>OZ024743.1:32126624-32136624 GCA_964016885.1 Eledone cirrhosa | reverse complement strand
ATAATATCTATGTGTATATTCTGATCTCCATTGTTTTTCTATTATATGCTGTGTTTGTGTCTTGCAATGTTCAGCCGACTTGAAGAGACCAAACTATAGATATAGCTAAAAGACATTCTGCCATATTTTCCCTGCTTTTTCTTTCTTTCATTTTCCTAAACCAATATTTAATCATCGAAGCAGTCAGCAATTTGAACATTGTTTTTTTTTCTTTTACAAATTCGTGCCACTTTTTATTCTTTTCTTCTTTATTTTACAATCTTGACAATCGCTTTTTGTAGTTAGATTCGTTGTCCTAGCTGTTTCAACCACAAAATTCATGTTTTAAATATGTTGGCTTAATCTTTAACATTATTTAAAACAGCTTTTGTTTACAGTCTTCTAACTTTCAGTGGTCTCTTTTATTTTTTAAATTATATTTTATTAAAGTACGCTTATTTTATTGCCATTTTCCTTTTCAGGTTTCAATATCAGTTAGAACTCAAAGTGAATATTGCTCAATGAAGTTTAAAACTATGTTATCTGTCTCCCTTTACGTCTATGTCTTCAACGTGGGTCAATATCAGCCGATTAATTTCTGTTATTAGATCTGGAAACTTAAAGCTGATTTGAGAAGAACCATTCAGCTTTGACGGTGACCAAAGACTAAAATGAATCACAATAAAACTAAAGCTATTCCATGAATAAAATTTAGTCTTGATGAAATGTTCTTTAAGAATGTAATTTTTATATTCACACGAAGAAACTATTCTGAGAGGCAATCAAACTTTAATAGTATTGTACTTTTGATATAATTTCCTGAATTCTCATCTCCGCTTTAGTGTATTCACGCGTAATAACACAAAGATTCGTAGTTATATACAAACTTTCGTAGTTCACAATTTCCATGTTGCAGTAATTTTGCTTTTCCTGTAATTGAATAAATTATATACATTACGTTTTCTATGTCAACTCATAAAATATCGACAGACCCACGCCTGAAGCTAGTAAATAGTCGTATATTTATGATACTGAACCACTGCAAATAATCTATCGTGTTGTGTTTTTGTCTCAGATCATTACATATCTATATAGGATAGATGACAAATATTTTGCTGTTACCAGCGTTTTATACACGGTGCGGTTCTACTCCATAATCATAGGCTGTTGTTATAAGTCAGGTTCAACTCTTAATATACGCTGAGATTCTCTTTCTACTTCTCCTCACTTTCATACGTACAAACGCATACAGAATACAATATTATAAAATAAATGGTTTATGTTTGAACAACAAAATAGTGTTATTGTTTTTAGTTTTTAATACCAGCTGTCTTAATCGAGCAAGGCATTTCACCCATGATCATCCCATGTTAATTTTAGAAATACGGTGTCTAGCACTACATTGTTAGACTTTTCTAGGTTTTAAGACATTAGGGTGTGACTTGAGAGAAATTTAGCTCCTATTCCCAACAGGTCCTACCACCGCACTGTGGTACACTTATTATCTCGGACAACAACAGCACTACACAGTGTTAATGAACATTGTAGGATAAAATAAAACTGAAGGTGACAATAAGTGATATGCTAAGACATAGAGCATTCTGAAGATTTCGCTAAGTCAATAACCTGCTTTCAGACATCCGAGCCAATTACTTAACTTTAAGTGATAAGAGAAATTCATTAATGAGCTATCAGGTCTACTGACAAAGATTATACCATTAATAGTATTCAAAAGAAAATGTGAACGTAACTTTCTACTTTCTGCAAATTGGAAGTGCTGTTATAATTTACAGCGGTAAGTTATTTTGACTCTGTAATACCAACAAATATTTAGGCTGACTTAGCCTATGTAAAAACTATAGACCTGGCAGTACTTATGTTTCTTTTTCAGGCTGGAGAATCGGGATATATGAGTAAAACAAATCTCTTACTTTTAGAGAGGTTTATCGGTTATTGTTTTCAGGTAAAATCTTATAATGACTTTAATCTGTAGATTTGGACATATGTAACTGCAACTCTCTCTTCCATCACTCTCCCGAAGTAATTAAAAACTAATGCACTAATGCCACCCCTAGCAGAAACCACCTAATGAACTAACTCATACATCTCGTCTTTGTTAGGTGAATCATAACTCTGAAGGCATGTGTAGCATAGCTTTTACCAGCTGCTTACTAGTACTGTGGTAGCCAGGTTACTTTATAACATGTTCGTTATTTGTATTTATATATATGAAGGTGAAATTGGAAGAGTCTGCTCAGCGACAATGATGCTTACAGAATAATCTTGGTTATGAAGTGGTGCAAAATTATTTGATTCTCTTTTAGCAAGACTCCACACAACTCTCATAGAATTCAGTAGTCAGAATAACCTCAACGACAGGTAGAATATCTATTTGATCTTATGAACATCTTGTTTCTCAAACATTATACATTGTAGAGAATCATACGTTTACGCAACCAGATATTTGCTTCAAAAATAAGGTCGGCTTCAAATAATAGAAAAAAGCTTCAAGAATGATGATGTGTTCAAATACCACCATGGATAAGATATCTAACGTTTCGAGCTATTGTACTTCATCGGAATGATGAAAATGGCAAAGACGTTGTCGACAAATGAAAGAATGGACAAGAAAAAAAGAAATAAGATAGCGGAAAGTAATGAATAATGGGTGGAACAGGAGAAATACGGTAAAACAGAACTGAGAAAGCGGCTGGTATCTCAATCGAAGGATACTGAGGCGGCTATTAATACTGGGTGAGCAAAGGTACATGCATTGAAAATCAGGTATGGCACCCAAAGTTGTTGAGCCTCGCGTATACTATGGTATTGGAGTTTGTCGAACACAAAAAGATGGTCATGAAAATAAACAGAGGAAGGAATGGAAGTAGTGGGCTACGAGTTTGAAGTCTCCCAGAGTGTCGTATCAGATATTGCAGCGTCGTTCTCGAAAGCGATTTTCTAAAACGTAGCGTATATCGCTTATATTCAATGAACTGAAATGTGTTACACAGTATATATTATTGGACAAAGTAGAGTAAGGCGGTCAGATACATTAACCGTATTCCTTAACTTGGAAGGTTGGTGGATGAGTGGTGTATGAGCATGCTGGTGTTCCAGTTTGGATGTGACTAAGAATCAGTTTACTTCTGAAGTGAATGTCATACAGGCGTCTGTTCATTTCTAAAGCGACGATAGAAAGTTGGGAAATATGAGACTGTTATAGGGTCGGATTGTTAAAAACGTGGAAGTCGAATATGATGATGTGCTAAAGTAGCTGTGTAACGTTTGGACTATGAAGGGAAAGAAAATCTAGGCAGGTGTGAGCGAGGCAAAAAGGTAATTTAGCGCCTAGTGACAAGTTCTCCTCGATGATGTGTCAATGGCAAGTTTGTGGCAAGCTCTTTCGATCAAACAGTGGAGCACATTTACGCCATGCTAGGGAGGCCGGAAAAATTGTGAAAAATGGCATGTCTTGAGCATGCGAGTTGACAGATAGAAAATTCGATATAGTCGGTGGGATTATAGTAAATGAAGTAGAAAGTGTTGACAAATAAAATGAAAGAACAGAGCTGCTCTCTTGTAAATGATATGGTACCAATACAGTCAGTGGTGTAGCGACCATATAAATCAATGATCAATCAGTGAACAAGATAAGAACCTAGGTGAGCCTCTGTGGCCTACAAACAATTTGACAACCTTGTAGTACCTATAGTCACTCTGATCAACGAGGATGATTCAGTGATGTGGGGATGTCTACGTGTCTTAGCGTTGAGCATGACGTGACTGTCAAGGAAGAAGATGAGGACATAAAGAACGATTGTGTAGAGGGATCCGATATCTATGATCATGCGGAGGTTTGGGGGTAAACTCCAGATGGGATACAGGTAGTGTGATGTCTTGGGTATCGCAAATATACTCTCAAACGTGCTCACACAAATGAATCTGTCCCAGTGAATAGTAGAATCGCTCAGCTAATATAGGAATATAGTGACTGCATAGGTAATAATGTTACAGCATACAGGTTTCAAAATCGGGGGAGGGTGTAATAAATATTTTATGTGACTATAGGTGGTGGTAAGTATTTGTCGGTTGAGAGAAGAAAGGATAGAGAATGTTGTAGCTTTTGAAGAGGCGGAGAGAATGCTCATCAGTGAAGGGATATACAAGTAATTTTTTAAAACACTAAGTTCTGAGACATCGTTGAATACCAGCCTCTGTAACAACAAGTGGATGAACGATAGATGTATTTCTGGAAAAGGCACTGGAATATTATATGTATTTTTGCTATTGGAAAATAGTAAAACTAAAAACTACTATAAGTCAATGTGATTAAACTCAAGTGCTGTTAATACCACTGAAACAAACCCCCTTCTGTACATAGAAGTGGAGTCGGGGCTCATATAGATTTAAGCGATGTCTGTAAACCTATTGTTTGGTATGTCTACTTATTGGCTAATCTGTACTAAACATTATAATTTAGTGGGGGAGTGGAATGCGTAAAGAGCTTCAATGAAATAGAACGCTGAAACGACGGCTAAGTGTACAGAACATTAATGATCGAATAAACTGACATTTACCTGACAAAGCACGCACCATCCTAAGATGGATTGTTTCAATGGCAAATGGCAATTTGGGAAATAGTAATATTGTGTATTAAAAAGGAAAAAGAAGAGAAGAAAATAACGGCAATAATAACAAGAACAAAAATATAGAAAGAAAATATAAAAATGTAAATATAATCATAATATTATAATGTAAATATTGCACTAAAGAATAAAGAATTCTCATGATAAAATGTAACATATTGAGATAACGTCATTGGCAAATATTGTCTATTTGGTTTTGTTGTTATATTGTTTTTAGTTTTGAGACTCCTTCTGTTTATTTTCTCTTGGTTCTTGCTATTAAAGATATTGAATTACAATTTTTTTGTCGTTTGTAAATGATACCGAAAAACGGATAGTTTTGCTTTATACAATAGTTTTCTATTTAATTCAATATTTACAAGTCAGTAAACGATCGTTTAATTTCCTAATTGTAAACAAACGAGAATAAAACGAGGCAACGAGTAAACCTCTACGTGGTCACTCGTCCCGCTAGATATAATAGCCAAATCATCCTCATATAATTTGCTGTTTACAAATTTAAGGGTGCATTGATAGTGTAGTTCTAGATACTTTATGATAAAAAGAATGCATGTGATCATAGCTTTTCTCGACCAGGGCTGACGTAGAGATAAGCAACAACAATGTTTAAATAAAAAGAATTGAAAGATAGGAAAATATGTTTGGAGCAGCATGACCATTGTTACAACACAGTACCGCTTCACAAATTAAAATTTTGAATCTTTTCCGGGTGGACTGATTGATTAACAACGTTCTGGAGGAATAGCTTTCTGGTCACAATATATTACTTTTAATTTTTTATAAAACTAAGGTTTGGCGGAAAGTCTGAATTTTGAATCACGTTAGTAAACAGCTTTATAATATCTACATTGTAAACTTGTAACCCATGGTCGATAAAAGTGTAACCATTAAAAGGATGTTCTGTAATATTACGGTTGTATGGGTACATTGCAATTATGATCTTTGACCTAAGCATCATGGTGATGAATTGGTTGTCATTAAAAGGAAGGATATAGGCGGCGAATTGGTAGAGTCATAGAACAAATATCTGATCCAGGTCAATATATCTATTATCCTTTTGGCGTCATTAAAACAAGATACCAGTCAGAGGGTAGGGGATTGATGAAATTGCTAGAGCATCGGATAAGATATCTTGCGTATTTCTTCTGGTTTTATTTTGTACTGTGTGTTTGAATCCCGCCTTGGGCGTCAAAAACGCTGTCCATTTTTTTCTAGCATTCAGGCCAGGTCCCTGGTTTGATCACACGTTCCTCCCTCTCATCAACCTCAGAAACCCTGTAAAAGCACCACCCTACACTTCTTGACTAAACATTAAAAAAATATGGCAATCTGAGACGGGACTAAGCAAAATGGATTGAATTGACTTCAATATATTATATGAAGTACCATAGGATTCGTGGAAATTAAAACAGACTTTAGTGAGATTTGAACTTAAGACGTAATGGAATTAAATTACATATACGATTGCTTTAAAACCCGTTCGCATTTATTACCATAGAAGGAATAGTAATGATCATACGTAGTCAAGCTGGTTAATTATTAATTTCTACTGAAATATGCTTCAGTACACATGTCAATAACTTAAAATCCACCTGCGTCCTACATATTTTTGTAGCTCTGTTGTGGAACGTGTTGTTTTATGAGAATATACTATTTATGAAACACTAACTCGAAAGAAAGTAGAACAGAAAAATAAACACGTAGAAACAGATCTCAAGAGACGCGAAACCAAAACATTATATTTTTCAAGGTTTAATTCGTTTTCTAAGCGAAAAAGAGTTGTTAGGCAAACAGTATTATCGATTCTAATTTCAACAGAAATTGTATTAACGTTTTAGTTTCAATCTATTGAACTAAGCTGGGGTCTTTTAGTTTTCAATAAAGTTTCTGTTATCGACGGTGCATCTACGGTTTTATTAATTCAGACCTCAGTTGTCGCGTTTCTTTCAATTGCTAATTTTACAAATAGACGTTTCTTCACCCGGGGGCATCAACATAAACAATCTTATCAGGTTGCAGAATTAACAGGAGCATCACAGCGTCAAACAAACGGTATTTAACCAGGCTTAAGTCAACTTTGCTTTTAATTCTTTCTTGGGCGATACAGGATTCTTTACTGTATTTGTTCCGGCTCTTTTCATTATAAGTTCAAATCACACCGTGGCCTATTTTGGGTGACATATATATAAGTTGTTGCCGGATTTAACTCCACTACTTGGCTTTTAAGTGCCTTCTCGAAGTCAACCTCCCTCCCATTTGTTTCGGAGACGACTAGGATAATTGCCACAGCTCTTTCACCAATGTAAACAACCCATACACAAAACAAGAAAAATAATTCGTAATTGTACTTGTCTAGTAAGTGACCTAATCTGAGACAGTGTGTTGAAACTAAATCAATTAAATTGAGAGACATTTTAGCCATTGCAAAAACAGAAAATGTGTTAAATTTATCTTACATTTATCATTTATTTTTTGTTGTCAGTAATTTCCTCTGAAACTGATTTGAAATGTAGTTACTGGAGAGTTTTATCAGCTTACGTTCAAATCCCACTGAGGTTAGCTTTGCCTTTCATCTTTACTTGGTCGATAAAATAAAGTACCAGTAACGCACTGATCGATTCAATCGACTTTCCTATCGACCTATATTGTTTGCCTTGTCCTAAACCAGAAAACATTTTATTATTGCCTATTAAGGTTTATATATATGCACACACACACACATGTACACATACACACAAATATCTGTATATGTATATCTGTCGTCTCCTTGACATTTATTTGGCCCTTTGATATTAATGTTATTTTATCATTTGATCCGTATAGGTCAGAAAAAACTGCAATATACTTCCTTTTGCTATATCTAACACTTCTAAAGTTGGTGTGGCTTGAAATATACTTAATTTTTTTGTGGTATTAAGAAGTAAGAACAAATGAAGTAGCAGTATCGGTAGAGAGTCGGACACCATGATCTGCAGCATAGAGTTACGGTCCTTTACGGTCTCAGTTCAAATCCCGCCGAGGTTAACTTTGCCTTTCATCTTTACGGGGTCGATAAAATAAAGTAGCAGTAATGTACTGGAACAATTATTATTAATGTTTGTAGATGTCGATGTCTAAAGAGATGTGTGAGGAGATGGAATTTAAAATATTTTTATTGATTAACTTCTGGGTAGCCACATATAGTCAGAAGGCATATGTAGATTTTCCAACGTCTAAAGATCCAAACGGGGAGTACCATGAAAAAGTGCCCCAAAACGGGGAGAAATGTGGCAAAATGGGGAGATTTTACATAATGAATGCTACACCCATTTTCCCAAGAGAAGAGATCTCACCCACTCAAAGGCTATTGGGGAGGGGGGGGGGGGGGGGGGCGTCGGAAGGGCAGAGTTGACAGGTCTGATATGGTCAAAATTATTCCAGCCAGGCATATACCATTCTTCTCTCAGATAGTGAATATCTAGGACAAATCTTTTGAGTGTCTCTTCCTTTTCAAGACTTATAGTTGTATAATAATTTAAAGAAAATTGACCTATTACTTCTTCCATAGTTAGCTACTATAATACATCGAGTTAGTAGCTTTTGTTACCTTGTTAACTCGAATATCAGTTTCAGAGGCTTGAACAATAGGGAAGGGGATAATTTAGTGGTTGTAGATATACAGGGAGGGATAATGTGAGAGTGCTGTATAGAAGATATATATAGAGGATATAGAGGGTGAGAGTTTAGGGGTGATTGATATACAGAGGGGGATTGGGAGAAATAAGTGTAGATATTTATAGAGATTTAGAGAGTATTCGTCTTAGATATAGAGAGTGGGATTAGAGAGGCGGTGTCGTGGTAGATATAGATAGGGGTAGAATTTAGTTTTAGTAGATACAGAGAGGGAGATTACAAGAGAGTTTTCTGTGATAGACATAGAGAGGAGGAGACTTTGGTAGCACTCTCGGGTCCCAAATAATAGGAGGGGTGGCAATAATGGGGGTGGGGTGGAACCAGTAATTGTATAATGTTATTTTTTGTCATATATAATATTTATTTAATGTAAAATAAAATTATTGGATTCTCCAGCTGCTGTATCAATATGAATCACTTACAATAACATTTTGCCGGAGATAGATTAGCAAAATTTAATAAGCGGGAGGGGAATGGGTGTGGAATAAAAACATTTTGGGTTTGCACACAAAAAATGTGACAAATTAATAAGCGGGAAGTGGGGACGATTATTCAAAACCTGAGAGTACGTGAATTATTGACGGACTTAAGAAAGAAAACTCAATACCGAAGTAGAGATATTCATTCATTATGGATAAGCAGAAAAGACTAGTGATTTTGTGAGTGAGCAGGTGAAACTTCAGAGCAACAAAGCTAGCTCACCAATAGACATAATAAATGAATGTATATATATGAATACATTGGGTATAATACCAGTTTCTTATCAAATGTGAAGAAGCTCGATATATTTACTCCGTAGGAAAGGGTACAAGGGATAATATTTATTAAATTGTATATATATACAATGGCGGTGGAACTGGGGGGGTGCTCCCCTCCAATAATTATATTTTCTCCCCAAACTACCAAAACACATATTTATTTGGATATGCGCTACAATTTATGTATATATTATGTTTATCGCATATCGAAGATTTCTGATCATTTTAGAGTGCTAAGAGCTAACCTAATCACTACAACTAAATTTTCCAAATTTGGCACTCCAAATCAGAAATGCTTTCATCGCCCCTGATATATATATATATAAATATACACATGCTTGCAGAAATACCACTCTCCACCCCCGGCGGTTTTCCGCGAGTGTATAAGTGTTTGTGCATGTGGATTGGTGGTGGTGGGGAGTGTATTTCGTAATGTATCTATGAATGTAAACTAGGAGACAGCTAAATATTATACATGAAAATGCTACGAACTCGCACCGACATATATCACCTGGTAGTCTATTCAATGTAATACAACATTTTTTAATGTATACAAAATGGTGTCAACCAACAAGAACAGATACTGTATATGCTATTTGTCATCAAATTAATATCTTTTGACAATGTATAATAAACAGTGCTTTTAAAAACGATGGCTATCTATAGACCGTTAAATTAACACGGGGTATTGATGGTTCACTGTTTTTATCGAGTCCAAAAGGATCAATGTTGATATTGACCTGATGTCATCAAATTAGAAGGAAAAAAAAAGTGATAGAAATTCAAGATTGTTTCATAAGTGATTTATATAAAAGCAAGATTCAAAGAATATTTGCTGACTTTTAATTCCAAGTGATTTTATGCTTTCTTCGAATGTAATAATCTTTTTAATCAACACGCAGCCAATATTTTAGCATTAAAAAATCAAAAGATAACACTGACGAA
>OZ024743.1:32114124-32119124 GCA_964016885.1 Eledone cirrhosa | reverse complement strand
TCAAAATTTACCTGCATAATATTACTAACTGCAGAAAAATTGGTTATTTATTCTTCATAATGCAATGTAATATATTCTTGGATCATTGATTTCAAACTGGCGTCCACTTATTCATATTTCAACAACATCTGTCTCCTCGTTGACAGCAAATCGGACTCTAAGTTATCATATAGTCAATCCTGCAGCATTAATTTCGCATTGATGTATTGAAGCAACTATTATTTCTTCCATGAATGCTGATCTAAATAGATTTTTCTATACTTTTCTTCAGGAAAATGATGAAAATGTTCAGTCCATCATATTTTAATAACATAATATATCTTATTTTGTATAAAAATTCCTGTGATTTTACCATTCGTTTTCTCACAAATCTTCTTTAGGAGAATGTATTCATTGATTTAACTTACTCAACTTTTACAACCTACATATTATCAAAACGTCTTAAAGCAGGGAACTCAAGAAATGCAAATGTATTAAAATGATAAACTGCAGATTAAATGTTTTCCCATCATTAAACGGTAGATGACACTTCTCAAGAACTGAATAAGATTTCTGTGGAAAGGTTTTCTTTATAGATCAGTGAAGTTGAACTAAGATGACGGAATTGATGGCGTTAAACTGCCAGCTTATACGCACTTTCTTTTATTATTTTACTAGTTTCATTTATTGGACTGTGGCCATACTGGAACAATTGATTACATCTACTCGAGTACTTATTCTAGTATACTGCTTATTTTATCGACTACAAATTGGGGAAAACCAAAATAATATGTAACTAAATAACACAAACTATATATATATATATATATATACATACACAGATACATATATATATGTTTATCCCGGGTTCAATCGGGGGTGTATATACATACATACATACATACATACATACATACATACATACATACATACATATATATATATGTTTATCTCGGGTTCAATCGGGGGTAACCATAGAAAGTAAGCTACTCAGTTCCTGACGATTTCTTCCGAAAGAAACAGCTCTAGTCCTGTAGAAGCCGTTCTCTCTCTCTCTCTCTCTCTCTCTCTCTCTCTCTCTCTCTCTCTCTCTCTCTCTCTCTCTCTTTATATATATATATATATTATATATATATATATTTATATATTTATATATGTGTGTGTGGAGGCACGTGGCCTAGTGGTAAGATGTTGGACTTTACGATCATAATGTCATGGGGTAGATTTATAGGTTGCGTGTTGTGTTCTTGAGCAAAGCACTTCATTTCACGCTGCTCCAGAATACTCAGCTGAAAATGAGTACTAACAATAGCTGGGGGTTTAACCCTGCAATGGACTGGCGTCCTGTCCAGTTGGGATTCTTGTACTCTCAGTCGCTTCACGCTATGAAACCAGGATAAGCACCGGCCAAATGAGCCTTCTGGCTTAAGGTAGACTTTAGACTTTCTATCTATCTATCTATCTATCTATCTATCTATCTATCTATCTATCTATCTATCTATCTATCTATCTATCTATCTATCTATACATTTTGAGGAATTCTGTGACACAGACATGAATCTTCTCACTTCGAAAGAAATTACATCACATTTTATCTAAAGATGCTATCAAGGCAGACGCAACATTTGGATGATGATGTATTAACTGCCAGGCCAATAATTTATGATACAAAACTACTTTACAGAACTCATGAGAAATGAGTATGAAATAATGTCCGTTATAATGCATGAAGTTAATGGAAACACTAGAGAAAGTGGAATATCATTATGTCGGCTGAAACACTGCAGATAACATAATTGATGTTATTGGATATTCGACAGTGTTGTTTGTTCAATTAGAAATATCCCTGTATGTTGTCACATCACTAATAATCAAACTTGATGTAAATACTGGTGCTATGAAAATGCCGTGCAAAAAAAGTGATATTTGTAAAATGACATAGGAACTAATTTATTCCTGCAGGAAATAATATTCACAGGAAATAATAACGATTTGTAAAATCAGCAAAAGTTCGTACACATTTGGGAGATCCGAGCGTGGATAGAGTGGGGAATTAACCAACTCTGTTCTTGACGAATCGCCACTTCAATAACCTTGAAAGGATGAAATGTAATGTTAACCCCGGCAGCATTTGAAATCTGAACGCAAAGATACGCGCTTAAATACCTCAAGGATTTTATTAAACGTTCTACAAATACTGGCAGAGCAGCAACCATTTTTACGAGGCCAATTAATATTGATTTTGATAATAATTTAACACATGGAAAGAATGCAACAGTTTTCAGAATGGTTATAGTCGATTAGATCGACCCCAGAAAGATGAAAAGAAAAGTTAACCTCGGGGAAATTTGAACTCAAAACGTAATGAGAGAACTAATTATAGAAAAGCATTTGTTCAACGCTCTTCCGATTCATTTATCTAATCCATCACTCGTTGTATAGGAAATAATTGTTTCTACTTTAGGCACAAGGCCAGCAATTACCAAGTACGTTACTGGTACTTTATTTTATCGACCCCATAAGGATGAAAAGCAAAGTTAACCTCGGCGGGATTTGAACTCAGACTGTAAAGGGACGTAACTATGCTAGAAAGCATGGCGTCCAACCCTCTACCGATACTGCCAATTCACCGCCCTTCAGTGTATAGGAAATAATGGTTACTGATTTAGGCACAAGACTAACAATTTTTTGGGGAAGGGGAAAGTCGATTAAATAGACGCTAGTGCATTACTAGTACTTCCTTTTATCGACCTCGTAAGGATGAAAGACGAAGCTAACCTCGGCAGGATTTGAACTCAGAATGTAAAGGGCCGTAACTCTGTGTCATAAAGCATGTTTTCCGACGCTCCACAAAGAATACATACATTATGTTGAGAATTTCATTGAAACCATAAAATTCAATACTGCTTTTACGCAGTAAGCAAATATACATTTCCAATGAAAATTTGCTTAGATTATAAAACAAATATCACGGTTGAAACCATAATGAAATAAAGTTAACAAATGAGGGAGAACTATGGTCGTTTGACAGGGAATATTGTTTTGCAATTACGAGAGGCCAGATACAACCGCAGTGTAAAGAAACTTAGTGAAGTGACTTCAAATGTAAACACGGTTTGATTCAAAGCTTAAATATGAAATTGGATAGATAGAAACTAGGAAAAGAAGCCAGTAAGATGGACGACTGTACCTGTAATTCGAAAAGTCAGCCGTGTCAGATAGTATCCCTATGATTCTAGCTGAGAATGATCTTGAGGGTACAAGAGAAGATGCAGTTCTATTGATTGAACAGCTGAATGATCATCGTTGAAGCAGATGAAGGATCGATGTTTAAAAAATAAGATGACGGCTAACTTTTCATAGAGCTACAGACATTGGTAATGATAGAGTAAATGTTTAAGTGAAGGTTATACAGGAGCAGGAAGAAGAGGAATATGTCGAAATGTTTTTTCAAACGTACTATGTAAAGAAATCAGAATGGAACTTGACGTCAATACGGAATGTACTTATACTTATCGCTATATAATTCATTTCGGTAAAATAGTCTGTCAAATACTTTCTCCTAAATTATGCACTTTTTCATAATTTTCCTGGTAATTTTTGAAAGGTTAAACTACTGATATATATATTCGATGTTATACATTTGTAACCAACAATTTGAGATCGAAAAGAAAATAACACATCAACGGATTCATAGAAGTCGAACAACGAATCTTTTGTTGAATATTTATCTCTACTGCACAGCAACTTATCAACGCAGTAACAGGAACCTTTCGATGTATAGAGAAAAATTGAATGCATTTAACAATATATAAATATATATATATATATAAATGGAAAAATTGAAACGAAATTTCATTTCTCACTCTTAGTACGGCTGTTACTTAAATATAAGTATGTATACGTACATATATATATGTATACAGACGTACAGTAGTATGTATATTTATATACATACATGCACACATATCTATATGTACGTAACGCTTTTACCGAACATTTATTATAATGCTCTGTTTGTTTGTTTGTTTAGAAACAAACCGAGCATTATAATAAATGTATATATATATATATATATATATATATACATATATATATTTATAATAACTAGAAATTGATTAACATATAAATAAACATGAATAATCACAGGAGATAATTTATAATATATTTATATATATTATGAAATACTGTTGGCTTCTTGCTCACAATCATTTCTATACTTTTCATATATATTTATATATATATATATATATATTTATATATATATATATATTTATTTATATATATATGTATATATATATATTTATATTTAAATATATATATGTACATATATATAGATTTCTTTTATTTGCCACTAGGGCATCAAAAGTGGGACAAGTACAAAGGGGGGAGTTTACATAAAAAGGCGTCCTCAATAAGGAGGAGGCAATAACAAAATATAAAAATAAAATAAGATATAACAAAAAATAAAATTTTTAACAAAATCCTCAATAGAGAGGAGGCGCCTTGGGGGGTCGCACACACCCCCGAAAAAAGTGTGCAACCCTTCTCCTCAGGAGCACAGAGAAGGGGTGCTCCCTTGGTCTTTCATCTTCCTCACCTATAGTCTGATGTAGAGTGAAGGCCCATTCACACGGGCCATTCTCGCCACTTTCACCCATCTTTCATAGAAACGGCTGGGGTGCAGCACCTCTCTCTCCATCCTGATCCTTCTTCCAAAATGATATCGGAAGAAACGGACCAGTTGTTGGCCAGAGAGAAAGGTGCCCGACCTCAGTCCTTTCAGACGCGTCCACCATACAACCTCTTTCGCCATGGCTATTACGCACAGAAACACCGCCTCTGCTTCATCTTTGAAGGGGGGAGGCGGCTTGATCATTACAATAAACTCGGTGGTCAACCGGATCGGTCCCACCCTTGACAGCAGTTGTTCGACATAGCCCCACAGATCGGCTACGCCCGAGCAGTGTACTAATGCGTGTGCAACGGTTTCCTGTACATATATATATTTATATATATAT
>OZ024743.1:32096624-32106624 GCA_964016885.1 Eledone cirrhosa | reverse complement strand
CGATAACCTCTCAAAATCACAACACTGAGTAACGTCGCTGGCATCACAAGAATATAGATAGAAGGCACGCAATAGGGTTAACCCGGAGACAGTATATATATATATATATATATATATATATATATATATATATATATATATATATATACATATATATATACACATACACACACACACACACATAACACCGGTCACCCAAATTTACGCGGATATAGTGCACAAAGTGTCTTACCCAGCTATCAAAAGTCATAAACCCATAACAGGTGTTTTCACTGGTCACAGATAATATAGTTTCACAGTAATAGGGGAACAACAACCAATAGGAGTAATTAACCAGAGTAATCACGATTAAACTTAAAATTAAACCCTACGAGAAGATAAGTATTCACACGTGTAGTCACCAGATTCAAGTATAAACAAACCGTTAATAAATACGGAAGGTTATCAGGGCCAAGACGTTATTATTGGGAGAATACACACAGAGCGTCAATCTACGGAAGGCCAACTGTGTCAAAAACAGAACACCAGGCAAAAACACCACAAAATCAGCATGTAAACTGTGAACCGCAGAGTAGGAGGGTAACACATACATGTACTCCATAACTACTGCCCACGGCGAGATGGCACAGGTCAGCCCACAGTGACTGGCTAAATCACCGTCCAATATGGGCACAGGCCCATTGGTTTACTCAGAGTCAACAAAAGTAATTTAAATAAAAGGTGAGGGGCTGGCCAAATATAATCAAATGTGCATCTTATAACGCAGTACACACTTTACATAGATGTAATACATCACAATTCATGAGTATATAAAGGTACAAATCAACTCAATACACGTTGGGATAGACCCCCCAGTGCACAACGCACACACGGTGGCTGGGCAAGTATGGATGGGTCACATCCACTGTACCGAACCGGGGTGCTTATCAACATATACACCATCTCCCATATACCCCCTGATATCAAAATTCCATATTCCCATGCAGGCATACATATACACACAGATTCATACACAAACAAACAATATGAGACAATTACACTAGATTACCCAACTGGAGAATTCTGAAAGTGTTAGCTAATAGGCTTAAAATAAAAGAAAGAGCTTAATATCTGGTGGGGGCAAGAAGAAAATATTTCTGACTTTCTATTAAGCAGGGAGCACTTGGCGAATATAATAGAGTGAGATTCCATAAGGCAAAGATTACATACACTATTATGAGGTGTATAGGGATGGGATTTAGCAACTTGCCGCCAAGTGAGGGTGTACTGTGTACATGAAGTCATTAAGTGGTTTTCTACGGATTGTGAGTGTGACTCGCTTAGGTTTATCCAATTTGATATTGATGCTTATTATACATCTATATCTCCTATCATCCTCAATAAGGCCCTTATCCTAGCCATGCAGAAAGGGAACCTTACACAGCCACAGATAGATATCGTTCTCGCTGCACGTAAGACTATCATTATGTTTGAGGATACGTTATGGACGAGAAAAAACACACCGGATAATTTTGACATTACTATGGGGTCAAGTGATTCTGCTCAGGTCACTGACTTAGTTGGGCTCTACCTCCTTACCGAACTACATAGTTACTTCCCCTTCCTTAGGGGTGGGTTGTACCGCGATGATGCCCTACTCTCCATAGATGTTAGCAAGTATAATATAGTGAGCATTAGGAAAAAGCTGTATAAATTCTTAAAAACCTTTAATCTGTCCATTACTATGGATATAAATGATAGAACTGTCAACTTTCTTGATGTTACATTAGACTTATGTAACCATACGTACACACCGTACCATAAGCCTAATGAATTGCTGACTTATGTGAATACTAACTCTAACCACCCTAAGTCGGTCATCAGTGGTATATTGAAGGGGGTCTCTAACAGAATAAGTTCACTCTCGCATAGCGAAGAGGCGTTTAACTCGCAGGCTGATTATTATATTGATGCCTTAGCTAAATCTGGATTTAGGGACAAATTACATTATGCCCAGGGAAACAGTAGTCCAAATAGTAGCTCTACCAGTGTTGTTATAACACATAATATGTCCATTGATACTAGAGGTAATTCGAGCAGGAGGGTTAGGAATACCAGTAAAATGAACCATCAGGGTACCAATGGACTAAGTAACAGTAATAGTAAGCCTCATAGCTCCTCGCATAGAATAGTTGAACATAGTAACCTTAGCAATGGAAATAATAATAATAATAATAATAATAATAATAATAATAATAATAATAATAATAATATTAATATAAGGGAAGAAGACGCACGAGGTGACGGAGGTCATGAAATCGCTCCAGTAAGTTTTGAATTTTTAACATATTTAAATCATTTGTGAAATAACAACTCTTAGTACAAATGCTACGTAACGCACCCGGCTTGAGCCCCCCAAAAATTCAGACCCAAAATATATTGTTATAAGGCTCAAATATTCAAATATTCAACTTTGTATTGTACACTGTATATCCAAAAAAGAAAATGGCTATAAATGGAAGAAGAACCCCCCCCTCCTCTCCTCTGTCTACACTATATAGGACAGCCAAACTCACCAACACCAGAAACTAGATACACCACCCACCCCATCATCTGTGTACACTAAACACAACAGCCAGATAACGGCATTTTCAACCGCTCACTACGGCCATCATTACCACCATTATCCCATCACCGCCGCCACCACCCCTTCACTCCTTCACTGCTGCCACCGCTACAGCACCATCACTACAGTAATACGGTCACATCACCGCCACCACTGCCTCGGTATCGACATCACCACCACCACTGTCTCAGTATCGCTACCGCCGCCAGTCTCCCACTTCTCCCTGCTGGCTGCTACTTCCACATTATAGAATTCCTACTACTAATAAGAGGAAGGCATCAAAATATATAGATAGACTCAAAAGAAAAAAGAAAAAAACAAACAACAAAACCAAAGCAGCACAGCAACAACAGCAAAAACGAGAAAAACAAACAGAGAAAAACAAAAACAAAAAAAGAAACCCCAAAAACGTAAAGAAAATAAGAATGAAGAGAGAAGCAGGCGGACGGACAGAGAAGAGGGGGGAACAACTAAAACTTAAAAAACAAAAACTAAGTCAGACATTCGAACACTACATTACAATGAAACTTATGCTTATTCATTTTTGGGGCCCTTTCTGCCCGTGTGTTTGTTTATGTGTGTTCGTATACAGCGTGGTGATAATGCCACACAAGGGCCAAGTGGAATGGCCGATCCACAGATGGATATGTAACCATACATTCGCCAATCCTCGATAAGAGTGTTTAAATATCGAACATAAACAGTTCGAATAACGGTGAAATGGAGTCTAGAACGTCATGTGACAGACTCTCACCCAACAGGTGCCCCCTGGCTCAGCAGCAGGAACCTGACTGTCAACCAAATACTGCTGATGTTGGAGGAAGGAGAAGAAGGAAAGGGGCCAGAACCAACTGGACGAAAGAATTGAATAGAACTGTTATGCAATGTTACCTGAAAAGTAACCCCAAGGAGAGGGGCTACAGGAGACGGATGCATAACATCTGGAACGAGATTGGTTTATTTAAATTAGATGAACAAAAATTGGCCGGGCAGGCTCGGGTAATAAGAACTAATGGATGGATAAGCGAGCTGGAACTGGAGGAACTGAGCAGAGAGAATGGCTTGGAGATGGCGGGTGTAGTATGCCAGACAAGCGAGCCAGTGGGAAATGAAGGTGAAGAGGTCCTGAGAACGGAGGAACCACCCGAAGCAGACAATGATCTGAATACTGAGATAAATAATACCTGGAACAGAGATACGGCCACTGAGGAGATGAATGCTGACGGGCTAGGACAAGATTCGGTTGACATCCTAAATTTAGTGGTAGATGAATTGAACAATGATAGTGGGAGACCTATGAACCTAAGATTTGTAGACAGGAAAAAGTTAGAAGAAACAACAGCTAAGGTAAACAAAGTCATCCCATACCTTGAGGCGAGGAGCCTTCACCAGTGCAACAATATCCTCAAAGCAACAGCAAATACGGTGAGGAAACTACTTGGTATAAAAGCGAGAGGAAACAACAGACAAGAAAGAGCAGAGCCGTGGTGGAAGAAGCGACTGAGTGGGCAAATCGGGGAAATGAGAAATGACATTGGAAAGCTTGAGTCACTACTGAATGGGACACTAAAAAGCATAGGCACTAAAAATAGACTGGAAATAAAATACAAAACTAGGAGTAAAAAGCTAAATATTATCATAGAGGAACTGAAGCAACGCATTGTAGCAAAGAGTGCAAAAATCAGGCGATACGAGAACAGAGTCAGTCAGTATAAACAGAACCGCATGTTCGACAACAACCAGAAGATGCTGTTTGGACAGCTTGAGGGGAAAGAAAGAGGCAACGACTTGATCCCTGGGGCGGAGCAAACTAAAACATTCTGGAGAGGAATATGGGAGCAGGATGTTAGACACAATGCCCATGCAGGGTGGATTGAGACAGTACAGAGGGAGATCGGTGAGCAGGCACAACAACAAACTGAGTTGAGTATCACAGTTGAAACTCTTAAGGGGCAGGCCAAAAAACTAACCAACTGGAAATCACCAGTCCCAGATGGTGTGCAGGGGTATTGGATTAAACATTTAACATCCCTCCACCCGAAGCTGACGGCCATGTTCAATGACTGCTTGGTGTCGGGTGAGGTGCCAGAGTGGTTGACAAAAGGTACCACAGTTCTGATAATGAAAGACCGAATCAAGGGTAATGATGTTACCAACTATAGACCTATCACATGTCTGTCCGTAATGTGGAAACTGTTGACGAGCATTGTGTCTGAGGAAATCTACCATCACCTTCACACAAACAACTTGTTACCGGACGAACAGAAAGGATGCCGAAAGAAGTCACGTGGTACAAAGGACCAGTTGCTTATTGATAAGATGGTAATGGGGAATTGCAGGAGGAGACACACTGATCTTGCCATGGGATGGATAGACTACAGAAAGGCATTTGACATGGTGCCCCATTCCTGGATCACCAAAAGCCTGGAGATCTTCAAGGTGGCAGATAACATCAGACAGTTGCTAGGCAGGAGTATGGGGTCCTGGGAGACAGAGTTGACATCAACTGGAGTATCCTTGGGAAGCGTGAAGATCAAGAGAGGTATCTTCCAGGGAGATAGCCTGTCCCCTCTGTTGTTTGTCCTTGCCCTGATGCCCTTGACCATTATGCTGCGAAAAGTGAGAGCAGGATACAAGTTGGGAAGGGGAGAGCTTACCATCAATCACCTCCTCTTCATGGACGATCTTAAGCTCTTCGGGAAAAGTGAGAAGGAGTTGGATGTGCTTGTTGACACTGTCCGTATTTTCAGCAGTGATATATGTATGCAGTTTGGTATTGGTAAATGTGGAGTCATTGTGATGAAGAGGGGTAGGTTGAGCAGAAGTAACGGGATCCAGATACCAACAGGTGAGATGATAAAGGAAATTGACTCTGAGGAAGGATACAAGTATTTGGGCGTTCTGGAGGCTGATGGCATAAAGAACAAAAAATGAAGGAATTGTTAAGAACTGAATACATTCGGAGAGTAAGGAGCGTATTGAAGTCACATCTGAACAGCAGAAATGCCATAAGCGCAGTAAATTCCCGAGCTGTGTCTATTATTAGGTACAGTGCGGGAATTCTGAGATGGAATGTTGCTGAACAAAAAGAAATGGATAGGAAGACTAGGAAGCTATTGACTATCTACAACACGTTCCACAAGAGGAGTGATGTCGATAGACTCTACCTAAGGAGATCTGAGGGTAGAAGGGGTCTTATCAGCATAGAGGACTGTGTTCAGATGGAGAAAAACAACCTATACAAATACGTGACCTATAGTAAGGAGCCAATGCTCAGAACTGTACTGAAGGAGGGGACAGTAGGCCAGGGGATGTCCAAGGAGGAAATAACATCAAGGAGGAAGAGCAGCCTTAAGGGAAAATCCCTTCATAGTACCTTCTTTGAGAAAACTGAATTTAGAGATCCACAGACATGGAACTGGTTGAGAAGAGGAGACCTCAAAAAGGCTACAGAAGGAATGTTAATGGCTGCGCAGGAGCAGGCCCTCAAAACGAAGTGGTTGAAGCACCATATCTACAAGGAGGAGGCTAGCCCACTGTGCAGGATCTGTGGAGAGAGAGAGGAGACTGTGGCTCACATTGTGTCCGAGTGTAAACACCTAGCCCAGACCCACTATAAGGGCTGGAGACACGATGTGATGGGCAGGGTGATCCACTGGCACCTGTGCAAAGTAAACAATTTACCACATTCTGAGAAATGGTATGAGCATAGGCCAGAGGCGGTGATGGAGAACAATCAGGTGAAGGTGCTGTGGGATTTTAGGATACAGACGGACAAAAAACTGGAACACAATAGACCTGACCTGGTGGTTGTGGACAAAGAAAAAAGATCGTGTCTGATTGTGGATGTGGCCTGCCCGTTCGACACGAGAGTGCAAGAGAAGGAGAGGGAGAAAATTAACCGATACCAGGACCTAAAGTGGGAGGTGAAAAGGATCTGGAACTGCCATGAAGTCAAAGTGATCCCGATTGTCATAGGCGCACTGGGGACTATCTCCAAAAGTTTCCAGGGATGGTTAAAGAAAATCGACCCCTTCACGCTTTTTGGAACGCTTCAAAAGGCATGCTTGCTTGGAACAGCAAGAACCCTCCGATACGTCCTGAATATCTGAGGCTGCAGGTAGTGGCTTGATATTCAATCCAACGGACTTTCAGGTTAACCAACATCAATGACTGAGATTCAAGGAATAACAACAATAATAATAATAATAATAAAAATAAAAAGAATAGAAGAAGATTGAATACATATTTTAACCCCCCATTTAACTCTGAAGTAGCTACGAATATTCCTAGGGCCTTCTTCTCTATGTTGGAAAGGAACTTCCCTCCTGGTAATAAGTACCATTGTATCCTTAATATGAATGTGGTTAAACTTTCGTATTCTACAACCCAAAATCTGGCCTCTCATCTAGCCAATACTAATAATAAGAAAATTAAGGAAGGCCTGGACACCTTACGCCTAGGAGAAAGCACTGACGTCGGCAGTTATAGCTTGAATACTCGTAGTCAGCAAGCTAGTTATCATTTAGATAATAGCATCACCAGAAACTGTAACTGTAGAAGGGCTTCAAGCTGCCCCCTGAATGGTTTCTGCCTTACTAGAAACATAGTTTATGCGTGTGATGTGGTAACTACTGCATCCACTAAAACTTATATTGGATCAACTTCCACCTCGTTTAAAACCAGATTCAACTCTCACCAGTGTACATTTAGACATAATAAACTTAAGAATTCTACTTCCTTGACAGCGCACGTCCACAATTTAAAAAATGCACGAACACAGTACACCCTCACTTGGCGGCAAGTTGCTAAATCCCATCCCTATACTCCTCATAATAGAGTATGTAATATTTGCCTTATGGAATCCCACTCTATTATATTCGCCAAGTGCTCCCTGCTTGATAGAAAGTCAGAAATATTTTCTTCTTGCCCCCACCAGATATTAAGCTCTTTCTTTTATTTTAAGCCTATTAGCTAACACTTTCAGAATTCTCCCGTTGGGTAATCTAGTGTAATTGTCTCATATTGTTTGTTTGTGTTTGTTTGTGTATGAATCTGTGTGTATATGTATGCCTGCATGGGAATATGGAATTTTGATATCGAGGGGTATATGGGAGATGGTGTATATGTTGATAAGCACCCCTGTTCGGTACAGTGGATGTGACCCATCCATACTTGCCCAGCCACCGTGTGTGCGTTGTGCACTGGGGGGTCTATCCCAACGTGTATTGAGTTGATTTGTACCTTTATATACTCATGAGTTGTGATGTACTACATCTATGTAAAGTGTGTACTGCGTTATAAGATGCACATTTGATTATATTTGGCCAGCCCCTCACATTTTATTTAAATTACTTTTGTTGACTCTGAGTAAACCAATGGGCCTGTGCCCATATTGGACGGTGATTTAGCCAGTCACTGTGGGCTGACCTGTGCCATCTCGCCGTGGGCAGTAGTTATGGAGTACATGTATGTGTTACCCTCCTACTCTGCGGTTCACAGTTTACATGCTGATTTTGTGGTGTTTTTGCCTGGTGTTCTGTTTTTGACACAGTTGGCCTTCCGTAGATTGACGCTCTGTGTGTATTCTCCCAATAATAACGTATTGGCCCTGATAACCTTCCGTATTTATTAACGGTTTGTATATACTTGAATCTGGTGACTACACGTGTGAATACTTATCTTCTCGTAGGGTTTAATTTTAATTTTAAGTTTAATCGTGATTACTCTGGTTAATTACTCCTATTGGTTGTTGTTCCTCTATTACTGTGAAACTATATTATCTGTGACCAGTGAAAACACCTGTTATGGGTTTATGACTTTTGATAGCTGGGTAAGACACTTTGTGCACTATATCCGCGTAAATTTGGGTGACCGGTGTTATGTGTGTGTGTGTGTGTGTATGTGTATATATATGTATATATATATATATATATATATATATATATATATATATATATATATATATACTGTCTCTGGGCTAACCCTGTTGCGTGCCTTCTATCTATATTCTTGTGTGCCAACGACGTTACTCAGTGTTGTGATTTTGAGAGGTTATCGGCTTTGAAAGCTGTTTGCTATGCACGTTGTTGAGTGTTAAATTTCCCACTTGTATTTTGTATTTAGTATTTTATATTAAGTGGTATGCATAATAATAACCTGCTTCACCTAACCGTATGGAACCATCTGCTTTTGCCTGCTTTTATTCACTGATATGCACCTCAATTGTTTGCCTTTTGATGTTCGCATTGCTATATAAGAATTTGCGTGCAACCTTCCCAGCATATGTTCCTGCTTGAGATATGTTTATGGATACATCTTGTCAACCAATAATTTTTGCCTGAGTGCTCAACTTTATGAATGCACATCTGCGGATTGAACTTTGAAGTATGAACGTTTGGGATTGTCTAACCTATGATGTTTCCATTATATTGTAATAGTCCACTCATCTAGTGTGGACATCGCATCTGTTTATAAAGGTCTCATTCGAACACTCTATTGTTGGACTGCTGCTAATTGCATCACCTAAATTTTTCTTGTATTCCTGATATATTCCTTATATCACCATGAATCAATATTAGTGTCACCTTATAATTTCTAAATTTTCTTAAAACATTATGAGTACTTTATATTAGTATTTAACACAAATTTTTATTTTTATTTTTATTTTATTAACTCAATTTACTGACATTATTTCCAATATTAGGAAACTAGCACCTATACTACTATTATTATTACATGCCTTCATTATCATCCTTATTATCCTTATTACCTTATTTACCCCCAGTTATTTTTATAAATATGTATTATTTTCACTGATATATATATATATCCTTATATATATGTTTATTTTATATATTTTATATATTTTACGTATATCACTTGTTGCACATAGCTTGATAACTTATACCTTTGCCAGTTTCATCTTTATTCACACCTTCCTTTATGGTGTGTATTTTTTTATATTTTTTATCTATTTTTTATCTAGTTTTTATCTATTTTCATCTCTTAACTTCTTTAAAAAAAATTTTTTTACCATGCATTTTATACTTTTTATATTCTTATTCCTTTATTGTTTATTTCTCATCTATTACGGTGTACTCCTTACGTGTTTCCTACCACGTATGTTCCTTCCGTTATATGTCCTTATGTTCCCATATTTTTATACGTTTTTATAATTTATTATATTTCTTTATATTGTACTCCTCCATGTTATATGTCATCGTTTCTACTGTTATTGCTATATTTTGTCACAGTATGGAGTATGTGCCCATCCGTTTTTGATATGTTATTTGTTTTAGTGTATACTTTCTGTATTGCATATGGGTGCTTGCGTGTGGGTGCATGCGGGTGCTCATGCTTATACGTATACTTTTATGTGAGTGTATGCATACG
>OZ024743.1:32081624-32091624 GCA_964016885.1 Eledone cirrhosa | reverse complement strand
TATAATATCTATATATATATATACATATATATATATATATTATATATATACACATACACACACACACACACACAGACCACACTACACACTCACATATATATATATATATATATATATATGTGCATGCGAGTGTGCGCACATACACATATATACACACACACTACAAACACACACAAACACATACATCATGCATACGTGCACACACACACACATATATCACATAGATACGAAGATAAACATATAAATAGAGAGACATACATATATATACACAACACATATACACATACATACATACACGCATATACATATACATACATATATACACATATATATATTCCTATACATACAAGCATACACATACATACACATATATACACATACATACACATATACATACAACACATTCACATACACATACATATATAATACATATATATACATATATATACATACATATGTATGTACAATCATATATACACACACAATCTTACATTCATATTTGCATGCTCATATATGTATTTTTATATTTAGATATAAATACCCAAACCTATATAGACACCCACCTACATATATATTCATACATAGACGCTTACAAATACAGATGATAATAGTATGGGGGGAAAGGGGGGGTTTGGTGGAGAAGGGGATCAAAGTAAATATATGTTTCAAGAAACATATAATATTTTCCGCATCTTAATTCAATGTATGTTCTTACATATTTTCAGTGCTAGGAAATACGAAATCTATGCATCTCAAAATAAATAAGTATACCATTAATCATATGTTAACTAAACCAAAGATAGTCAACATATTGATTTCTAAGGTGTAAATTAGTTAGGTTTATAATATTTGAAGCAGAATTTTGAAGTCAAACAGTAGTAGATTATTAATTACATTATAACTAAATTAAAGTTAATGACGTTATGGTATCAATATTAGGAGATGAATTTAGTAATAGGGAAAAGAAACCCAAATAAAAATAAAATAAAGTATTACATCGGTAGTAGCATATAAATTATATGTTAACTAAATTAAAAATTATATATTTATTTCAATAGTATACGTTAATTAGTATATGTTAATTAGGTATACAATACATAAAGCAGATATTGTATTTCATCAATAGCATAATATAATTATATGCAAATAAAAATCAAAATTAATACGCATACATATACATATACATACACATACACATATACATACATATACACACATATATATATATATACATACATATATATACATATATACATATATACACACATAAACATACATACAGATACACATACACAACACACACATATACATATACATATACATATACATATCTTATTCAAAAAATTGCACAGAATATATTAACTAGGTATATATCCAAAACACATCCCATTCTATGATTACATGACATTCTGCAATTCGTCTGTATAAGGATACTAATTTTAAGCAAATTAAAATTAAAGTTTTAGGTTGATTAAAACTAAAACCAAATAATAAATATATTTCCAAAATGTATATTAATTAGGTCTATAATACTAAAAATTCTTTCTCCGTCATTGGATACATGATATTATTTTGTTATATTTTATCTGTAAAAGAATTATAATAAAAGGTTTAAATAAATTAAAATTAATCTATAAATTAAATTACTAAGTATATATTAGTAATATTTAAAGGTTTTTCACAATTTATGATTACATAATATTTTCTCATCTGTAATAAAATATTAATTAAATTAAATTTATAGGTTAACTAACATTTAAATTAAATTAATTTCTAGAATAATGTTATTAATTAGGTTTATAATATTTAAATGTTTTTTTTAGTTTATGATTACACGATATAATTAATTCCTGTCGTTTATTTAATAAGATATCCTTAGACTTCATTATTTCAAATAGTTCTTGGGAACATAATCTACATTCCTTTCTATTATTTTGATAAGGGGTGGCTCTTTTGAGCACACTCCAGGTCAAATCATATTTTATATTCTTATTTTTATAACTATTGATTTTTTCTGCTAGAGATGTTGTATTAGCCAGTGCGGCATTTTTAAAACTATGTTTGTGGGTATTAAACCTTGTCTTAAAATTGTTAGAGGTAGCTCCTATATATGAGCAAATAGAATCTTTAGTTTTAACATTACATTTATAGACTATGTTGTTAACAAGACAATTCCCTTTTAATGGGCAGTTTGTTTTGTTTCTACAGTTACATCCTTTCGTTAATTCTGTATTTGAGGAGATATTATTGTTAATTTGATGTACTGGTGGTATACTTATGGTTTTCTTACATTTATATGCATTATATGCACTTATATTTTGTTTTATGTTATTTGTTGTAGAGTATGAGAATTTAACTGTAGACCTATTTAAGATTTGATGGTATTTGTGGTTTGGCGGGAAGTTTTTCTCAAGGATATAAAAAAATTTTTTAGCAATATTATCCTTAACTTGTAAATTAAAAGGAGCATTATACCAAGTAACTCGTCTATTACGGTTTCTATGTTGTTTATTATTTTTATTATTTTTATAGGTTGTATCATGATTTTTACTAGGAGGATTAATGTTAATGATCTCACCACAACTATTTTTAGTTATATTTGTAGATTTAGGTGTTTTATCTTTTTTATTAGGAGTTTTATTATTAATATTTATTATAGTTGTATGATGAGTAGTTTTTTGAGGGTTACTATACTTTATATTAGAAGATTTAGTATTTTGGGGTATATTGTGGGTGGCATTTAGGTGTGTACTTTTCATTAGGTGTTTGTTGGTAATATTATGCTGTATGCTTTCAGTATTTGTGTATATATATATATATATATATATATATATATATATATATATATATGTGTGTGTGTATATATATATATATGGATGTATATCTTTATTATCTATTTTTTATATATATGTGTATGTGTGTATGTGTTGCGCGTGTGTGTGTGTATATATATATCTTTTTATATGTGTATGTGTATGTTCGTGTAAGTGTATGTGTGTGTATGACTGTATATGTATGTGTGTATGTGTGTATGCGTAAATATCTCTATGTGCGCGTACATGTATGTATGTGTATATATATCTGTATGTGTATGTACATTATATTATATTTATTATATTTTATTGTTTTTATTTTTTTATTTTTCTTAATTTATAGATACATTTATATTAGGCAGTCTGCTCAGACAATTGAATACTGACCCCTCCCCCCCCTCCCACCAAATTTCTGTATCTTGATCTTGAAATGTGTGTGCCAGTGTTTTATGTGAGTGACTTAATTTCTATGTGCTTATGATTTTATATCCACATATATAAATGTGAGTGGGGGAGTGTGTGTGTTTGTATGTTCGTGGTTATGTGTATATTTATGCATATACGCGCATGTATGTGTGATTATACTGATATGTGTGAGTATGAAAAAAAAATATATTTATATGCTTGACTCCATAAGTATCAATGCGCATCTTATCAGCGCATTAAGCTTACAGAGATATTAACCTTGAAATTTTGTGTTTGCATCCATCTTTTTAGTATGCGCATACAAATTATACACACATTATTGTAAAATATGTGTAAGGATTTTACATGTATATACACACACCGAACTGCTTTTAACCCTTTGTGTTTTCATTGGTCAATTTTGAACTGATATTTTGAATTGTTGTTATTATCAATAAATATACTTCATTATTTCTGAAGACGGCGTATATATGTGTTAGGTATGTATATTTAATCTTGATAATTTGTATAATTTTGTATAATTTTGTACATAGATCTGTTTAATATGCATACCAATTATAACACATGTATACCCTAGAAACGATCGTTAAATAGTGAACTTTTTTTGTTTAATATAAGGAATTGTTTGTTCATTATTTGTTTAATATTTTATATATATATATATATATATATATATATATATATTGTTTTGGCCACAATAATTTTTGCAACACGAATTGGCGCAAAACTTATTTTAATACCGCTGGAGCCACTTTTTTAACATAAAAACAGGTAGAATTTCCAAAACTAATCAGATTAGAGCAAACATCACGGACGCTCTATCTCTATTTTAAAAAGCATTAGAAATGCGCAACCGGTAAAACTTAAAACCAAAACTGAATACTAACCAATACTATTACTAATTCTCACTTATTCCTAATTAAACTATTTTTCATGTGAACAATTTGTCAGCATTTTCTTTTCAGTTTACCATATATATATATATATATATATATATATATATATATATATATATATATATATATATATATATATATATATATATATATTTATATATATATATACATATACATATTTATATATATTTATTAAAATAACAGATTAAAGTTTAAGCAAAGAATCGCTGCTTTTACCTTTATCGAGCCCTCATTGGATTTTAGTCTTCAAATTTATTACTATTACTATATAATTATATATATTTATATTTATATATATTTATATATATTTATATATATATATCATCATCATGATCATCATCACCTTCGTTTAACGTCTATCTTCTTTGTTAGCATGGGTGTATATATCTCTCTCTATATATATATATTTATATATATATATATATACGTATACTTTCTCGTACGTATATTTGCTCATATATGTTATGGCGTATATATTATATATACTGGTACATGTGCATTCGGTTGTGTATTCGTGAGTTTTGCATCTGCGTGAGTTTGCGTGTTCGTACGCATGTAGGGTGTGTGTATTTGTGAACTTTGTGTTTTGGTTGACGTAGGTCCGCGATCATATGTGTATTTACACGCTGGTACGTGTGTGCGCGCGTTATATACTTATTTATGTGTGTATCTTTATATATATTATGTATACACGCACACACACACACACACATATATATATAGTTTTCTTTATATATTATTTTATGAGTATTTGATGTATACGTTCGTTTGTTTGCGGGTACAGGCGATGCGTGGATT
The DNA here is from genome assembly GCA_964016885.1 of Eledone cirrhosa. Classification (NCBI taxonomy): domain Eukaryota; kingdom Metazoa; phylum Mollusca; class Cephalopoda; order Octopoda; family Eledonidae; genus Eledone; species Eledone cirrhosa. The sequence goes on along the minus strand of OZ024743.1, from coordinate 32,086,670 downwards.
TTGTATGTGCGTGCGGGTTTTTTTGTGTACGTGCTTGTATTTGCATACCCATGGCGAGATTTTTCGCGTATGCTTGTGTATGTATATATTTAATTTCAATTACCTCTGTATTTTTTTAACTTTATTCTTAACTCTGAAGCCGAGAATCATACGGTTTCCTAAGTAGAATTTTAGACTACGACTTCAGTTCGGAGTATCACGGCCTCTCTCAACGTTTGGTATCTGGACGATGCTACGTTGGGCGGGCTCGAACGGACGGTCTACCATGACCTTCAATCGGTGGTTCTTGCTCTGGCGGGAATCGGCCTCCATGTCAACTCGGCCAAGTCGGAGGTGGTGAACGTCAGCCTCGATGCTGCGAGCTTTGCAGCCTCCATCTTGGACGTGCGGTCCATTCTCCGCCAGGTTCAGCTGACCCCCAAAGAAGATGCCCTCATCCTCGGGTCACCGATCCACCCGCTAGCCATCCGCTCCACCATCAGGTCCAGGCTTCAACAGCTCCAGACTCTCACTAGCCGACTGGGCTTGATTAACGGCCACCCAGCGCTCTTTCTGCTGAGGAACTGCTTCGCCATGCCGAAGCTCCTCTATACACCCAGACATCTCTCCTCGCTCACCTCGATACTTGTATCCGAGCAGCAGCCGAGGGGATATGCAACGTCAAGCTTGACGACATAGGGTGGCAACAGGCCACTTTACCGGTGAGGTATGGCGGCCTTGGCTTCCGGTCCCCGATCTCATTAGCTTTTCCGGCGTACCTTTCGCCAGCAGGGTTCTTCAAAACACAACAGAACCCTCTGTGTTCAGAGAACGTGAGGCCGCCTGTGAGAGTGGGACCGGCTGGGACTTAGCCCAGTAGACGTCCCTCCTCTTTCTCCCCCTGTTGACGTCAAGTCCCCCCAACGCACTTGGAATGCCATCCAGTGCAGCCTGGTCTCCGACAGGCTCACGCGCCAGCTCGACCAGCACCGCCTTGCTTGTTTTCGTGCGGCCTCCAAACCCCACAGTGGTGCCTGGCTCCATGCCCTGCCTTCCTTCTCCACTGGTACGCAGCTAGACAACCATAGCCTGCGACTCGGCGTTTCCCTGAGTCTTGGCCTCCGGATCTGCCAGCCACACCAATGTCGCTGCGGTTCCACCGTGGACTCTTTCGACCTCCAGCCGCTTTCCTGTCGCCACAGTGCAGGCCGCATTCCACGCCATGCTGCCCTCAACGAGGTCATTATGCATGGCTTGGACGCTGCAGGCTTCCCTTCCCAGCTCGACCCGGTGGGGCTGGATCGAGGGGACGTCAAAAGCCCAGATGGCATGACCATCTTCCCATTCCGCGGTGGCAAACCCCTCGTCTGGGATGCCACTTGCACCAACACTTTCTGCAGCCGCAACCTGGTGCAGTCTGCGACACACCAAGGTTCTGCTGCACGCCGGGCTGAGGGGGCCAAACTCCTCAAATACCGGTCGCTCTCCGACAGGTTTCCGGTCGTACTCCTGGCAGTGGAGACTTCTGGTGTCCTCCTTACTCACCACCATAGGCGCTGAGCTGGCCAGCCGTAGGTGTGAGCCCCGCGAGTTGGAGTGGCTTTTCCAGCGCGTCTCATTTGCCGTCCTCCGCGGAAAAGCCTTCTCCATTCTGTCCGCCGGGGCTGTGGGTGGGCCCCATCGCGTACCAATACATTAGTTAAATACCATTAAAAAAAAAAAAAAAGTTATACCATTTAGGTGGTTTTGTCTTTGCGTGTAATTGTTCTCACCGCTCCACATAATGACGAATTATCTTCCTTTTTTCCGTTCGTTGCCAGAGAACGTCTCCATGAACCACCTAATAGAATATTAGTCTACCACTTCATTTATACCATAAACGTGGTTTTGTCTTTGCGTGTAATTGTTTTCAGCGCACCAAATATTGAGGTATTATTTTCGTTTGTTTTCGTTCTTTGCCAGGGAACGTTCCCACGAACCATAGTATCGTCTTCCTGTCTTCCTTCGGTTGCAACGTTTTTTGAAATATTTACTTCTGCGTTCACAGATTGACTTTTTTAGTTTCAGAAGATCCCTTTAAGGGTGAAAGCAGTGATTCTTTGCTTAAACTTTTATGTGTTATTTTAATATATTATATATATATATATATGTGTGTGTGTGTGTGTGTGTGTGTATGTGTGTGGAGACAGGTGTAGCTGTCTATTCGTGCTAGCAAGCAATTGATTTCATGTTGCTGCAAGTGCATGTGGGTTTCTATACTAACACAACTTATAAATGGAGCAACTTGGTAATTTCCTTGCCGCTTATTTCAGCAATTGGCTTTAGATGAACCAATCTTGGATTGGCTTTATCCTATGTTTGTCTTGTGGATCCACGAATAGATGCTCGATTTGTGACGTCACATCGATACCTTCTTTTGGCCGATAACCACACTTAAAACTAAATATTTTCTGTGCGTTACAGATACTAGTATTAATTTCGCTTGTATTTAGTCTACCTGCTATATTGGCAGTATTGGTAGAGGGTTGGACGGCATGCTTTGTAGCATAGAGTTACGGCCCTTATGATGTTGAGTTCAAATCCCGCCGAGGTTAACTTTGCCTTTCATCCTTACGGGGTCGATAAAATAAAGTACCAGTAATACACTGGCCTTGTGCCAAAAGTGGAAACAATTATAGTTGGAATGTTGAGTCTATCCCAACTATTATAGACAACTGCTTCTGTGTTTCAGTATGGCTTCGTTATTCTTGGCTGCTTCAATAATATAGGTATAGGAATGAAATATTAAAGCTACAATCAGCGGCAAATTGAAAGTTATAAACCATGCAAATGAGCAGTGTAACAGAACGCTTATATGGGTCAACACACACTGGAAGTTTAATAAAGAGATGGAGGTTTTATACACAAAACCTCTCAACAGCTAAATAAAAAAAAAATGAAAAGAACTTGAAGCGAATTTAAATGAATGGGTAACATATTACAGGAATAAAGAAAGCTGTCTTTCTGGCAAAAGTATTATCACTGGATCAAGTGAATATCGGAAGAATGAAGATTGAAGAGATAAAGCGTATAAAACCTTAAGAATAAAGCAAGAAAAAACAAAACAAGAATCATAAAATTATTGCCCTGCAATTACCAGATGGTTGTGAGGGAATATAATAGCAGAATTTCATTGATTTGTAATAAATAAACGCAAAAAACTTCGTTTGAATTTGACGAAATTAAGAATAAGAATGCACCATTCAGAGTTGTTGCACCACCCACCAAGTGTGTGGCTACGAATATGTCGAAACTAGACATAATTAAAAAGAGACAGTGAAACGACACGTTTTTCATTTACTCTGGCTTGTTCTGATGGCACAAACTGCCACTGCTTTGAAACTTATGGAGAAAAATTCAACCAAAAGACAACATTTCCCATTTATGTTCCTGGAAAAGGGTGGACGGTTGATGGTTGCATGACACTGAGGTTATAAAAATATTGTCAAACGAAACCTCCTTCAGTTAGAGATCAGTTCAGACCACATAGAACTTAATCTAGTAAACGAATGTATGAGATTGAAGATTGTAGTAGCTGTCATTCTTGGTGGACTGATCAGCAAACTGTAGCCTTTAGATGCATAGAAATACATATTTATTTAGGTAAAGGATATATATTTTTACAGTGGAACACTTTTATTGAGTGGGTAGGGACTAGATCATACAATTACACCCACGTGAAGCATTATTAGTCCATTCATACACAGGTACACGTACTGTGTATGAAGAAATCATGAAATAAGACCAGAAATAATTTGGAAATCCTTTAAACAGTGTAGAATTAATAATGGATTTATTAGAATTAATGCATTATCTGAGGATAATAATGTTATCATCTCCGTCTATTTAAATAGGATGATGATGACTTAACGTTTCAGTAATGAGGCAGACATTGAATAAGTTGAAAGTATTATGTTTTTTCATTAAAGAGTAATTTCTCCCATTCTCTTATTGCTTTGAGTAAGTCTAATACTGAAAATATTCTATGTCATTTCTATCCATGATTTGCATGTATTCTTAGCTGCCGGGTATTTTAATTGCGATGCTGATCTCCTTAGAAGAAATCCTTTGGTATCTAGCTTTTTATAAAAAATATAAATTCCCTTGCCTAAGCAGCTTTTGCATATGCAGAATTCATGTATGATATTTTAATTGAAAAGAACTGATATCTTATTTATGCTCTATAGCAAACACGGATAAGTTTCATATGATATATGTTTGGGTTAGGTAAGAAGCTTTTGCATGTATTCATGTTGGATCTTGTAATTGTAAATTACTTCTATCAAAATCTGTTTCTGTTATTTGTAGTCATACTCACTGCCAATTGGTGTAAACATTTAATGTATATTTTAATTTTAAATTATTACCTCTAAGCACATGTTTTCCCTAATAAATCAAAGTGTGCATTGAAACATTACATTATTTATCCAGAATATAGAGAAAAGACCTTGAGGGGGAGAGCGAAAATGGTGTATGAAACTAAGGACAGCAAAAAGTTTTCTCTAAAAATTCTGTGGCAGTGGTGCGTCTTACACATTCACACACACACACATATATATCTATCAATAAAGTATGCATTGAAATAGCGAGCGCGCTCGAAAATGGAAACAGCAGCTTTCGCCGTGTTTTTGACTAAATAAAATTTAGCTCGTACGTTAATACTTATCTTTTTCCATTTCTTAAAGGGTTCTAATCCCTACTATCAGAATAGAATATCTTTAGTCAACAATTCGACGAAAGCTTCTATTTCTCTCTCTCTGTCTCACTTTCACACTCACTCTCTCTCTCTCTTCCACTCTCTCCCCATATATATATATATATATATATATATATATATATATATATATATATATATATATATATATACATACATATATATATATATATATATATATATATATATATATATATATATATATATATATATATATACATATATATATATATATACACATACATATATATATATATACATATATATATATATATACACATACATATATATATATATATATATATATATATATA
>OZ024743.1:32059124-32079124 GCA_964016885.1 Eledone cirrhosa | reverse complement strand
CTATTGTGGCCAGAGACTTGTGAAGATCAGGGTGACCCACGTTCCACTGGCCATCGAAATTCCCTGGCTAATGGCTGCCGTCCTCGCCGGCATCGAGGCCAACACCAAAATAATAGAACTAGCAAAAGAAAAGCAGGTGAACTGGTCCGGATCTGGGATGGAGCTCCTGATCCAAGCGGACCATAAAAGCATTGAGGAGATCCCAGAGGTAATAGACCTCACTGACGGCAGCCACCTCACCGTAATCGTCGAGGGCAGAAGACCTAGGTGTGTCGTTTGTGGTGGAGGAACCCACCTAAGGGCTTTCTGCCCTCAGGCTAAAAGTTTGAGGTCACCTCTCCTACCCACCCCAGTGACTCAACCATCAACACCACCAGTAGCAGAGATGGCAGCAACAACTGTAGCAGCAACAACAGAAGCAACTATAACAGCAACAACCCCAGCAACAGTAGCAAAACCAACACCACCACCACCACCAGCAAAACCAACACCACCACCACCCAATGCCACAGAACTAGCACCAGCGCCTACACCATCCACCACGCCACAACCAAAACCAACGCCTGTGGAGGATTTTCCGCTCCCCGGCTTATTGCAACTGGAGACAGATTGTGACGACGATGAGTGGGAAACGGTATCAGGAAAAAAGAAAAAAAAAAGAAACCAAAAAAGAAAACATTCTCTTCCTTCCCCCTCAAAAAACAAAATACATTATCGAACAAAGAAGTTAAGACAGATATGCCACCATCCACACCAGCATCACCAACCCCATCACCACAAACACCAACACCATCACCATCATTAACCCCAACACCACCATCACCAACACCACAAAAATCACCAAAAAGCGTAACAGAAACAAACCCACAACAAACGCAAACAAAACAAAACAACCAAAACGATACACACTACACAGCATTAAATTTGAACAACAACCAATTATTACACTACATCCAACACAACACCAGCATCACAGAAAAAGACTACACAACAACCCAAAAGTTCACACAACCTCCACACATACAAATCACTCGCATCACACAGAAAACGTACATGACACTAAAACAAAAATTCCCCAAAGACATCGGAGACTTCCGACAAACACTCTCCAGGAGGATTTATAAGTACATCCTTCCGGAGGAGGCCACAAGCAGTGAAAAGAATGGACAAACCATCCTTCCTCTACGAGAAGTAAGGTAAGTGGTCTTTCCCATCTTTTCCACTCCATTTCAACATGACCTCACTCAGAATAGGCAGCATAAATGCGCGTCGCTTGGGGTCGTCATGGAAGCAGGGCTACCTGTTCAACGACCTCAGGTCACTAAACATAGATGTAGTGGCCATCAGCGAGACCAGAATCTCCGAAGCACGGGCCTTCGCACCGATCTTCGGCGGCTACGATGTGTACGCATCTCCCAGCCGTCCGGGATCGGGGGGTGAAGTTGCTGTGCTTTTTCGGAGAGGTTTGGATCTTGCCATACGGGCCATCTTCCTGGACCCAGAAGGTAAGTTGGTGGTGCTGGACGGGACCAGCGGGGACGGGCAAGCTTTCAGGTTAGTGGCCGTCTATGCCCCGACAGGAGCAGGGCGGCCTGATTTCTTCCGGTGTCTGGAGACCTTTCTTGGAACGTCCCGCTCTTTAGTGTTAGTAGGCGACTGGAACGGGATCTTAGATGCACGCTGGGACTGTGTGGGATTAGTGGATAGGGGAGGAGGGTGCAAGAGTGTCACCAACCTGCTCAGGCGTTTTGAACTGTCTGACAGGTACCGATTGGATTTCCCGAATGTACCAATGTGGACTTGGACAAATCGCATAGGGTCATCCAGATCATATCTAGATAGAGTATTTTGTAGGGAAATAGATAGGTCTAGCATAGGCTGTCCACAATTCAAGATAGTCAGCTACACGGACCACAAATTCGTGATCTGTGTGCTTGACTTAGATAGGCTTCATAGACGGGGACCCGGCTACTGGAAGCTAAACGCGTCCTTACCAGCACGCAAGACCTACAGAGACCGGATTAGCGAACTAGTTAAGCGAGCGTTGTCGGGGGCCATCGTCAACAACAAGTGGTGGTTTGCTCTGAAAAGAGCAATTAGAATAGAGTCCATTAGCAATAGAGAAAAATAGAGCAGAGGGAGAATTAGTTAGAAAATTAGACGAGGCGCTTTGCAAAGGCATCGCGGCCGACGTTTTGCGGCGAAATTGGCCCTTGACCAATTCTTCAATGCAAAGCATGAAGGCTGCGTTGTCAGAGCGAGGGTGCGTGCTCTCAGACACGAGGGGACGAAAGCCGTTCAATGGGCCCGAGTGGCGGAGGCGCGATGTGGCAACAAAGCCACGATCCGGTCTTTGGTGGACCACGACGGGCGCATGCTACTCGATCCCGGGCAAATGTGTGAAGCTTTTCAGCGACACTTCGCTCAACTGTTCGGGAGCAGCGGCGGGCCGGATCGAGGGATGGACTTTAGTGTCTACCTCGACGGACTGCCGCGGTTCTCGGCCACTGAGGCGGAGTGTTGCGAAAAGCCGATAACAGCCGCTGAAGTACGGGAGGCAATGACTGGCTGCACAAGGGGTAAAGCGCCTGGTTTGGATGGTCTGCCCTATGAACTTTACGTACAAATGCCAGACTTGGCGGACGTCTACTGCAACTGGCAGCAGAACGGGAGAATTCCCAGCTCTGTGAGCCGAGGAGCGGTGGCGCTGCTGAGAAAGGATCCGAACAAGGGGGATATCATAGATAATTTTAGGCCCATAACTCTGCTAAACACAGAGTTCAAGATTTTGGCCAAGGTGCTAGCAAAGAGGTTTGTGCTTGTCGTTGGTGGTCTGGTGGGAGAGGCGCAGACATGCGCCATTCCCGACAGATCCATCCACGACAACCTCCACCTCATGCGATACATTGTAGAGAGGGTAGCTAGGGAACCTGGCACGGGTGGGTCTTTGATAAATTTAAATCAGTCGAAAGCTTTCGATAAGGTCGACCATCGTTACCTAGCGGCAGTCCTGAGGGCGGTTGGCTTTGGGCCCGTCTTCAGAGGCTGGATCGCTGCCATGCACAGCGACATCTGCTCTGTGGTGAGAGTGAACGGTCACCTTTCGGAACCGTTCAACATCATGCGCTCGGTCCGCCAAAGATGTCCCCTCTCGTCCCTCTTGTACGCATTGACTCTCGAGCCATTACTGCACAAACTGGGGACATTGAGGGGGTTCCCGCGCGAACTAGGATGCGGAAGATCCGTGTCAGCATATGCGGACGATGTCACCGTAGTGGTGTCAAACGCCAAACACATCGAGGCGACCGGCACTACACTAAGAGAATACGAAGCGGTGACAGGAGCAATGATCAACCAGGAAATGTCAGTGGGCCTGCAGCTCGGCACCTGGAGAGGCAGGTCCATGCCGTCCAACAGCGTCGTCGGGAGCTGGACGGACGGACCGGTTAAATTTCTAGGGGTCTGGTTCGGTCCGGACCTCCAGACGGAGAAAAACTGGGACGAGGTGACGAGCAGGGTGGCTTCTCTCACCCAGAAATGGGCCGAGAGGTCGAGCGGAGGTGGTTAACGCGTACATCGCGTCCGTCATCTACTACCGCCTGACCGTCGTACCTTGTCCTAAGCTCCGCCTGACTGCACTGGAGCGTTTGCTCTTTCGCTTTTTGTGGAAGGGACGCGCTCCGATGGTCAAGCGGTCCATCTGCTGTCAACACCCGCTACGTGGAGGGCTGGGCATGCCGTGGCTGATGATGCGCAGACACGCGCTCAGGCTACGACTTCTCCACCTCTTCCTCGACGGTGATCACGTGTGGTCGCCGTTTGCTAGACACGTCTTTCCCTAGCTCGTCTCCATGACGGAGCTGCAGTCCTGGGTCAAGCGAAGACCGAGAGGGAGTGCTTGGAGACTGGAATGTCTTCAGGCGCTCACAGCCCTCGACCAATCGGGCAATGTGATCAGTGGAAACTCCACTTTGGCGTTCTATAGAGGATTAGTGGAGGGGAAGAGCGACGACGTACTTGGAGAAACTCTAGGCGTCGATGAAAATCAACTAGCCAATCTCTTCGGAAGGACTTTCGGGCCGGGGCCTATGGACAACTTCAAGAAATCCCTGGCCTGGCAGTGCTACCGGGGAGCTTTGCCAGTTCGGGATAAACTCTACAGGCATGGAGGTGCCGTCAGCCTGGCATGTCCGAGATGCGCGCATGGCGACGAAACCGTCCTGCACGCACTCGTCCAGTGTCCGAGCATTGCTGACTTGTAGGTTTATGTCGAACACCACTGTTACGTGTAGGACGGATCCAACTATCAGCCGAGTTCATCGTGAGGATTGCCCCGCCCTCTTCCTTTAGCCAGGAAGGGCAGGCAGTTTTTATCTGTCTGGTGGCCATGGCGAAAGTGATAGTATGGTGGACACGTTTGAAAGGGCTGAAGACGAGCACTTACCTCTTCGGTGATGCCCTGATTAACTTTTTCAAATTTCAATTGAAAAGGAAAATCAGGGTAGAGAGGGAAGTGCTCTCTTCCCAGCATTTTGTTGAAAGATGGGTGAGAGAAGCAACTATGGCCCGAGTGAATGGGCCTACTCTGAGTATGTGTCTGTAAATTAAAGGTGGAAAACTGGAGAAAGGGCAATTGCCCTGGTGGTCAGGGTCACTGTGGTCTTTTAATGGGCTTTCTCTACAAATATCCCTCGGAAGTCTCCCCCCTATTGGGGAATTTTTCTTTGTTATTTTTATTACATCCTCTGTTTTTTTTACACGTAGAAATACCCATTTGTACCGTCCTGTATTGTCCTGTACTGTCCTTAATGTATATTTTATGTAAACCCTTGTGGTTAATAAAGAAAACATTATTATTATTATTATTAGGGCGGTGGATTGGCAGTATCGGTAGAGGGTCGGACGCCATGCTTTCCAGCATAGTTACGTCCCTTTACGATCTGAGTTCAAATCCCGCCGAGGTTGACTTTGCCTTTCATCCTTACGGGGTCGATAAAATAAAGTACCAGTAATGCACTGGGTAATTACTGGCCTTGTGCCTAAAGTAGAAACAATTATTATTATTATTATTATTATTATTATTATTATTATTATTATTATTCGATAAGGCGGTGGATTGGCAGTATCGGTAGAGAGTCGGACACCATGCTTTGAAGCATAGAGTTACGTCCCTTTATGATCTGAGTTCAAATCCAGCCGAGGTTAACTTTGCTTTCATCCTTACGGGGTCGATAAAATAAAGTACCAGTAATGTACTGGTTCTGTGCTGGCCTTGTGCCAAAAGTAGAAAAATTATTATTATTATTAGATATAAACTAAACACACACACACACACACACACACACACACATATATATATATATATATATATAAATGTAAGTATGTATGTATACGTACATACATATATGTATACAGACGTACAGTAGCATGCATATATATATATATATATATATATATATATATATATATATATATACATACAGGTACACATACATATATGCACGTATCAGTTTAGCGGACGCTTATTATAACGCCCGCTTTGTTCGTTTGTAAACAAACTGAACAGCCTGAATTTATGCCGTACGGTGTTAAGGCAACCACGTCACCTTTTTGTTCAACACTGACACAGGAACGATGTACTAGTTTCAAGCTTGTTAGCAATCATCAGCACCGTATACCCTTCTGCCAGATAGTTGAACGTTCGAAAGTATATACTTTCCTTATGAAAATTAACGGCTGAGCAGCCTAATTTGCATATCGAGTGAGTTAAGTCGGTCAGGCGTACCGAAAACGATAAGTTGTAATAAAATGAAAACGAAATTTCATTTCTCACTCTTAGTACGGCAATTACTCACTTACTTAAGTAAGTGCCGTACTTAACTCAGTGCCGTACTAAGAGTGAGAGATGAAATTTCGTTTTCATTTTATTACAACTTATCGTTTACGGTACGCCTGACCGACTTAACTCACTCGATATGCAAATTAGGCTGCTCAGCCGTTAATTTTCATAAGGAAAGTATATACTTTCGAACGTTCAACTATCTGGCAGAAGGGTATACGGTGCTGATGATAGCTAATAAGCTTGAAACTAGTACATCGTTCCTGTGTCAGTGTTGAACAAAAAGGTGACGTGGTTGCCTTAACACCGTACGGCATAAATTCAGGCTGTTCAGTTTGTTTACAAACGAACAAAGCGGGCGTTATAATAAGCGTCCGCTAAACTGATACGTGCATATATGTATGTGTACCTGTATATATATATATATGTATGTATATATATATATATATATATATATATATATATATATATATATATATATATATATATATATATATGCATGCTACTGTACGTCTGTATACATATATGTATGTACGTATACATACATACTTACATTTAAGTAAGTGCCGTACTAAGAGTGAGAAATTAAATTTCGTTTTCATTTTATTACAACCTATATATATATATATATATATATGCTAAAATTGTAGGAATATCAAACATGGAAAATATCTGTAAAATAGACAGCTGCTATGATGATAGCACAGAGTCGAGTTAAACAAAACCTCTTAATGAAAGGGAGAGAGAGAGAGAGAGAGAGAGAGAGAGAGAGAAGGAAATTAGGAGGGAGGGAGAGAACGAAAGGAATAGAGTGTGTCGCATACGATGAGAGATGGGAGAGATTGAGAGAGAAGAAAGAGAACTAACCATAACGTCGGAACCTCATCAACTTTCCCCTAGCCACATGATGTTTTGCGAAATCATGTGGCTAGACGGAAGCTGACGTGGTTCGGGTGTTCTATTGTTTTTCATCTTTACTTTCTCTAGTGCTATCCCATTCTTACTTCTCCATGTCAACATATAGGATTTATCACTCACATTCCCTCTCTCCTTTCTCTCTCTCTCCCATTTCTCATCATATGCTATAAGATCTATTGCTTTCATTCTCCCTCTTCCTTTTAATTTTCTGTCTCTCTCACTCTTCTCTGATTGCTTTTCCGTTAATTAAGAGGTTTTGTTTAACCCGACTCTATGCTATGGTTATCGCAACATCTGAATGTTTTCCAGCTATTTCCGCGTTTGAGATTCCTATAATTCTACGAAATATTTCCACACTCAACGCCTCAAATAATTTCAACGCACACGCACATATATTACATATTCCTAAACAGAAAGCTAATAATAGGTGCTTATAACAAAATTGGAAAAGTAAATCAATGCATATGCTCTTCTACAGTTTGTATCGTTAAGTAATTTTATTACATTCCCATTTCTATATTATTACTTTAACATCTCAAATAACTTAGCAAAAACACTACACTGCAAATGGAATTCTCTTAGAGTATATAATGTATATTAAGTAAGTAAGAGAGAACGAAGTTTCAAATTAACTTATTTTATTCATAATCAGGCGTAAAACGTGTTTCGAAAATGATCAGCTCGAGGCCATAATTTATTACAATCGGCCGGAACTCTTATATATTCAATAAAGCGAATATCACATTTATCATCTCTTGAGATGAACATAGTTCGATTCCGATCTTCTATGCGTCTGAGGAGCAAATCGGAACCAGAATCAGGCCAATCGTAATCGATTCAGGCCTTGAGGTGATCATTCTCGAATACCGTGTTATGTGAGATTATGAATAAAATATGTTAAACTGAAACTTCGTTTTCTCTTACTTAATATAAACACTCTTCAAATTCCGCTAATAAACCAATACAGCTGTGAATACACACTTTGAACACGGAAAATTCAGTTCACGTAATATCATTGAGTGCTTAAACTGCAACTTATAGTAATATAAATTTACCCACAATCTGCTTATATATATACATATATCTCGGGTTCAATCGGGGGGTAACCGCAGTAAGTAACGTTCTCAATACAAAGCACAGAATAACTATTTAATATATATATATATATATATATATATATATATATATATATATATATATATGTATGTATCTATATATATGTATATATATACATATATATATATATATGAATATATATATATGTATGTATATATATATATATGTATGTATACATATATATATGTATGTATATATATATATGTATATATATGTATATATATATGTATATATATATACATACATATATATGTATATATATGTATATATATACGTATATATATGTATATATATATGTATATATATATATTATATCTATATCTATAAATCTATATATATGTGTATATATATATATACATATATATATATATATATATATATATATATACACATATATATATATTTATAGATATAGATATAATATATATATATATATATTTTAACCATCTTTTGATCTTATCTTATTTTTATACTCCAGTCCTATAAACTGTGGAGTGCTACTTATCCGATATTTGCATTGCTTTATTGTGTTACAATAAAACTCACCTCCTACATTATATATATATATATATACGTTGCGTAATATGTATATATATATATATATATATATATATATATATATATATATATATATATATATATATATATATATATATATATATATATATATATATAGAGAGAGAGAGAGAGAGATATACATATTACGCAACGTCGTACACAAATATAATAAACGGGGAAACTAATTACATTTTTGATGTGCAATATAGTATCATTCATTACATTTTGTAGTTGATTTCATTTAATAGAAGCACGTTTATTCTCTATATGTGATTAAGCCGGAGCAATATACGGAAAAGACCTGGAAGTAATATCAAATGTGATATCTATAGACATTATCGAAAAACCCGTTATAATGTAACCGGTGCCGAGTTTCTAAAATATATATATATATACATATATATTGTTATACATTGGGAGGGTCATGTTGCAAACAAGAAACACACGCACCGGTTGCTTTCTCTCCAATTTATTCTGAATTAAATTATAAATTTAAAAATTTATAAATTTCTGGTTGGTTGGTTGGTTCCACAACCGGACGGCTGGTCATATATTTTCAATGTTTTTCGTCCCACATTCTGTGACCTCTTCAGCGACTGGGGATTCTTTTCTTTGTTTTGTGCCACTCCTTTGTTCTGTCCTACGCCATCTTGTTTTTGTGTGTGTTGTGTGCTTAGTTTGCGCATGTGTTACATCCGGGTGTCTGTGTGTGTTTTTATTTGTTTATTTACATGTTACTGGTTGGTTATTTGTTCTATGTGTATATGTTTTCATTTTGTCCTTAATTGTAAGTTGTGATGTTGCTATTCCATTCATGTTTTATATTCAATTTTGGTTGGAGTTCATTTATGTTTATTGCCTCTGTGATTTGTCTAAACATTGCGTCTTTTCTGTGTGTTGATTTTATTTTTATTTCTATGTTCTCCAATTTGCCCTTATGTTCTATTTAGCATGCTGGTGGAGTACTGATGATTCTTTTCTATCTTGAAGCTCTCAACAGTGTTCATTTAATCGTTCTCCTATACTACGAGCTGTCTCACCTATGCACACTATATTCTTACCTTTACATTGTCCTTCAGTACATCTTATGCTATATACTATGTTTCTAGTTTTGCAGTTAATATGGGGGCTTACTTTACAGATTATGCATTTCTTATCTGTACAGGTGTGAAAGTATAAGGAAAAAGATGAAATGGAAAATGCAACTGGAGTTATTTTAAAAAAATAAAAATTATTTGGTTCCTTTAGCGGTTTCGCAGTTATTCTGCTTTTCAAAAGTAGAATTTAGATGGAGGGATTGTGGATTTTCTCACAGATGGGCAAAAAACCACAAACCCTCCATCTCAATTCTACCTTTGAAAAGCAGAAGAACTGAGAATCCGGTAAAGGAACCAAATAAATATATATAAAAAAAAAAGACTCCAGTTGCATTTTCGATTTCATCTTTTTTCCTTATATATATATATATATATATATATATATATATATAAATTGGAAAATGTGTATGTATACGTGCATGTATGTATATGTATGTGTACGTATATATATGTGTATATATATATATATATATATATATATATATATATATATATATGTAGATATATATATATATATATATATGTGTGTGTATGTGTATGTATGTATATGTATATGGGCTGTATGCATGTTTACGTGTAGGGATGTAAGTATGTGAGCTAGCAAACCAATATCAACAACATATATTTCTATCGACAAATATTCCAAAACTAACCTTATTTTTCTCTTTGCTGTCATCCCATTCTTATCTTGATAGCGTAGGACAGAACAAAGGAGAGGCACAAAAACAAAGAAAATAATCCCCAGTCACTGAAGAGGTCACATAATGTGTGACGAAAGAACTTTAACAATATATAAACAATCATCTGGTTGTGGAACCAACCAACCAACCAACCGGAAATTTATAAATTCATAAATTTATAAATTTATTATAATAAATTGAAGTGAACGATGGTGCGTGTCTTTCTTATTGGCAACATGACCCTATCAAAGTATATCAATATCGGTTTCAACACACGTTTTCAGATAAAGAATCTTACTAAACACATTCAGAAACGAAATATATATATATATATACTATTATATATATATGAGATTCTACAGGACTAGAATTGTTTCATTCCTTATAAATCATCAGGAATGTCGCTGTCCAAAATAAATATTGTGGTATTTATATCTTTTAAGGTGGTAGGAGAGAGTGGCTATCATCGAAATATATATAGCAGTAAATAAAGGATTATGAGGTCTTGCTATTGACTTATGTTTCGTCACTATATAGTATATATATATATATATATATAGTATATATATATATATAGTAGTCGTAGTATATATATATATATAAGTTGTTCCGGTTTGAATCGTAGGTAACCACAATAAGTAAGGTACTCAATACATAGCAGAGTATAAAAGTTTTAATATAGAAGCTCTTCTATATTAAAACTTATATATATATATATATATATATATATATATTAAAAAGTGAGGTTTTTTTACAAAATGAAAATAAAACGAGGTGTACACGAGTGAAAGTATAAGGAAAAAAGATGAAATCAAAAATGCAACTGGAGTCTGTTTTTTTTAAATATATATTTATTTGGTTCATTTACCGGTTTCACAGTTCTTCACCATATGTGAGAAAAACCACAAACCCTCCATCTCAATTCTACTTTTGACAAGCAGAAGAACTGGGAAACCGGTAAAGGAACCAAATAAATATATATTTAAAAAAAAAAACTCCAGTTGCATTTTCAATTTTATCTTTTCCTTATATATATATATATATACTATAATGCCCTTGTAACATCTTAATTTATCTTAGTTTTCAAGTACGTCTGAAGATGGGCTTTCCATATGATCAGAATTACGTAAATATGAAAACCCATTTAAAACACGGAAAGAATAGAATTCTGTCTTTGTCTCATTTGCTGTATGTAATACTCCATGGATAATTTACAATAAAATGATTAATGCTACAATGAATCGGTACTATATACGTTAAGTGTTAAATGTGGCTTACACAAGGTTTAATTATTTCTTACGGTACAAAAAACTGCCGCCTAGATTAACTAATTCTTTGAACAAGGAAAAGTGAATATACATATATACATACGTACTTACATGCATACACACACACACACACACACACACGCACTCACACACACACTCACGCACACACACACACATACACACACACACACACACATACATACACACACACATATATATGTATATATATATATATTTATATGCATGTGTGTATGCATATGGTATTCCCAGAAAATATATACATTCTAATAAATATTGCCTGTACAGGTAATCAAAGTGTGTATACATATATTTGGGATATCCTATATATATATATATATATATATATATATATATATATATATATATATATATATATATATATATGAACAATAAGTGTAAGTCAGCAGGTTAAAATTAACTTCGTTTATTAAAAAGAGAAATGAGTTTATTCAGATAATCATGTATATATGTATGAGATGAAAGAATGGTATTTAACTAATGTATTGGTACGCGATGGGGCCCACCCACAGACCCGACGGACAGAATTGAGGAGGCGTTTCCTCGGAGGACGGCAAGAGAGACGCGCTGGAAAAGCCACTTCAACTCGCGGGGCTCACACCTACGGCTGGCCAGCTCAGCGCCTATGGTGGTGAGTAAGGAGGTCGCCCTGGGGCCGAGGACACCAGAAGTCTCCACTGCCAGGGGAACGACCGCAAACCTGTCGGAGAGCGACCAGTATTTGAGGAGTTTGGCCCCCTCAGCCCGGCGTGCAGCAGAACCTGGGTGAGTCGCAGACTGCACCAGGTTGGGGCTGCAGAAAATGTCGGTGCAAGTGGCATCCCAGACGAGGGGTTTGCCACCGCGGAACGGGAAGATGGTCATGCCATCTGGCCTTTTGCCGTCCCCTTGATCCAGCCCCACCGGCTCGAGCTGGGAAGGGAAGCCTGCAGCGTCCATGATAGTCGCTGTTATATATGTCGGTGATAACCATTATGCAACAGCTATGACCTCATCAGACACCTAGAATTTGAACAAAAAAAAAAAAATAAATAACAGAATAAACCATAACGATGGAATAAAGCTTATTTCTGTTATTTCGATTTTTTTATTTGTTCCGTGCTGAATATTTGGTGTTGTTTTCTCAAGGCACCGGTAGCATATTAGTTATGAGGTAGGTTCTTCATTTTAATTTATCATTTTTATTATTATGTTTCTCCTATACCTCTATTAGCTTACATTCTCTTCACGCTGGTGGTTAAAATCTTGTAATGAAAACACACTCTCCTGTGCTTTTCCTCTCTATATTGTATTTTAAAGTGCCCAGGAAAACTCTTTCCTGTGAGCTCATTGAATAATTACAGGATTATACGTGAGTCCTTTCCTCCCTTATTTCACTTGATATATATATATATATATATATATATATATATATATATATATATATACTTGAATATCTTAAAAATACAATCAAATCCCGTTTTCAGATTATATATATTCACTGGGAAAGGTTTGTGTGATAGGTTCTGCATAATAAAGTTATAAAAGTTTGCTTACCTGGACGTAGAAATTGTATTTATCCTTTTTTTATTGATTTTTTTTTTCACGTTGTGAACATGTGGAGTAAATAGTAGATAGTGATGCCGCTGTTATGATTATAACAGTTTAATGGATGGATGAAATCAAGGAACGATCTCTGTACTCTTGGTCAGGATAAAACATACACGTGGACACAGCTTTATGGACGAAAGTTTCTGAAATAGAAAAATAAAATTGATATATATCTATATATACATAAGTATTAGTCTTCAGATTGCAATAATGTTAAGATTGCTCACCACAAACAATATATATTATGAAACTTTCTGATCTGTCTTCTTCAACTAGGATATGGATATCAGTATCGGTGGAGGGTCGGACGCCATGCTTTGCAGTACAGAGTTACGGCCCTTTACGTTCTGAGTTTAAATATTGCCGAGGTTAACTTTGCCTTTCCTCCTTAAGGGGTCGATAAAACAAAGCACCAGTAATGTACTGGGATAATTGCTGGCCTTTTGCCAAAAGTAGAAACAATTATTATGCATTTATAAGTTTGGTGACTGTCTGCTGAAGCCCTTTGGGCTCTCATCCTCACATAAGCTTTTTGAGCCGCACCCTATGTATTTATCCTCTAATAAGAACACGACACGAGATCGCAGTATCG
The DNA here is from genome assembly GCA_964016885.1 of Eledone cirrhosa. Classification (NCBI taxonomy): domain Eukaryota; kingdom Metazoa; phylum Mollusca; class Cephalopoda; order Octopoda; family Eledonidae; genus Eledone; species Eledone cirrhosa. The sequence continues at coordinate 32,065,427 of OZ024743.1, read as the reverse complement.
GTAGAGGGTTGGGCGGCATGCTTTCTAGCATAGTTACGTCCTTTTACAGTCTGAGTTCAAATCCCGCCGAGGTTAACTTTGCCTTTCATCCTTACGGGGTCGATAAAATAAAGTACCAGTAATGTACTGGGTAATTGCTGGCATTTGTCCTAAAGTAGAAACAATTAATCGCTTTAAGTTAATTCAGACATGCAGAGGTTTTTGTGTTTTTAACTCATAGAGTCGTGTCTAATTATACATATCACATCTTATCTTTATGAAAAATAAGTTATAGCTCAATGAAAAAGGTTTTGTTTAATTAATTACATGAGTTCTTTTATTTTTATGGTAAGTTGTGTTGTCGCGTGAAGGAGACATATTTAAGATTTCGGATAAAACCATCCATATTTTCCGCATATTTTTTCACTAAAATGCCTTATTTTTTGCATGTACATTTTACTAGGTTTTGAACGGTAATCATAATATAATAAAGGGAGGAGTGCGGGATTGTGTCCTGCATACAATTTTTTATCCTGTTATTATAATAAGTTGGATTACTTATTTAAATATAAATATAAATAATTTTATTGCTTATTTCAAGATTCACTTCTTTTAAAATTTTCAAATTTCAACACCTCCGGTATATCGCCAACACCACCACTACCTCTACCATATATATATATATAGACAGAGCGAGGAAGAAAGAGTGAGTGTGTGAAGAGAGAGATAATACAGAGATTTAGAGTGACCCCACATATATATATATAAATATAAAGAGAGACAGATATATATATATATATATATATAGAGAGAGAGAGAGAAGGAGAGAGATAGAGAGATAGAGAGATAGATAGATAGATAGATAGATAGAGAGAGGGAGAGAGAAATATAAAGAGATTAGGGCGTTTTTCAACGGGCTGACGTGTATGTGCATATACATACATTTATATGTATAAGTATATAACTAATCGCGAAAACACAGACACACTTAGAAAATATACACTCACAGACATACATTCAATACACATGCCTTCACACAAACACACACACACATACTTTCACACAAACACATATTATTTGTTGTTAGAAGTTTTATTTAGTGTTTTATAAAAAATATAATAATATAATGATTACAGAACGAAAACACCAACATTTATGATATACATAAAGGAAAGGGAAAGGAAAAAAGTAAGAGAAAAAATACACATGCAGGTAAGACACATATCTAGGACCATATGCATCACAGAAAGCAGGTAATTCACACATATAGGACCACATACAACAAAAGGCACTTCGATGGGGGTGGACAAATGAGCAGCTACCAAAGCAAAAGATAACAATATCGCGAGGCGCACTGAAAAACCTCTCTAATAATTTCTGAAGCAAGCCAGCACGCTCGCAGCGTTACTTCGGGTGAAGGCGAGGCTGAGGAGCTGGAACAACCAAGCATCCGCACACATCACCAGTTACGTCAGTTAGGCGAGCCACTAGTGAAGATAAGAACCTCGCTGTCAGAGAGCCTGACACCCCCAAACGTCTCAAACGCCACAGACTTGAAAATGTAGTTGGCCGACAGATGACGGTATTTTAGGATTTTGTTCCGTTCAGCTGCGGATTCTGTAACTGTCACCCTTACTGCTGCATCCAGGATGTGGGCAGAAGCAAAAGAGTCACTAACTGTGACGTCCAAGATAAGACACCTGCCTCTTGACCAGGGGCACAGAGTAAGACCGTCAGGTCCATCTGGACAACCTAGACCGTTCTAACATTGAGGGGATGTTTGCCTGGGCTGAAGCTTTTAAGTGGTAATAGGACACTGTGTGTATGTGCTGGTGGGTGAATTTGTTGGCGTTCTTGAATTAGAGACGTGTGTGTCACCGTTTTTAAGTTAGCGACACATATATGTGTGTATCCTCTTCATTCCTTATACACACAAACACACATTCACACAAACACACGCATACATTTTGTGACGCACGGAGGGACAGAAGTCGCTCAAATTTATATTGATGTGAATGGAGTTCCACTGAAGCAGGTAGAGAAGATAAAGTATCTCAGGGCCGTATTCATGAGTGATGGAAGACAGGAGGCTGAATTAAGTGCAAGAATTGCAAAAGCTGATGCAGTAATGCACTGGCTTCACTATTCAGTAAACAGAAGGGGTGTAGGTGTGAAAGCCAAACTCGCTGTCTTCCTGGTATTCCTGCGAACATTTACCTAGGGTCATGAATCTTGGGTAATGACCGAAAGAATACGATTGCAAATACAAGCGGCCGAAATGGGGTTCCTCCGAATGGTCTTTGGAGTAACTTTAGTCGATAAAGTGTATAGCTCGGAAATCAGAGAGTCACTACAGGTAGCGCCGCTACTTCTCTGGATTGAGAGATCACAGTTCTGATACTATGGGCATGTAGTTAGAATGTCTCAGGAAAGAATCGCTGGACAGATTTTACAGGTAAACCCAACGGGCAGGAGACCCAGAAGTAGACCACAAGCAAGATAGTTGGATTACATCCATGAGGTTTGCTGGTCACACTTTGGGATCCAGCTCGATCAGTTAGAGATGTTTGCTTCTGACAGACTCGCTGGAAGGAGTGTTTGAGGAGAACTCTGCCCCCACGACTCTCTCATAAACAAGTGGGCGAAGAAGAAGATATTGTCTATTTGCTTTTCAGTTTACATATCATATCTATATGCATATATATTTGCGTATAATACCAATATGTACACTACATATGCCAGTAGAAAACCGCCTGAAGGGCGGTCTTCTGATAGTACAATTAATATTGCATATGAGATCAAAGGCGTTCGGCTGGATAAGGTTTCAGTAGTTCTGCTCTGTGCAGTGTCTATTGTCAAAACAGTTAAGTCCAAATTATTCAACGAAACTAGTTTTAAGTACCACAGCCTAGCATAGACTGTTTTTGTATTTAAGCAAATATTAGTGTTTATTTAGTTAACTGTACTGGGTAAATACCCATCTAAACTAGTGTTTGATAGAAACATTCATAATACAGTCTTGTGTTTATCACTATTACCCCAACGTAGAACTGGAAATAATAGAAATAATTGTTTCTACGTTAGGCACAAGGCCAGCAATTCACCAGTGTATTACTGGTACTTTATTTTACCGACCCCGTAAGGATGAAAGGCAAAGTTAACCTTGGCGGGATTTGAATTCAGAATGGCAAGGGCCAATTTCTTCAAATGTTAATTGCGTGAATGTAGAATTGAGTAGCTGGATGATAAAATACTAGGTATTTTACAGAATCAACATACTTTCACACTGTAGATGACTTTAATTATCTCATATGTGTCGGTTATACACACTTTACGACGATAAAATTTAAGCGAACACATAAAGGTTTTAAATGATAAAGACTCTTTCTTGATATTTGAAGTTATGGAGACATTTCATTGACAGTTTAATAATGCTTCAATGTTTGAATGTCTTTATAAGGAACAATTATCTTTTAAATCTAAAGTTTTAATACCAAATTTATTTCCCGAAGGTTGAACTATACAGAAACCACACATGAACTCAACAACTTTGGATTAAATTGTCAACAAAAATAAATTTAATTTACAAAAGGCCAATTGTTTATCTTTCAATTTTGAAAAGTATTCTTTCTCTATTTGTTCTATCTTGTTTAATATTTTATTTAAATCCCCTTCATTTATTTGTATTTGTTATTCCCCTTGTTCTCCTATTCTTCTCCTACTACTCTTTGTGTTTTTTTTTCTTTTTCTTTTTGCTTGTTTCTATTCATTCCTAATTTTTCCTTTTTGTATACCTGTTTGCGTCAGTCATTATTTCTTTCCCATTCATCTTAATAGCTTTTTTTTACCTCGATCATAAACCGTTCCTTTCTTTATAAAAATAGATTTCATCTTTTTCTATTTTCCAAACAAATCTAGTGAGACATATGGCATTTGACATTAAGCTACGTTGTCAATCAATAACTATGTTTAATCATATTGGAGACGTTTCGCCACATTTCTTAAAATGTGTATGCTTCTGTAACATAATTTTTTTCTTTATCTGTAAGATCATTTTAGATATACTGACAGGGTTACTAGGGGATGTCTTAGTATTACATAAAAGTAGTACCATTAATAATTTTCATATTTTGCCACACACAAACTAATAATATAGAATGTATTCATACTTTTTCTAATGTAGGATTTAAAACAAAGTTTCCTGACCATTTATTGAATTGAAAACACCAGGATAAGCACTACACTTGGTGTTTCCTTGTGATACTGAAAGGAAGTGACAAATGATGTTTCCACCATCTGAAATATCAGTATCTGGTTGAATATGTGAGAAAAAAACTTAACCAAAAAGGATCCACCAGCTTCAGTCCCACAACATTCAGCGATTGGATGTGTGATATACTGGCGGCCATGAGAAATCTGGGTCTGACAAGAAATTGCAGATTTTAAAATATAATTGAGAAATCAGTGTGGTTCAGAAGTATTGAGAATTGATACAATTGTATATAGAAATTTATCCTTATAGGGTTGCATCAGAAGCAGTATCATATTTCTGATGGTGTATTTTTCAATATTTTGGGGAATCTAGAGTGTCGTTTGAGAGAGGTTTGGCTACTATTTCTATTAGATCTACGTAACTTCTGAAGCATCATTGCTTGTTCGTATATTCAGATTCCAGCATTGAATCACATAAACATTTTCATATAAAAGAGTAAGATGTAGGAGGCTATTCTAGGGACATATATTTGCTATTTTTCCTCGGATGGACGTAACGTGGTTCAGCTCTCTTGGTTTGTAAATGCATATAATTGTTGAGTGTGATGTGAATGAGATTTGGCTGCCATTTCTAACCGTTTGAGATACTATATGGAAGTTTCACACTCTAATCTCGCCCCGATATTTCTATTAGGATTACCTAACATGTAGAAATGCTTCTTGGCTCGTACAAACCCATCTATATACATAAAACTATAAGGTGTGATATATGGCTGATTTGTTTGACATTTCTGTCAGGTCGAGCTGCCACGTTAGTCTATGAACTCAGACAAAATCTTCCATGCGGAAATGATAAGAAAGTTGAGAAACGGAGATAGCTGGAAGACAAATTGTTCAACTTTTAAGGATACGAATAAAACCATTTAAAACAGACAAACCAAATACATGGTGTGAAATAGAGAGTAAAAATATATTTTGTAGTTTCTGAATATGTTGTTACACACGTACTTACACAAGCTACTCACGTTTGGGTATATAAATAACAATATTGTTTTTGTAACATTTACTAAGTTATGATGGAACAAATGACTGGGTTATATTACAGATCATCTGAACACGAAGATCGTGGTTAGTATTCCATCACTTGCATAACAATTAGCACTCATCTTAAAACGTCCTGTGTGATTAAAGGTTAGGTGACCAAAATAGGGTGTGAATCTATAATGTGAAGAAAATGTAATACTATAAGGTATTTAGTCAAGTTGGTGCAGAATCGTATCTGTCACTCCAGTGCTACCAAATTTACAACTACTAGTAGTAGTAGCAGCAGAAGCAGAAGCAGAATCTTCATCATCATCAGTAGCAGCAGCAGAAATGGTAGTAGTAGTAGTAGTTATAATAGTAGTAGTAGTGGCAATTGTTGTAGTAGTAGTAGTAGTAGTAGTAGTAGTAGTAGTGGTGATTGTAGTAGTAGTAGTATTGGTAGTAGTGGTGATTGCAGTTATAGTAGTAGTAGTAGTAGTAATACTTTTTTATTATCTCCAAGGGTTCACACATAAAAATACAACATTAAAGCATGTGGTTGAATAAGACTATGTTATACAGATACGAGGGGGATGGGTAACGACGTTACACAACGAACAAATAAACTAATTAGCAACGATCAAATAGTGCAGAATAAAACACAATCATATAAAAGACATAATAATTGTTTCTATTGTACTTTTGGCACAAGGCCAGCAATTATCCCAGTGTATTACTGGTACTTTATTTTATCGACCCCGTTAGGATGAAAGGCAAAGTTAACCTCGGCGGCATTTGAACTCAAACCGTAAAGGGCCGTAACCCATCGGTTAGTTCCTGTCAGAGTACCCTAGTCATTATATTGAAATTGCGCGCACCATTCTTTTGTTTTGGCTATCGTAAAATACCTTTGGATATTACTATTTTAGAGAGTAAGAGACCAATAAAGTAGTATCTACCAAGTCATTGTCTTGCACTCGTCTCTGATAAATCGAACCCAAATCTTCCTCGTCATAATAAAAACATCTTTACATATCAAGGACGTTTTGCTTGTTCGTATTACCGGTAACGTCTTCCTATGTCGTGGTG
>OZ024743.1:32051624-32054124 GCA_964016885.1 Eledone cirrhosa | reverse complement strand
AAGAATACTAATACTATCTCTAAGGGTGCCGCCACGATACAAAAGTTCTAGTGCAAGCTACATAAAAGCTCGTACGAAGTAAATGTAAAATTTGATACGGAAGATTAATTCAGAATCCCCCCCCCCCAAAAAAAAAAGATAAATACTGATAAACGAGAAATTAAAGCAAAGATACCACTAAGAAATATAGAAAGCACGGAAAAGGGGCAGCGGTCGAATAGGAGGGCAAGTATCCGAGGTCTAACACATCTGCTATAAAAAGAGGAGTCAGCCAAATCTATCATAGAATAGGGGAAGGGGTGGAGGTACTGAGGCTACAAAGGACCGAGGGGCTGCCTCGGGTGGGCGAGAAAAAGATGACGACAAAGAAAGAGAACTGGGGTGGAAGGACTAGGGAGGGGTGGGGGGTGGGGAGGAAATATAGAGGGCGCGATAAAGAAAGGTCACTAGGTGGGACGGAATTATAATGAGACCCTTTTAAGAGGTATAAGTAATAAACCGAGTATATCTTACGGTGACGAGTCAACAAGTGAGGGGCCAAAATACTAAAGAAACTACCACGAAATAATAAATAAAGGTTTCCACCCCAGGCACAAGCCCAGCAACCACCCAGTGCAAAAAGTAAACTAATACGAAATAATAATTCAGTAAGATATACTCGGTTTATTACTTATACCTCTTAAAAGGGTCTCATTATAATTCCGTCCCACCTAGTAAACCTTTCTTTAGCCTAGCAGTACCAGTGAGAGACTTAGGTCGTAGTAACCAGAAATTGTTTATTTATTTTATTTTTTTACATTTAATTGCTTTTTAACACTCTCGGTATTTTTCTATATATTTACCCCATATTGTTTTACCAATTGTTTCGACTCCCCCCCCCCCTCCCCCTCCCCAGTATCTTCTTTGACCTCATGCCCAGCTGTAGTCGGCACTATCAACGCATGACTGGGTCTCCTCCACCCCCTCTCCCTCTTTCTACTACTGGCAGGTTCAGCTACCCCTTCCCTCCACAAATTGCCATCATAGAATTATTATGTCTCAACAACAAACTTTTGACCAATCCTCGTGACAATCACTTTTACCATATATGGAATTACTCCTTGAGAAGCTCGGCTATTCAAATACCAGGATAAAAATTCTCATTTTGTCCAGAATTAGCCGTCGAAACGGCTTGAGCTCAGCCGTCGGGGTCCTACTCGTTCCTATATAAATATATATATGTATATATGTATATAAGTATATATATATATATATATGTATATATATATATGTATATATATATATGTATATATATATATGTATATATATATATATATATGTATATATATATATATATGTATATATATATGTATATATATATATATGTATATATATATATAAGTATATATATATATATATATGTATATATATATATGTATATATATATATATGTATATATATGTATATTTATATATATATATATACATATATATATATACATATATATATATATATATATATGTATATATATGTATATTTATATACATATATATATTTATATATGTATATATATGTATATTTATATACATATATATACATATATATATATACATATATATGTATATATATATATATATGTATATATATATATGTATATTTATATATATATACATATATATATATATGTATATATATATATATATGTATATATATATGTATATATATATATATATATATGTATATATATATGTATATATATATATATATATGTATATAAAATATTAAAAAAATAATGAATAAAACAATGAAACAGTTCCTTATATTAAACAAAAATAGTTCATTATTTAACGATCGTTTCTAGGATATATATGTGTTAGAATTGGCATGCATATTCAACAGATCTATGTACAAAATTATACAAAATTATACAAACTATCAAAATTAAATATACATACCAAACACATATATATGCCGTCTTCAGAAATAATCTTTATTTCTGAAGACGGCATATATATGTGTTTGGTATGTATATTTAATTTTGATAGTTTGTATAATTTTGTATAAATTTGTACATAGATCTGTTGAATATGCATGCCAATTCTAACACATATATATCCTAGAAACGATCGTTAAATAATGAACTTTTTTTGTTTAATATAAGGAACTGTTTCATTGTTTTATTCATTATTTTTTTAATATTTTATCTTGACTCTGTATTCCGTTTATCTTTCACCGAAAGTGATTTTTCATTGCATCTCTTCTTTCCATGATATCCGGATTACATTGAGTTCTTCATACGGATTGGACACTACCGTAAACTCTTGGTAGATTTATCTACATATATGTATATATATATATGTATATTTATATATATATACATATATATATATATGTATATATATATATATATATATATATATATATATATATATATATATATATATATATATATATATATATATATATATATATATATAATATATATATATATATCAGAATTGAAGCAGCTCTGAAATAGCAA
>OZ024743.1:32016624-32046624 GCA_964016885.1 Eledone cirrhosa | reverse complement strand
TATATATGTGTAGGTATATATATTCCCTCTGATAGTTTGTATAAATATTGTACATAGATCTATAGAATATGCATACCAACTCTAACACATATATATCCTAGAAACGATCGTAAAATGATGAATTTTTTTAATATAAGGAACTGTTTCTTTGTTTATTCATTATTTTATTAATTTATATATAATATATATAATATACATGACTGCAGCCCAGATCGAAAAACAGACCAACTCCATCTGGTTCGATATCTGTAGGAGAAGACAACTCCCAAATAAAGTTAAGCTCAACTACACCACTAGAAATAGCAGACTGCCCACTTTCTACCACCTCACCAAGACCCACAAAAATAGTACTAAGGCGCAAATAAGACCCATCGTCTCTAGCATAGAAGGGCCCCTATACAAAATTTCATGGCTCCTCTCCCAGGTCCTCAAGCCTCTACTCTCCACTTTTCCCGGGCATGTCAGTAGCTCCGAAAAAGTTATACCTAGACTACACCAACTCCAGCCAGAACAACTTAAACGTTGTGTCCCTCTACCCTACAGTCCCCGCTCATCCAGCTGTCGATTTATTGACGGACTGCGTGGTCGCAGAGGACATCCACTGCTACGGCCTCCACCCGACGGACATACACCAGCTTTTGTCCTTCACAGTAGACAACACGTACTTCACCTTCCACCACCACACATACAGACAGACAACAGGATTACCCATGGGATCCAGCCTATCGGGCCTGCAGGCCATCACCTACATGAACCAGCTAGAATGCCGAGCCCTCAACACCTGCTATTCCCATACCTTCTTCACCCGATATGTAGATGACATACTCATCCTTACATCATCCCGCGAGGATGCAGTTAAAATATACACAACATTCTCCAGCATGGATGCCAGTATAAAGTTCAGCATGGAACACCCCGATGACCGCGGATCCCTATCCCTACTGGATTTCCAACTCAGGGTAACAGAGGAAGGCAACATCCACACCTGCTTCTATAAAAAAAGCCGCCAGCAGGGACCTGTTCGTACATTTCAGATCGGCCCTCCCACTCGGTGCCAAGTTCGGATACATAAGGAACGAACTGGCACGTATCCGGAACAAATGCACCGACGCTAGAGACCGAGACACACACACCACACATTTCCTGGAAGTACTATAAATGAAAGGATACACGACATCCACCACAAACCGTGCCAGAAAGAACATAGGACACCACACCCGAGGCACTAACACTTGCTTCCTGAAGCTCCCACACTTCAGTGAAGAAACAACAACAGCCATCCGCAAAGCTATCAGACGAGAGGGACTAGATATCCAACTGGCCCACTCAGGTCCTTCTCTACGCGGACAGCTAACCAAAAGACACTCCACCAAACATGACAACTGCTGCAGACTAGCCAACTGCCCCATCAACGACACAGACCTATGCCACCAGGCTTACGTCGTATACAGACTAGAGTGTGACAAATGCAACAACTTCTATGTAGGTAGCACCACCAGACCACTCCACATAAGAATAAAAGAACACCTCAATACTAACGCTTCCTCATTTAAGAAACACTTAGTTAAATGCAAAAACACCGACAAAACCATAACAGTTAGGATAGAAACTAAGGAAAGAAACCTCGGCAATCTTAGAATTAAGGAAGCACTAATTATAGATAAAACACAACCACCAATCAATAATAGACTAGAACTCAACACGCAATTTATAACTTGATAGAGCATCTAGCCCCATATTTACACCCCCCACACACACGCACACACACACACACACTTACACCTCCACTTATTCTCTCTCACACATACACACACAAAACCAGTTCTAACACCAGATAACACCTATCCCCCACATTTACGAATAGACATATCTTCTCACACTCACACACACAGACTCACATACTTACACCTTCATGCATTCTCCTACACACTTAAACAGGCGTGTATAAAAAAACAAAAAAAACAACAAAAACAAACCCCTTTTAAAGGGAGACTACTCTTTATCCACCTAATCTTAACTCTTTGACATTAGAGATAGAACAGATACTCTATACCATTTCCTGTCAGCATGATTTGGCAAGCTATTTAGAACACTGGTTTGAGAGCTTTACTTCCCTCTGAAGAAGAGATATTATCTCGAAAATTAAGGACATTTAAATAAATCTAAGGTAAAAGACTAATTGTCAACAATATCTTTTGCATTTGCACTTCTTTATTCTATGTCCATACCTGCATTGTTTTGGCTTTATTATACATATACATACATATATATATATATATATATATATATATATATATATATATATATATATATATATATATATATATATATAACATATATATATATAACATATATATATATATATATATATATATATATATATATAACATATATATATATATATTTTATATATATATATATAACACACACATATATATATATATATATATTTATTAAAATAACAGATTAAAGTTTAAGCAAAGAATCGCTGCTTTCACCCTTAACGGGATCTTCTGAAACTAACAAAGTCAATCTGTAAACGCAGAAGTGGATATTTAAAAAAACGTTGCAACCGGAGGAAGACAGGAAGACGATACTTTGGTTCGCGGAAACGTTCGCTGGCAAAGAACGAAAAAAAACGAATATAATACGTCATTAATAGGAGCGGTGAAAAACAATTACGCGCAAAGACAGAACCACGTTAATGGTATAAAAGAGGTCGTAGACTAACGTTCTCTTAGGCGGTTCATAGAGACGTTCTCTGGCAATGAACGAAAAAAACGAAGATAATACGTCATAAGTGGAGCGTGGAGAACAATAGCACGCAAAGACAAAACCACGTAAATGGTATAGCAGAAGTCGTAGACTAAAATTCTAACTAGGAGACCGAATGAATCTCTGCTACAAAGTTAAGAACAAAGTAAATAAATACAATACAGAAGTAATAGAAATAAATAAATACATACACGCAAACAAATACGTACATACACAAGCATACGCGAAACACTACCATAGGTATACAAAACCACGCACATATAAATATGTGTGTGTGTATGCGTGTATACAAATAAATAAATATATAAACGTATATAAATAAATAAATACGTATATAACAAGCGCACACACATACCTACATGTAAATACACGAATGTTCAGAGACATAAGTCAACCAAAACATGAAGTACACATATACACACACCCTACATACGTACGAACCTGCATACTCACACAGACGCGAAACTCCCGTATACACATAGCCAAACCATATGTACCAGAATATATTAAACAAATTATACGCCATAACATAAACAATCAAATATACGCACGAGAAGGTATACGTACCTTCACAAAACATACGGGTAATATATACTTACCTATGCAAATAAGTAATGGTATAAACAAAACATATACTTAGCTCCCACATCAAGACGTAAAATATCCACGTATAGATCGTACTATCCGTTAGGGTATAACGTGGGGCTGTAATACAGGAAAGTTTTGTGCAATTTATGTTTACAAGCCGAAATTGCCTCAGATTTTTTGTTTAAGATGTGGTCTATGGCGTAGAGTATTTCCAGAGCCTCAGCGGCGCAGAGGTCACATGGTCTTTTATTTCCGTTATACGATCTAGCCCTAACTAGGATCTCCCAGTGTAACTTATATTGGGTGTGGTTGTCTTTTAGACTCCAGATATAAGCTGAAAGTGACGTCATATTCCTTCTTAGAGGGTAACGAAAAGAATGGGTATGCATGTAAAGACGCTGCTTGAATCTTTGCGCGTAATTGTTTTTCACCGCTCCTATTAATGACGCATTATATTCGTTTTTTTCCGTTCTTTGCCAGCGAACGTTTCCACAAACCAAAGTATCGTCTTCCTGTTTTCCTCCGGTTGCAACGTTTTTTGAAATATCCACTTCTGCGTTTACAGATTGACTTTATTAGTTTCAGAAGATCCCGTTAAGGGTGAAAGCAGCGATTCTTTGCTTAAACTTTAATCTGTTATTTTAATAAATATTTGCTCTACGGTTCTTATATATTTGATATATATTTATCCTTATCTTTGGATTTTAGTCTTCAAATTTATTATTATTACTATATATATATATATATATATATTATACACATGCACACATACATATATATATGTATATATTAAATATTATCTTACTGGACACTATTGTCAAAATGTTACTTCTTTTCCATCAACTAAGTCCCATATATATTGATTTCTAATTTAGGCTTTAGGCAGTAAATTTTGGGCGATGGTGGTTGAATGCAAAGTTGACCTCTGCGCGATTTGAACTCAGAATGTAAAGAGTCAGAATAAACACCGGACTACTAGATGAAAGTAAAGAGAAATACATCACCTCTGTACCTGATAGGTACAAATGTTATCCACCCGTTAAAGGCAGACCAGGTCTCAGCGGGATTTGAAATCAGACCTTATTTAGACATAACATTAAAACTGAAATCAGCTGTTACTATTTCTGCATCACGTACGTTCCATATAACATACATAAAACAAAATACAAAAGAAGATTATTGAATAATCAATGTCAAACCAGTTCGATTTTTATGTTTATGTCACTTTTTATATTTATAATAGGTGATTGATTCGTTTTGTAACCCTCACTCACCACGCCACTGCAACAACCACAACAAAGACAAATCTAAAGTAGCACGACATACACTAAAGTGTTTGTTGTTCAATGGAGATTGTGTGTAGAGCACACTGAATACTGGAAATGCCATAACTCCCTTTTCTATACATAAAGTAAAGATAAAGATTGTATTCCCTATCACTCTCACAAGAGAAGTTTAAAATAGATATTCTAAGAAGACGTTTAAATAAACAAAACAAGAGAAGCAGCAAAAAACACACAAGAACAAGCAAACATACAGACAATCGAACAAAGGATTCTCGAAAAATTGATAGAATGGTAGAAGAGGTTACACAGACTTGTTCACCTATACAAGACATACTAGAAAGCCATTGCTACTTATTTATAATTCATCATATCTATAGATAATTCTCAAATGTTTTCATCGAGTCTAGTGATTGATAACGATTATCTTTTTAAAAACAACAATATTATAAGAAACTACAACAAAAGGAAAGCTCACTTCACATTCTTTACCACAGTACCGACATCACAACTTTTATTATCATTATCATTATTATTATTATTATCATCAAAGGAATGCGAAGCGGTGACAGGAGCAAAGATAAACCAGGAAAAGTTGGTAGGCTTGCAGCTCAGCACCTGGAGAGGCAAGTCCATGCCGTCCGACAGCGTCGTGGGGTGCTGGAGGGAAGGCCCGGTTAAATTGCTTGGGGTCTGGTTCGGTCCGGACCTCCAGATGAAGAAATACTGGAGCGAGGTGACGAACAGGGTGGCTTCTCTCACCCAGAATTGGGCTGAGAGGAGGCTATCTCTGAAAGGTCGGCCGTCGTACCTTGCCCCCGCCCAACTCTGACCAAAATAGAGCGGCTTCTCTTCCGCTTTTTGTGGAAGGGACGTACTCCCACGGTCAGACGTTCCATTAGCTGTCAACACCCGTTGCGTGGATGACTAGGCATGCCGTGGCTGGTGATGCACAAACATGCGCTGAGGCTGCTTCCTTGACGGTGAACAGATGTGGTCGCCGTTTGCCAGACGCTCTTTACCCCAGCTCGTCTCCTTGACGGAGCTGCAATCCTAGATCAGGAAAAGATCGAGGGATAGCGCTTGGAAGCTGGAATGTCTCCAAGCGCTCACCGCCCTCTACCAGCTGGACACTAGAATCGGTGGAACATCCACCTCGGCGTTCTATAGAGGGCTAATGGAGGGAAAGAGCGACGATGTTCTCGGGGAGAACCTGGGCGTCGAAAACGATCAGCTGTAAGCTCTCTTCAAGATTACTTTCAGACCGGAGCTTATTGACAACTTCCAGAAATCTCTGGCCTGGCAGTGCAACCAGGGAGCGTTGCCGGTTCGTGATAAGCTCTACAGGCACAGAGGTGCTGTCAGCCGAGCCTGTCCGAGATGCGCACAGGGCGACGAAACCATCTGCACGCACTCGTTCATTGCCCGAGGATTGTTGACTTGTGGAGCTATGTCGAACAGCTGCTGTCGCGTGTAGGACGGATCCGGTTATCGACTGGGTCGATTGTGCAGATAGCCCCACCATCCTCCTTTAAAGAGGAGGAAGAGCAGGCAGTTTTCATCTGACTAATGGCCATGGCGAAATAGATTGTGTGGTGAACAAGGTTGAAAGGGTTGAAGACGGACACTTTCCTCTTCGGCCAATCCCTGATTAACTTTTTCAAGTTTCACTTGAAGAGGAAAATCAGTGTGGAGAAGCAAGTGCTGTCTTCTAGTAAGTTTGTTGAAAGGTGGGTGAAAGTGGCGAGTCTGGTCCGAGTGAACGGACCCTCTCTGAGTATGCGCCTGTAAACTGAGGAGTGAGAAAACTAAGAGAGGGTGCTTGCCCTGGTAGTCAGGGTGGCCGAGGCGTTTTTGTGTTGTTTTCTTCACGAGTGACCCTCGGAGATTTCCCCCTTTCTGGGAAATTTTTGTTGTTTGAATTTTTTTGATCTCTAGCCCGATTTTGTTATAACCTGTTTACACGACCAAAACCCACTTTGAATCGTCCTGTACTGTTCTGTGCCGTCGCTAATGTTTTTCTTCGTGTTAGCCCTTGTGGCCAATAAAGAAACCATTATTATCATCATCATCATCATTATTATTATTATTATTACAGTTGCATTTATCTTGCTTTATGTTCATACGAGTTATCGCCAAGTCACAACCAGTGACCTCAAGAGACAACAAGGTCCGCCATGTTCAAGAAAGAACATACATATTCACACATGCATTTTTAGTGTTTAGACTTGTGATGTACTTATATTGACAGAATCTTCCTTAGTATATGGGCAGTTCCCATTAGTACTATCTTTTGTATTTCTCCTATACGCGGGTTTCCTGGGATTTGCGATAAGTAGTCATTAGACCCCTTAGGTATCATTCCCAGAGCGCCTACAACCACTGGTATTGTTATTATTATTATTATTATTATTATTATTATTATTATTATTATTATTGGCGACCTACGTAGTAAATCGTATCATCGTAAGCTCCGCAAAGGTTTGTTGTTTTCAGTTGTTTTAAATTGCCATTTCTGAAAAACTTTTATTGTTAACTGTATATAAGTGCACATACATTGTTTTCTGAAAAGGACAC
This sequence comes from Eledone cirrhosa, assembly GCA_964016885.1. NCBI lineage: Eukaryota > Metazoa > Mollusca > Cephalopoda > Octopoda > Eledonidae > Eledone > Eledone cirrhosa. The sequence continues at coordinate 32,039,401 of OZ024743.1, read as the reverse complement.
TCAAAAAGATTGAGGCCTTGAGCCCAAAAGTTAAACTTTTATAATTATAAAACAAAAAAATTTCTTTGAAAAATCATGGCCGACTCACGGCTGAACCCAATAGTTGAGAGCCTTCCTCACAAACTAACACCTCACACCGACACCACCATTGTAAATATTACTACGTTTGCCAACACTAAAAATATAAGCAGTAGCAATATTTTAAATTTGTCTCAGGCAGACATTCATTTCCCCCCATTACCAATGACTGCAGATGTTAAAGCCGCCACCCCCACCACCACCACAGCGACAACAGAAACAAAAGAAAAAAATAAATTAACTCGTTATATCGAAATGAATTCAACCAAAATGAACTATTCCACACCGAACACCACTGACGCCACTACCACCACAACTGAAATTAAAATTAACAATAACAAAAATAACGATAACAACAACAGCAACAATGAAATTAAGAAAACCACCCTGAGTTTTGCCAGAGTAGCAAAACAGTGCGAAGCATTCCAGGTAACTCAGGAGGAATTAGAAGAAGCCAAAAAAATGGTAAAGAAAGATGGGTAAAGGGTCAGTCTCCCCCCCCACCACACCTAATAAAATGGGGGCATTGGCGTCTATGCACCGTGTCTTATCAGACGATTAACATAAAATCGCGCCGAGTGGAACGGGCATCCGAGTCCCAAATCGCAAAAGCTTTGGGACATGTGTGGGCAAAAAAACCCCACATCAGACGTGGGCAGAAATATGGAACCGTGGACGTGTTCTTTGAAACACCACAGGAGGCCAGAGAACACTCCATGGCCCCATTAAGAAGTGACGACTTCACACTCGTCCCAAGCTATTGTGGCCAGAGACTTGTGAAGATCAGGGTGACCCACGTTCCACCGGCCATCGAAATTCCCTGGCTAATAGCTGCCGCCCTCGCCGACATTGAAGCCAACACCAAGATAATCGAAATAGCGAAAGAAAACCAGGAGAACTGGTCCGGATCTAGTATGGAGCTCCTGATCCAAGCGGACCAAAAAAACATTGAGGAGATCCCAGAGGTAATAGACCTCACTGACGGAAGCCACCTCACAGTAATCGTCGAGGGCAGAAGGCCTAGGTGTGTCGTTTGTGGTGAAGGAACCCACCTAAGGGCTTTCTACCCTCATGCTAAAAGATTGAGGCCACCTCTCTTACCCACCCCAGTGACTCAACCATCAACACCACCACCAGCTGTTCGGGGGCAGCGGCGGGCCGAATCGAGGGATGGACTTTAGTGTCTACCTCGACGGACTGCCGCGGCTCTCGACCACTGAGGCGGATTGATGCGAAAAGCCGATAACAGCCGCTGAAGTACGGGAGGCAATGACTGGCTGCACAAGGGGTAAATCGCCTGGTTTGGATGGTCTGCCCTATGAACTTTACGTACAGATGCCAGACCTGTTCGGAGGCCTCTTGGCGGACGTCTACTGCAACTGGCAACAGAACGGGAGAATTCCCAGCTCTGTGAGCCGAGGAGCTGTGGCGCTGCTGAGAAAGGATCCGAACAAGGGGGATAACATAGATAATTTCAGGCCCATAACTCTGCTAAACACAGAGTTCAAGATTTTGGCCAAGGTGCTAGCAAAGTGGTTGGCGCTTGTTGTTGGTGGTCTGGGGGAGAGGCGCAGACGTGCGCCATTCCCGACAGATCCATCCACGACAACCTCACACTCATGCGATACATCGTAGAGAGCGTAGCTAGGTAACCTGGCACGGGTGGGTGCTTGATCAAGTTAGATCAATCGAAAGTTTTCGATAGGGTCGACCATCGTTACCTGGCAGCAGTCCTGAAGGCGACTGGCTTTTGGCCCGTCTTCAGAGGCTGGATCGCTGCCATGCACAGCGACATCTGCTCTGTGGTGAGAGTGAACGGTCACCTTTCGGAACCGTTCAACATCATGCGCTCGGTCCGCCAAGGATGTCCCCTCTCGTCCCTCTTGTACGTATTGACTCTCGTGCCATTACTGCCCAAACTGGAGATGTTGAGGGGGGTCCCGCGCGAACTAAGATGCGGAAGATCCGTGTCAGCTTATGCAGACGATGTCACCGTAGTGGTGTAGAACGTCAAACACATCGAGGCGATCGGCACTACACTAAGAGAATACGAAGCGGTGACAGGAGCAATGATCAACCAGGAAAAGTCAGTGGGCCTGCAGCTCGGCACCTGGAGAGGCAGGTCCATGCTGTCCAATAGCGTCGTTGGGCGCTGGACGGACGGACCAGTTAAATTGCTCGGGGTCTGGTTCGGTCCGGATCTCCAGACGGACAAAAACTGGGACGAGGTGACGAGCAGGGTGGCTTCTCTCACCCAGAAATGGGCCGAGAGGAAGCTATCCCTGAAAGGTCGAGTGGAGGTGGCTAACGCGTATATCGCGTCCATCATCTACTACCGCCTGACCGTCTTACCTTGTCCTAAGCCCCGCCTGACTGCGCTGGAGCGTTTGCTCTTTCGCTTTTTTGTGCAAGGGACGCGCTCCGATGGTCAGGCGGTCCATCTGCTGTCAACACCGGCTACGTGGACGGCTGGGCATGCCGTGGCTGATGATGCGCAGACACGTGCTCAGGCTACGACATTTCCACCTCTTCCTCGACGGTGATCAGGTGTGGTCTCCGTTTGCTAGACACGTCTTTCCCCAGTTCGTCTCCTTGACGGAGCTGCAGACCTGGGTTAAGCGAAGACCGAGAGGGAGCGCTTGGAGACTGGAATGTCTTCAGGCGCTCACAGCCCTCGACCAATCGGGCAATGTGATCGGTGGAAACTCCACCTTGGCGTTCTATAGAGGATTAGTGGAGGGGAAGTGCGACGACGTACTTGGGGAAACTCTAGGCGTCGACGAAAATCAACTAGCCAATCTCTTCGGAAGAACTTTCGGGCCGGGGCCTATGGACAACTTCCAGAAATTCCTGGCCTGGTAGTGCTACCGAGGAGCTTTGCCAGTTCGGCATAAACTCTACAGGCATGGAGGTGCCGTCAGCCGGGCATGTCCAAGATGCGCACAGGGCGAAGAAACCGTCTTGCACGCACTCTTCCAGTGTCCGAGCATTGCTGACTTGTAGGTTTATGTCGAACACCTGCTGTTGCGTGTGGGACGGATCCAGTTATCAGCTGAGTCCATCGTGAGGATTGCCCCGCCCTCTTCCTTTAACCGGGAAGGGCAGGCAGTTTTTATCTGTCTGGTGGCTATGGCGAAAGAGATAGTATGGTGGACACGTTTGAAAGGGCTGAAGACGAGCACTTACCTCTTCGGTGATGCCCCGATCCACGAATGTCCCTCGGATGTCTCCCCCCTATTGTGGAATTATTTCATTGTTCTATTATTACATCCTCTGTTTCTTGTTTTTTTACACGCAGAAATGCCCACTTGTACCGCCCCGTATTGTCTTGTACTGTCCTTAATGTCTACTTTATGTAAACCCTTGTGGTTAATAAAGAAATCATTATTATTATTATTATTATTATTATTATTATTATTATTATTATTATTATTGTTGTTGTTGTTCTTTGAGTCTCAGTCATTGATCTTAGTTAACTGGAAAGTTTGTTGAAATGAATATCAAGCAACTACCTGCAGCCTCAGATATTCAGGACGTATCGGAGGGTTCTTGCTGTTCCCAGCAAGCATGCCTTTTGAAGTGTTCTAAAAATCGGGGCGGTGAATTGGCAGAATCGGTAGAGGGTTGGACGCCAAGCTTTCTAGCATAGGTACGTCCCTTTACAGTCTGAGTTCAAATCCTGCCGAGGTTAACTTTGCCTTTCATCCTTACGGGGTCGATAAAATAAAGTACCAGTAATGTACTGGGTAATTGATGGCCTTGTGCCAAAAGTAGAAACAATTATTATTATTATTATTATTATTATTATTGACTACTGACATGTTCAGGCGTGTCTTTTAATATCACCCGTCGAGTATCTGGCTTCTGCCAAGTTTAAACTGCATAAAAAAAAATCAATTTTTGATTTAACAATACAAGGAAATTCTCAAATGTTTTCATCGAGTCTAGTGCACCCGGGCGAATAGCTGAATATTTTAAAGTAAATGTGTTTCAAAGTAGGTTAATCATGCAAGGTGTTGCAGCAAAATATAACATGCATGTTGAAAGGGGAAAATATTGACTTTTCACTGAAAAATGATATCTTTGAGCCGGTTCGGGCGATAGGTCTGGAAAAAATTAAGTTGAAATAAAAAAAAATCTACACTTACGCATACACGACTTACCAAACGAAAGCATATTTTAATGATAACACTGATTGGTGGAGCATGTGTTCTGCAAACATATTTTACAACAGATAAACTGTGAATATAGAACATTTAAATGAAAAATATGATAAAAAACGCTTGTCAGTATTATATCACAAAAACAAGCGTTTAACTACTTGAAAGTGTCGTGTGCGTGCACATGGGAGCGAAGTTAATTCAGCTGTGCAATGCCGAGGCCACATGTAATTTTCCTTTGCCCTTCAAATGCAGAAGCAGCTCTCGCTGCTACGTAGACTAAAACCTGCACTAGACGTAGCAGGATATATGGAACTACACGTTTTACGTCTGCTGTGTTGGTGCACTATAAGCCTACTTATAGACAAATTACACAGTATTTGGGACAAGAAATACTAGAGTTATCATGACGATATAGGTAATTTGGTAGCACAACAAAATCTCGATGAGCATACAAGTTTGCCTGATTCTTTAAGACCGCAAAATGATCCCGGAGCTTTGTCCTGTAGTGGTTACCGATAAAGGATTTAGGGATAGATAATTGTTTAGAGCAGAAGGACCCGCAACTTTACATAAGGCACAAGAGCTAGAGAATTTAAATAATGTACCCCCTCCCACCGAAAAAAAATACATCAGCAACATCCAGTCACGGAAGCTACAGTTCCAAGGACATAACCAGATATAAATATGAAAACACCTAAGTTGGTCATTTAATCACCTATTCCAAGAGCCTGCTAGAAAAGTGAGTGACTCATCACTTGGTCACAGACAAAAATGACTCCTATTATCTTGGAACAATGAAGAAGAGATAGAATGTGATTCGAAACGACAGACTAGGGAAAAAAACTCAAAACTGAGAAAATGTCCCCCACCAAATGAATATCTATCTATCTATCTATCTATCTATCTATCTATATATCTATCTATCTATCTATCTATCTATCTATCTATCTATCTATCTATCTATCTATCTGGATGGACACACGCGTATAACTTGCTGAGTAAGTTCTGTTTAAATTTCTATAGAAATTCTTGTCTGATAACTTTAATTTTTGTACCATTTTGTAGAGGGACTGCCAGGTCAAACTTTGATCTGGTCAGGCTCTCAAAATATTCTACGCCTTTAGGCGAAATAGTTAAACAAAAAAAACAAAAAAGTTTTTTCTTGTTGAAAAGTCAATATTTTTTTTAATGGCCGAAGCTTCTTCACCAAAATTCGAAGGAGGAAAGGGGAAGATGAACTTACAGCTTCCCCCTGCCACTGTCACAGTAGCAGAGGTCAAGAAGAAAGGTCAGCCAGAGGAAGAATTCTCTCCACCTGTTAACCGACAACTTGACGTTGCCATGGCAACAACCCAAAGAACCAGCAGCAACAGCAACAACAACAACAATGCGACGGACGAAAACAACACCAATAACAATAACAATAACAACAACAACAAGACCAATAACGGTGACAACAACAACGATGATAACAACAACACCACCAACGACAACAACAACACAAACAAACAAAATTTCTCCTTCGCCGAGACGACAAGGAAAACCCTCGACTATCTGCCAGTAGATATAACAAAAGCGAAGGAGCTACTGGCGGATGCAAAAAAATATATAGTGTACGGGGAAAATGGTTCATTCACAATCCATTCCCCCCCCCCCCCCGGAACTAAAAAGCCAGAGACTCCTAAACGCGGTCATGTTTAGGACAATCTCGAACAAAAGTAAAAAACCAGCTCAACCATCACAGAGCGAGAAAGAGCTGGTTTTAAAAGACGTCATGAAGGACATCACCTTCATTCAGAAGGATAGACTCTACGGGAGTCTATCCATTCTCATGAAGGACAGCGACACAGCAGTGAAACTGTCCATCAAACCAATCACATCCACCGCATACACCTTCTACCCTACGTACATGGGTAGAAGAACACAAAAAATAAAAATCCACACTATCCTGCCGATTATGGACATATGGTGGGTTTTGACAGGTTTTCTGGACCTGGAGGATGACATGCTGGTGTCCATGGGAAAGGCATCGGGTGACGCGTTCAGTGGAACGAGCCTCGAACTTGTAGTTCAAATGAGGCCCGAAAGGATCGCCCAGATCCCTGAACGCGTCATACTGGATGATCTAACCTTCATCAACATTACCGTTGAGGGTAGACGGCCCTCGTGTTACCTCTGCGGAACCAGAGGTCACCTGAGGGCTGTCTGTCCCCAACTTAATAAGAAAACCCCAATCCTGCCTACACCACCAACAACTGCACAACCAACACAATCACCACAACTACCACTACAAAAACAACCACCACAGCTCAAACCAAAACAAAACAATGTCCAACCCATCCCCTCCACTCAAAAAACAAAAACAATTTCCAAAACACCCGTACCGCAAACACAACCCGAAAATATACCCCTCCCCTCCAACGCGGAAGATGACCCTAGTTCGTCGTCAGACGAGGAGGAGCACTTCCACACAATCAAAAGAAAAAAAAGAAAACACACCTCAGACACACAAATGAAAAAAAACCCTCCCCAAAACATAACACTGACACCAACACAAAAGAGCTCACAACAACAGCAAACAAAAAACACCACACAAAAACAAAAACATGCATACACATACATAAATACAAGAAACAAAAAACTGTTAAACATTGTGTACAACAACAATCTAATAAAAACACAAGGGCCTATCTTCACCCAGGCAGGGGATTTCCCCCACCTCAAAATGACTAAGGCCCCACAGGACACCTATAAAACTTTAAAAAACAATTTTAAAGAGGACGTGGGTCCCCCCTGCGTCGGGCCCATTAACCGCGTCCTCCTAAAAAACTATCCCACCCCCTCCCCAAACACCCACACAACTCCAAGCTCCCCAACCACACAACACACTGATGCCCCCACACTTCCACAAACCACCACCCCACCCAACAACCCATCCCCCACCCTAATGGAAATTGTGCAGCCCGATACCCGGGACGCAGAGAGGTAAGTGCCTTTTCTCTTCACCACCAACATGGCTATGCTAAGAGTAGGCTGTTTAAATGCGCGTGGCCTGGGCTCAACTTGGAAGCAAGCAATGCTTCTAAATGACCTCAGGTCACAACGTATAGATGTGATGGTTATTTGCGAGGCCCGGATCAGCAACGTGCGACAGCTGGCCCCCACGCATCTCTCTGTCAGCCTGGAGGTGGGGGTGGAGTTGTCGCTCTGCTGCAAAAACATCTGGGTCTCGCAACACAGATGGTACATTTGGACCCGGAGGGTCGACTAGTGGTTCTGGACCTTGGCAGTGGTAAAGGCGGAGCGTTTAGGTTGGTAGCCGCCTACGGCCCTTTCGGGTCAATGCGGCCGGACTTCTTCCATCGTCTGGAGACTTTTCTAGGGACGTCCCGCTCCTTGCTATTAGTGGGGGACTGGAATGGTATCCTAGATGCACGCTGGGACTACGTAGGGGCCTGCCCCGATAGAGAGGGGTGTAATAGCCTCAAAGGGTTAATCGGTCGATTTGACCTGGCCGATAGATATCGACTAGATTTTCCGACTGCGCCAACCTGGACTTGGGCAAATCGTAGCGGATCATCTAGGTCGTACCTAGATAGGTTCTTAGTTAGAATTAAGGATAAGGACTTTTTAAGTTGTCCAAAAATGCGCATGGTTGGCTATTCAGACCACAAATTAGTGACCTGCATGGTCAACCTTGACAGAACTCATAGACAGGGCCCCGGTTACTGGAAGCTCAACTTGTCCTTGCCGGCAAGTAGAGCCTACAGGAATCGGATTAGTACGTTAGTTAAGGAACGGTTGACTGGAGCGATCGTCAACAGCAGGTGGTGGTTATCTCTAAAGAGAGAGATTAGAGTAGTCTCGATAGAATTTAGTAAGGTTCTAGCTGCGGATAGGAATAGGAAGGAAAGGGAGCTAATAGATAGAGTAGAAGAGGCAATCAGAAGCGGCGACGTGGCCAGAGTGCTAGCGTCGAGAACGGCTTTGAGCCAGTTTTTCGACGCGAAGCACGAAGGCTGCGTTGTCCGAAGTAAAATACGTGCTCTAGGGAACGAGGGGACCAAAGCTGTTAGCTGGGCCCGCGTGACAGAGGCCAACAGTGGAACTAAATCCACCATCCGGTCTTTGCGAGACCTGGATGGACGGGCGATTCTTGAGCGTAAGCAGATGTGTGAGGCCTTTCAAAGGCACTTTGCCCGACTGTTCGGGAGGGGCGGGGAGCCGGTTGGGAACGTGGACTTCGGTCCATACCTCGACGGCCTGCCGCGCCTCTCGGACAGGGAGGCGAAGTCCTGCGAGGAGCCGATTTCGGCCGCTGAAATAGAGGACGTGCTGAGCCAATGCGGCAAACGCAAATCCCCGGGTCTCGATGGTCTTCCTTACGAATTATATCTAGCTATGCCGGACTTGTTCCCCGATCTCCTCGAGGCGGTCTACTGCAACTGGCAACAGAACGGGAGAATTCCCTGTACTGTGACCAAGGGCGTAGTCACGCTAGTGAGGAAGGACGAGAACAAGGGGGACGAAATAAGTAACTTCAGGCCCATAACTCTGCTAAATACAGAGTTACAGATTTTGGCCAAGGTGCTAGCAAAGAGGTTGGCGCTTGTCGTGGGCAACCTGGTGGGAGATGCGCAGACATGCGCTATCCCGTCCAGGTCCATCCATGACAACCTCCACCTCATGCGATACATCATAGAGAGGGTTGGGAACGAACCCGGCTTTGGTGGGGCTCTGATCAACTTGGATCAATCTAAGGCGTTCGATAGGGTCGACCATGGTTACCTGGATGCGGTGCTAGCGGTGGCAGGCTTCGGACCCGTTTTCAGGGGCTGGATCACTGCTATGCACAGCAGCCGCATCTGCTCTAGGGTCAAGGTGAACGGCTACCTCTCGGAGCCGTTCAAAATCGCGCGGTCCATCCGACAAGGGTGCCCTCTCTCCTCCCTTCTGTATGTGTTGACTCTCGAGCCACTACTGCGGAAGTTGGAGTTGTTGCAGGGCATCCCTTTGGAACCGGGATTGCGGAAAGCGGTGTCGGCCTACGCCGATGACGTGACAGTAATGGTGTCGACGGCCTCCGAAATCGAGGCGGTCGGCACCTTACTGGAGGAGTACGAATAGTTCACAGGGGCTAAGCTGAACCGGGACAAGTCGATCGGTTTGCAACTCGGCACGTGGAGGGGCAGACCGATGCCCTCCGATGGCCTCGTCGGACACTGGACGGAGGGCCCGGTGAAGTTGCTCGGGGTCTGGTTTGGACCGGACCTCCAGGTGGAGAAAAACTGGGCGGAGGTTACGAACAGGGTGTTTGCACTGACCCAGAAGTGGGCCAGTTGCAAACTATCCCTGAAAGGTCGGGCGGAGGTGGCGAACACCTACATAGCGTCCGTCATCTACTACCGCCTGACCGTAGTGCCCTGCCCAAGGGAAACCCTCACCAAGATGGAGCGCGCGCTCTTCCAATTCCTTTGGAAGAGGCGGGCTCCTATGGTGAGGAGATCCATCTGCTGTCAACACCCTTCGAAAGGAGGGCTGGGGATGCCGTGGCTAATGATGCGTAAACACGCATTAAGGCTACGGCACCTCTACGTATTCCTCACCGGACAACCGGTGTGGGCCTCGTTTGTGAGACGAACCTTTCCCAGCCTCGTCTCACTCACCGAGCTGCAATCCTGGGTCAAGCAAAGACCGAGAAAACTGGGCGCCTGGCACACTGAGTGTGCCCAGGCGCTCAGCGCCCTCTGGCAGGCGGATCCGGTTATCAGTGGAGACTCCACCGCAACATTCTATAGAGGGCTGGTACGCAGCAGGTGCGACTACGCCCTCGGAGAAGCCCTAGACATGGAGGAGGATGTACTGGCCAGCCTGTTCGGTTGGAAATTCAGCCCGGGACCTATGGACAACTTCCAGAAGTCCCTGGCCTGGCAGTGCTACCGAGGGGCTTTACCCGTTCGAGAAAGGCTCTACAGAGACGGGCGCCCGGGTAGGGACCCCGCCAAAAAGATCTGTCCCAGATGCGTGTGCGACGCATTGGTACACTGCTCGGGCGTAGCCGATCTGTGGGGCGATGTCGAACAACTGCTGCCAAGGGTGGGACCGATCCGGTTGACCACCGAGTCTATTGTAATGATCAAGCCGCCTCCCCCCTTCAAAGATGAAGCAGAGGCGGTGTTTCTGTGCGTAATAGCCATGGCGAAAGAGGTTGTATGGTGGACGCGTCTGAAAGGACTGAGGTCAGGCACCTTTCTCTCTGGCCAACAACTGGTCCGTTTCTTCCGATATCATTTCGGAAGAAGGATCAGGATGGAGAGAGAGGTGCTGCACCCCAGCCGTTTCTATGAAAGATGGGTGAAAGTGGCGAGAATGGCCCGTGTGAGTGGGCCTTCACTCTACATCAGACTATAGGCGAGGAAGATGAAAGACCAAGGGAGCACCCCTTCTCTGTGCTCCTGAGGAGAAGGGTTGCACACTTTTTTCGGGGGTGTGTGCGACCCCCCAAGGCGCCTCCTCTCTATTGAGGATTTTGTTATAAATTTTATTTTTTGTTATATCTTATTTTATTTTTATATTTTGTTATTGCCTCCTCCTTATTGAGGACGCCTTTTTGTGTAAACTCCCCCCTTTGTACTTGTCCCACTTTTAATGCCCTAGTGGCCAATAAAAGAAACATATCTATCTATCTATCTATCTATCTATCTATCTATCTATCTATCTATCTATCTATCTATCTATCTCGCGTGCGTACAGGCGCTCACAGCCCTCTACCAAGCGGCAATCAGCAGAGACTCCACTTCGACATTCTATAGGGGATTAGTGGAGGATAAGTGCGACAACGTTCTCGGGGAAACTCTAGGCATCGAGGAGGACGTAATGACCAGTCTGTTCGGGAGGACTTTCCGTCCAGGGCCTATGGATAACTTCCAGAGGTTTCTGGCCTGGCAGTGCTACCGAGGAGCACTACCAGTTCGAGACAAAATCTACAGGCACGGCCGCCCTGGCGGAGATCCTGCCAAAATAACCTGTCCAAGATGCGAGCAGGACATCGAAACCGTTCGACGCAATTGTTCAGTGCCCAGGGGTGACCGACCTGTGGAATTATGTCGAACAGCTGCTGTCACGTGTGGGACGCATCCAGTTGTCAGCCGAGTCCATTGTGAGGATCACCCCGCCGCCTTCATTTAAGAACGAGAGAGAGAGGCGGTTTTCCTCTGTCTGGTGGCTATGGCGAAATAGGTAATATGGTGGACGAGGTTAAAAGGACGGAGGGCAAACACCTTTCTCTCCGGACAACAACTTATCCCCTTCTTTAAGTATCACTTCAGAAGGAAGGTGAGAGTGGAGAGAGAGGTGCTACACCCCAGTAAATTCGCTAAAAGGTGGGTGAATGTGGCCAAAATGGCCCGAGTGAATGGGCCTTCTCTGTATATAAACCTGTAGGTTGAGGAAGATAAACAGAGGGAAGACAGGAACACCTACAAAACGTGTTCCTGGTGTTGAGGGTTGTTCTATCCACGGGGTGTAAAACAACCCTGCAGTAACGTTCCCCCCTACTGGGGATTTCAATTGTTATTTTATTATACATAGTTTATTGTTATTTATTAATGTTAAAGTTATTTTTATGTAAAACCCCCGCCGTCACGTCTTGTAATGTCACATTTTTGTACGCCCTGTGGCAAATAAAGAAAGATATCTCTCTCTCTCTCTCTCTCTCTCTCTCTCTCTCTATATATATATATATATATATATATATATATATATATATATATGTGTGTGTGTGTGTATGTGTGTGTGTATGTGTGTGTGTATGTGTGTGTCCGTCTGTCTGTCTGTATGCGTGTGTGTGTGCGTTTGTGTGTATGTGTGCGAATTCCTTTAAGGGTTCATTAGATTACAGACTCAGTAATATATGTATGTATGTATGTATGTATGTATGTAAATATATGTAAATAAATAAAAATGGCGAAAGAGCTACTTGCTTTAAATTGGAAGACCAATTTATCCCATTAGTGGCAAAACAAAAGCGAAGAAAAACTATATTTTGAAAGTAAAGAAATCGATCTTGAAAGTAAAAGCCAGAACAGACCAATAATAAAACATTACAGGCAAAAGGAATACATATAACGAAGCCCTAACTATAACGATTTCCTTTAAGTAGACCATCAACCTTAGTTATTTTGTAAATATGTTTACCATCGTTTAGGTGCAATTTCCAAAACTATTTAATTTTCATTTACATGGTTGAGTTTTAAATGTCTGGAGTGAATTAACGGATGCTGTTTCTAGAACTATGTCATCACCAACACCAACATCTGCGCCACCACTAACATCACGATAAGAACAAAACTAATTTGATATATAGATAGACATCCCGCCACATATACATTTGAAGTATAGAAAAATCAGGAAAACAATTTACTAACTAGTGACATATAGGAGAGAAGAGTGAAAAAATAAAATCACACGCACACACACACACAACCCCACCACACACAACCCCACCACACACACAAACACACTGATGTAACGTATGCGCAGTCAAGCGCACGACTCACAAAGTCAAGATAGTGTGAAACAGAACAATGAGCAGACAAAAAGTAACAAAAGTAGTCAGCGAAAGGTCACAAAATGTGTGTCGAAAGAACTTGGGCAATCAGCAGTATAGACTGTAAGATAAACCCACAGATAAATTTTAAAACTAAAAATGTAGTCGTCAGGATAAGATCTACATAAGATAAACCTACAGATAAACTGTTAAACTAGAATTGTAGTCTATAGGATAAGATCTATAAAGGGATGGTGCAGGAACAAGACAACGACATATATAGGAGAGGCAGCTAGTAACATAGAAGAGAGATTAAAGGGACATTGGCGAGAACTTAAGGAGCAGAAAATCTCAACAGTGCTATGCATACATGCGAAACTAGAAAACGAGGGTTCAATAGATAAGATAGAACTGACACAACACTCAGACGAATTACGGAGGCCACACACATAATAGAAGATAGTCCTAACCTGAACAGAAAACACATGGAATAGTAACATTAAGTAACTTAACGACAGAAGACAGAATAGGGAGAAAAAAGATGTAAACAGCAAAACATACCCTCCCCTCACATACAACACATACATAGACATGACAAACTCCAAAACACATACACACATACAGTGATGAAGGCGCAAACGCATGCGCGGACAGGAAACCCGAAAAACGCTCCAAAATTGTTGTCGTAGCTTTGAATATAAGAACATATTCTTGCTACAGTCAATACTAAGCGAATAAACCCCCACACACATACACACACACAAACACACACATAGACACACACACAAACGCACACACAAACACACATATATGTATCTAGTGTATGTGATTCAGTGAATATCGGATAGTGGTACCGATATGAGCAGCCGATGGACAGGCAGAGTGTATATAATAATAAAATCGATGAACACTTTATTTTCTATTGAATCGACAGATAGGCGAGCAGATCGATAGTGGATTTAGGTCTATAAATTCCATGGGTGACCTTGAGCCAATCCTCTGCTAAACACGTTTAACAGGTCGATACAGGATAAAACCCTAAATACAAGTAAACGAAACTTCATCAGTTTTTTTCTTATATATATATATATATATACTCTTATATATATATATATATATATACTCGTTTTGTGCTATTTGTGCAGATTTTTGCAATAACTACACACGCTGAATTCACTGGCCAAAATAGGGGTTTTCTCTCCTTAGAACCTCACATGTACTTTCATAACCTGTGAGATTCTAGCCCACGAAGAACAAAATGCCTGTTGAGAAATCGATGCGTTGTTCGATCATTATAGAAAAACTTATTTTTTATAAGCAGACAGTATTATTGATTTAGGTTTTACAGAAACCCAAATTCGGAGTATTCCATCTTCCCCGTGGGTCCGGGTAACTATTTCAATCATATCTTATTTTGTTGACCCGTTAGCTTGTTCGCTTTTTTGGCTCTGGTGGTTAATGGCTTCTTAACCATCGTCTCAGTTTGTATGACCTTTCTAACTTATGTTTATAGCTCTGGTATCATGAAGATACCAGAGCTATAAACATAAGTTAAAAAGGTCTGGTATCTTCATAACCATGGAGCGCTTGTCTACACAATACGGAAGTTGCGTTTCGCTAACTTCTACCCGCCGAAATGCGATTCTCGCTAAATTTATATTTGAATATATATATATGTATTTATATATACAAATATAAATTTATATATATGTATTTATATATATATATTATACATACATACATATATATATTTATATATATATTATACATAAATACATACATATATATATATATATATATATATATATATAAAATATATATATATATTAATATATATTATATATATATATATATATTTTACATACATCCGTGCGGATCGTGTTGTCAGAAGGAAGGGTGGAACTGCCATTTTCCTGCATGATTCCTTTACGGCAGATGGCAACACAACATTCTCTAATTGATACTGTGAATCAGTCACTGTGCACAATAAAGCCAATGACTTGACATTAGTTGGGCTCTCTAGGCTGCCACAAACACCCATAATCTGTTCCAACTTGTCCTTGCACCAACGAGGCATCAGAAGAACATTCTGGATCTAGTGTTTAGTAACCACACTAACACTATACATAATATTACAGTGGAAAAAACCCTTCTCTCAGACCATGACATGGCTCTTTGTAACCTGAGATTCCACCAGCCGAAAGCTAATCCCAGAGTCCTCTCTCCAGCCTACCCATTTGATAACATGGATCTCTACAATGCCAAAACGATGGGCGAGATACTGCAGAAACAAAACTGCTCTGTTTTCAGCAACCCTGATCTGGGCCGTATCAGTGATATTAACCCCCAACACACTATATCAGACATAACGTTTGGCACCCCTGGCGTCTTAGCGGCAATAAACGAAATTAAACACAATTCAGCAGTAGGCCCGACAGGCTCCCTGCTTGTGTCCTGAAGGTGTGTCAACACCAACTTGCAACTCTTCTTGCTAATCTGTGGAGGAACTCACTGGACACTAGCTATATTCCTGAAAACTTTCTGTCCCAGTCCGTTGTCCCAGTCTTCAAAAAGGCAAATAAGTCCCTTGCAGTGAACTACCGTCCGATCTCACTCACCTCTCATATTATCAAGGTATTTGAGAGGGTGGTGAGATCACGAATAACCCACTTTCTTGAAAGCAACGACCTGCTGAACTCCAACCAACATGGGTTCCGTAATGGAAGGGACTGCCTAAGGCAGCTCCTGCATCACTTTGACGATATTTTGAGAGCCTTGGGAGAGGGCTCCAACACTGATGTCATCTACCTTTATTTCAGCAAGGCCTTCGACAGGGTTCATCATAAGATTCTACTGAAAAAACTATCCAATGTTGGTGTCTCTGGAAGGTTACTACAGTGGATCAAATGTTTCCTGACAGGCAGAACCCAGCATGTTGTAGTCAAAGGAATAATGTCAAGCCCTACCAAAGTCAGCAGTGGCGTCCCACAAGGCACTGTGTTGGGCCCACTTCTTTTCATCATCTACATTAATGACATTACTAACATCATCAAACACAGTAACATCAGAATCTTCGCAGATGATTCTAAGCTCCAATGGGTCATCAATGAGGTGGGTGACCGGACTTGCCTTCAGTCAGACCTACTGACTGTTAGCCAATGGGCAGAGATGAATAATATGCTGTTGAATGGTTAAATTTGAACTAATCCACTTTGGAAAAAAGGATGCTCTGAAACTACCATTCTCTCTTCCTTCGGGTGAAACTCTAGTGGCTTCCAATAACATCAGAGATCTTGGAGTAATTGTGGACAACAATATTAACTGGGCCACTCATATAAACAGCAAAGTTGATATGGCCCGCAGAATGTGTTCCTGGATTCTCAGAACTTTCCAGTCGAGAGATATCCACACTGTTGTCCTACTCTTCTCCACTTTTTCCCGACCCCACATTGAATAGTGCTGTCCACTGTGGCCACCCCACACGAACAAAGTATCATGAAAGGTGAAGCACCCCAAAGGTCAATTACAAAAGAGATAGTTGGCATGACAAGCTTTGACTATTGGTGTCGATTAGAAAAGCTCAAACTTTATTCTCTTCAACGTCGCCGTGAGCGCTACATTATCTGTATGATGTGGAAAATATTCCATCAGCTTAGTCCAAATGATGTTGGCATCACCTTTAGTGTACACCCAAGTTTTGGGCGCCGTGCTATCCGCCCACGACAAAAATCCCACTCGCATCACATAACAACAAGACGGCACAATTATTTCACCTCAATTGGCCCTGCACTCTTTAACATTACACCAAGACATCAAAGCAGAGACAGACCCCATCAAGTTCAAGAAGTCTTTGGATAAATTCTTTCAAGAAATCCCGGATAAGCCTCCTACACCCGGATATGCCTCGAGTGGGCCATGGTGCCCAAACACTGATTTGTAAGACTTCGCCAGGTGGTACTATTAAGTTAGACATGGACTGGGCCAATACTGGCCGAAACCTATCAAAGTTATCAAAGTTATATATATATATATAATCATCATCATCATTTCATTTTACGTCCACTTTTCCCTGCTTGCAAGGGTGGGACGGGAACTGATTCTGACTTGATTTCTACAGCTGGATGCCCTTCCTAACACCAACCTCATTTACAATGAGCTTGGGTGCTTTTTTGCCGTGGCACCTCCACGACCACTTTGCAGTGGAATGATAGGGACCACAGTCCCTATAATCTCATTTCTACAGGTGAGTAGACTGCAGCAACGTGAAATAAAGTGTCTTACTCAAGGAATCAACACATCACCCGGTCTGAGAATTGAACTCACAACCTTTCGATTGCAAGGCCAATGCTCTAACCACTAAGCCATATATATATATACATATATATATATATATATATATATATATATATATATATATATATATATATATATATATATGTATGTATGTGTGTGTGTGTGTGTGTGTGTGTGTGTGTGTGTGTGTGTGTGTGTGTGTGTCCATGCGTATTTGATTAGCTGTGCATGTGCGCGTGCAATCATACCTCCAATGTAATCCAAATAAGGTATTCAGAGATAAACAGTGTTTAAGCATTGATTTAGCAAGGTGTAAAATCCAAGTAATTATCATAATAACAACTGACACAACAGAAATAAAAAAAAAAGCTAATCTTTTAGTGTCACACTGAAATGAAAAATGTTCTACGAATGTTGCTATGGTTTGTCATTCATCAAAGAAGAGAAGAGACATGAAAATAAAGAATGAATGGAGAAGAAAGATACCGCGGAACAATATACCTGAGAGTTACTTTGCAGAGTGCAATAATTTAATCTATAAACTTCAGATTAACCGTCATGGAGACGGGAAAAAAGAAAAAAAACTGAAAAACAAAATCAAAAGTGAAAGAAATAAAATAAAAAGGTAAAACAGGAATAGAAGATAGATGGGATGTTTGGTGGGGGAGAAAATTCTCCACCGTGGCTAGGTGGTATATCTCAAATACACCTCGCTAAAAATCTGGCAAAAGCGGTGCCGAGAAAAGCAGCCAGTGATACTTGCTACATCAACCATTTCACTGTGCGGGGCCGGCCCCGTTCTTGGGCCTGAGATCCTCGCCCCGATTTTAGCGGAGGAAAACGGGAGTCTGGGGATCGAGAACACCAAGCATTCAATGGCAACCAGCATAAAAGGAATCGGTCTGGAATTGCCTTGTATGGCAAATAGAAGGTGAAACTGAAGCGTAATGAGGATAAAAGTCAGTTTCCTGCTAAGAGAATTATATTAAGTGGATGTAGTTGTTGGAGGAACCTTATGATTGTGGGCTGAAGTTGTGTATGCATGTAGGATTGTACGTTGGATGTTCATTGTATTGTGTGAGGAATATGTGTTGTGAATTGTAGAATAAGATTTTTTTCCCCTAGTAAAATACCTATCAACAACAATAGTCTGGAAGTTTTGTTTTAGGCTGTAGTGAATTGATTATGTTCGGGGATGTATTCGTTCAACAGCAGAGTAGATGGGGCAAGTGTAGCCTTTACTATAGTCTCAAGCCAACCCCAACCTTGTATGTGAAATTAGGTATACGGAAGCAGTGTGGACGTTCATCAGATGGGGTATACATAGTTCTGTTTTGTCAAAGCTAGTCATGCTGATATATATATATATATATATATATAAATATATATATAAATATATATACAGAGAGCGCGCGCGCGCGAGAGAGAGAGAGAGAGAGTTGGGGGAAGGGAGGACATACACACACACACTATATATATATATATATATTAGAAAATGAGGTTTTTTGTTCTAAAATTTAAAAAAAACAGATGTCCTCCAAACTATAAGGAAAAAAGATGAAATCGAAAATGCAACTGGAGTCTTTTTAAGAATATTTATTTGGTTCCTTTACCGGTTTCGCAGTTCTTATGCTTTTCAAAAGTATAATTCACTCCATGCAATTATACTTTTGAAAAGCGTAAGAACTGCGACACCGGTAACGGAACCAAATAAATATTCTTAAAAAGACTCCAGTTGCATTTTCGATTACATCTTTTTTCCTTATATTTTTCTTATATATATATATATATCCGTTATTGAATTGTCACATTCATCATTTTTTTCTTGTTCAAATTAATCTTATCAATGATTTTTCTATACACACGATATTGTTACTGGGCAGCTACTATTTTGTATTTCCATAAGATATTAAATTCACTGCAAACACATACATTCATATATAAACAAACATACGAATATTTTACATGCATACGCATACACGCATCAACACATACTCAAATTACGCTTGTGACTGCCGACAATAATTCTACATTGTTCTTCTGCTTAAGACATTGCCATATCAACCCTTTGGGTAAACTACAGGCTGACGATTTAACGACACATTGAAACATTCTATAAAACACACCTTAGAAAGAATTCATTTAAAGACAGTGGTTGGATTATACTGATGTAACGATTTTCTCATCTTTACCAATTTATAGATAATTGTTTCTACTTTAGGCACAAGGCCAGCAATTATCCCAATGCATTACTGGTACTTTATGTTATCGACCCCGCAAGGATGAAAGGCAAAGTCAACCTCGGCGGGATTTGAACTCAGATACCAATTTACAGATAATAAACTGTTTTTATTAGCTAAAATATAAAATGTATCTGCAATCCGTTTATTCTTTCTGTGTTTGCTACAGCATGGCGTCATCCCAACAACTTCAATTTAGAATGTCATTTGAGGATTCCTAGTAATTATCAGTGCAGTCCTAAGACGCCAACTATTACCACAACTACTCTCACTCTCCTATGTCTTCTCTTCCCATCTCAGTAAAATGTTTTTATTTGCTTCTATTATAGTTCTAACGTATTTTTGACAGATCAATTCATCGATAGAGGTCAAAATGACAATTATTTCCCCCGTGCGACTAAGCTCTAAAACTGCATTAACGGATTATATGTCTTGAATTCGTAGTTTTCCTTATTGCCTTATATTTATATTTATATACATTCTTTTTTTTTCTCATATTTTTCTCTTTCCTCAATCTCTGACTGCATATTTTTTGATTGCTTCACTTAGCAACTTTATATAGAGTTTCACTGATAATCCCTTCAGTATGTTTATATATTAGACCATTACTATTTCAACATATCAGTTGGCGGGACAATTTCTTTCTTTCTTCTATATCATTTCTATTAATAATATAGCTAAAGCTATATTACAGTCGAAGGAAAATATTCTACTTATTAAAATATCAATTAAATGAATCCGAAGCGGAAACGTTTAAATGAATAGTTTATAACTTTGCCGATAGCTCTTAAGAATAAAATTGTTCATGGTATTAATGTTAATAGAGCAATATCAGTATATGAAAAAGTATATGAAAAATTTTCTTCAACACTAACACTGGTATAATACAGCAGATTACGCTGTAAATTAAGCATAATAGAAATATAAACAATTTAGTAGAAAAGAAAATTAATTATGAGAAAAGTTGTTTTCTGGTTACACCGTTTGATTCGCAAGCACGTTGTCTCGGGTTCGATGCGACAACATTGAAACATTGGGTTTCTAAAGTCTCGCGTAGACAAACAGCTTGTCAGTGAAATGCAAAAGACAGAAACTGCAGAAGTCCGATGAAAATATGCACGCACACACATACATACACACACTCACACACAAACACAGACACACATATATATATACACACATATATACATACATATATATATATATATATAAGGGATAGCAAAATATCGTTATAGGTAATCCAGTTAGAGGTTGTGAATACTTCGTATTATGGATAGTTTTAGCGTACGGCGTTGTTTGACAAGAGGTTTACGTAGGTGGCGAGTTTATGAGTTCTCTTATATTCCTATGTAAGTTTATCTTGGAGTAATAATACTGAAATAGTGAAGAATAACATGGTCAACAGTACAAAATAGGGTTTTATTTACATTCTAACAATTGTTTCACTGATCAAGTTGTCTAAAAATTGCTGAACACTTGGAACTGTGCCACTCAATTTTAAATACGTTGTTAGCTTAACAAGATCATCGGAGAGACTGTTATATGTTCAGTTTTTACGAATTCAAATACAGCATCATTAATAATAAAGATAGAGAGAGAAAAAAGAAAGAGAGATAGAGAGAAGAAAGAAAGAAAAAGGAGAGAGGAAAATAGAGAAAGATATAGAGAAAAAAGACAGAGAGAAAAGAGGATAGAAAGAGAAGAGAAAAGGAAAAATAAAAGATAAAAAGTAAATAAAAATAAAAAATAAAGGTAAAAATAATGATATCAACAATAAATGAATAAATACTAATAAACAATTTAGATAGAGCATGATACAAAACATAGAAATTAGCAGCAAGCACCAGAATTAATTGAATCGAATACTAATATATACTTGAGATCGGTGTGGAAGTCGGACCTTCGTAAAGACCTGAAAATTCACCTCTTCATTGCTGTAGTGGAGCCTGTGCTGCTGTACGGGTCTGAGACTTGGACACTGACTAAGAAACTCACTCAGATGGTGGATGGGTGCTTCACGAGAATGCTGAGGATGGCTCTGAACATTAATCAATATACACTGAGGATGAAAAGCTCAGAGCTGTATGGGAGCCTCCCATAAGTCAGCTCAAAAGTGACACAGAGGAGACTGAGGTTAGCTGGACATGCTCACCGACATCCAGAATTGACATTGCACTCAGTGCTCCTGTGGGAGGCCCTACATGGACATACTGGAAGGGGACGACCAAGGTTAACGTATGTTGATGCCCTAATGACAGACACTGTTCTGTTGGAGACGCAGGACATGGCAGCGATAATGAGGGAGAGAGACCGCTGGAAAGAACTCGTCCATGGATCTCGGGAATTTTACCCGCCCTGGAATACTAATATAACGATCACTAGAAACTATAGAAGATGCAGAGATAGAAAATACTTATGGTTCAATCCAATATTTAACTCCTCTATAAAAACAAAACTACCTTATACTTTCTTTAAATTAATTGACAAACACTTCCCTAAACTTCATAAATATCATAAAATCTTTAATAGAAATACTATCAAACTATCTTACTCCACTGCCAACAACATAGAACCGCACATACATGAAATTAACTATAAGATAATTTCTAATACAAGTAGCCCACAAACAAGTACCATAACACCAAATATAAAACACAAACACATAATATCATCACAACCAAACACACGTCGGAACACATAACCAAACCCAATTCTCAGCCCATACATAACAACATACAAAACCATATCGCGGAACCGGCACATAGGAAAGCATCAAAATGTAACTGCCATCTACCTGATAAATACCCATTACAAAATAGATGCCTAGAGTAAAATATAGTGTACCTATATACTATAAATTTAGGCAACTTAGCATGGCACTACATAGGTTCGACAGTGAGGGAGTTCAAGTAATGGTGGTATGTCTACAGACACTCTATAAATAACAGGAAGCTTATGAATACAACGACGCTCGCCAATAAAATCTGGCAGCTCAACGATGTCTGGCAGCTCAACGATGCAAACCAGGAATACAGAATCAGCTGGATGAAGTTATCAACGGCAATAGCCTATAGAATTGGCATGTCCCACTGTGGTCTTTGTAATATGGAGCTATTCCAAATTTTAAAATACAACACAATGCTATTTAACAGCAAAATTGAAAGAACTATTTTCTGTAAGCATAAAACGGCGAACAAGTTCGATAATTTTAGACCACTTAATTCATCCCATCTATTCCATAACTCAAACTGTACCACTTAGATCTATTATAATTTCCTATGCTCATCAGTATTATTATTATTGTTATCATCTGTGAATGAACCAACATCATAACCCTTTATATTTCATATTTTATATTTGTCTCTTTCAATTTTTATCTTTCTATTTCTCTCCCTAAATTTATTTCATCTCTTACATTTTATCTTATCGTATTATTTTCACTTCTAATATAACTT
>OZ024743.1:31996624-32009124 GCA_964016885.1 Eledone cirrhosa | reverse complement strand
TATTTTTGACAATACCATATATTTTCACTCGCTCTGACAGTTTTGTAGGTGAACAGTGAGCTGTACTGATGAAAGGTGATACCCAGAAACATTTGTGTCAGCAGTTATGTTCGCATGCCACCACCAGAGCAAGAATGAAGTGTTCATTCTACTGACATGGCTATAAAACTGAGGTTTGTTTGCATAATTGCAAACGAATCAAATGTTATTATTAATATTCGAAAAACTCAGATAATATATATATTTCACAATGGAATACAGCCAAGATCAACTCCCATTTCTGGACATCTTAATCTTAAAAAAAGACACAAATATCGAAACTGACATACACTATAAACCAACAGATTCCAAACAATACCTGCTATTCACCTCCAACCATCCAAACACACGAATCGAACATTCCTTTTAACCTAGCAAGAAGAATGTGCACAATTGTCTCCAATTATGAAACGCGAAATAAAAGACTTCAAGACTTAAAGGAAATTCTACTCGAAAGAGAGTACCCACTATTACTAATAAATAATGGAATAGAAAGGGCTAAAGCAATAGGTATTGATGAATTACGAAAACAGAAACAAATTCAAGGTACGTCCAATATTCTATCATATATCTTAACACACAACCCTAGAAATGCGGAAGCTTACAAAACTATTCACAAGAACATCCCACTGCTAAAACAAAACTCAAGAATGAAAAAAGCCCTTGAAACACACAAAATAATCAAAAGCAAAAGACAACCGAAATCACTGAAAACATTACTCACCAATGCCAACTTACCTACCACAAACCCACAACCAAGTGTCAAAAAATGTGGTCGCTCTAATTGTGGAACCTGCACTCACCTCATTGAAGGCAACAGGTATACATTTAAATCAGGACAAAATTTTACTGTAAAAAATCACTTCACTTGCTCATCAAAAAATCTACTTTATGCCATTAAATGTAAAGGATGCAATGAAGATTATATAGGACAAACTAAACTCACACTCAGAAACAGAATGACAGTTCATCGCCAACAATTACGAGATCCAACCACGAGACAGATACCACTAAGCGTACATTTAGACATTTGCGCAAGTAATAAGACACCCAAATTCCAAGTCTTCCCATTTTACCTTTGCGCTAACAATACAACAGAACAAATACGAATAAATAAGGAAAATATATTTATTCAAAAATATAGACCAGCATTAAATATGGTTTAATATACATTATGTCAACACCATAACATGCTAACCATCCAAACAGACACATACACACACATAACACCTTCTACTTTAGAAAATAAAAACCCGAACTAAATAAACCTTAACATACGTTTGCACTGACAATACAACAGAACGAATACGAATAAGTAAGGAAAATATGTTCATTCAAAAATATTCCTACTAAAGGAATCATTTTCCTACACACACACACACAATATATATATATTCTCTTCATCTAACCATAATCCCACACACATAACAGCCATACACACACATAACAACCCCCACACCCACAAACACAACTCCCTCCCCCATTTCTACTAATAGAATCATCTTCCAATACACACACACACACACACAAGCACACAAATAAACATACATATCTTTACTTTCTTTATTCAATAGAAAATCTGAATTCTGACATCCCAGCGAACTAACCATATTCACTGAACCAGAACAATTATCCCATCCCATTTCTCTTGACCATTATCTTTTGCTTGTCATAAAATTCTCTAAAAAGGCTACAGAATAGATTTCCAAATAAGGGCGCGAAAATTTAATGAAAACTTCTTCATGTGACAGCCATCAAATTACGTTTATTTAAAAAAGCCTTCGTGAGCCCCTTTTTTTAAATAAAAAGAAATTCAAACACACACACACAACACACACACACACACACACGCACACACGTGACAGCCATAATTTCATTTATAACCAATCAAATTACGTTTATTAAAAAAAAGCCTTCGTGAGCCCCTTTTTTCAAGTAAAAAGAAATTCAAACACTCATATATGAAAAAACAAACCTGTGACATCCCCCCCCCTTGTTTGAAGAACTTTGTAACGCGAACTGGCGCGAAATTTATTATAATTATTGACCAACCAATCAAATTACTTCTCGAAAAACCTGGCTTTCGAGCCACATTTTCCATATAAAACAAGTAACATACAGAGACCAAACAGATGTGAGAAAAACCACAGACCCTCCATCTCAACTCCACTTTTGAAAAGCAGAAGAACTGCGAAACCGGTAAAGGAACCAAATAAATATATATATTTAAAAAAAAAATAAGACTCCAGTTGCATTTTCGATTTCATCTTTTTTTCTTTATACTTTCACTCGTGTAGGACACCTCGGTTATTTTTCATTTTGTAAAAAAAAAACTCACTTTCTAATATATATATATATATATATATATATATATATATATATAAACGTTAGAATATGTGTAATAAGGCCAAGACAATGCAGATATGGACATAGAAAAAAGAATGCAATAGTGAGAGATATTGATGAGAATTCGTCTTTCACCTTGAATTTATTTAAATGTCCTTAATTTTCGAGATAATATCTCTTCTTCGGAGGGAAGTAAAAGTCTCAGACCAGCGTCTAAATTTCCAATGGCTTCATTGGAAATTTAGACGCTGGTCTGAGACTTTTACTTCCCTCCGAAGAAGAGATATTATCTCGAAAATTAAGGACATTTAAATAAATTCAAGGTGAAAGACGAATTCTCATCAATATCTCTCACTATTGCATTCTTTTTTCTATGTCCATATCTGCATTGTCTTGGCCTTATTACACATATTCTAACGTTTATACCTCATTACACAATGCTTCAAGTGAACTATAACCTCCTCCCATATATATATATATATATAAATATATATATATATAAACAGCACAGCAAAAGGCCGGACTGGAAACATTCTTTAAATTTTTTATTTTTTGTAAACACACCATACGTATTTCAATGGCTCAGTTGGATAATCCGATCATGATACAAGACGTAGGCGATTCCATCAGGTGTTGACTGTAACATTAGACATATAAGATAACAGGATTAAGGGAAATAGAACAGAAAATAGAGGATAGATTTGACTTCGGTTGGCTCGCATTGATGAGACGAGAAAAGCCGTCTCTGAAAGAATCTAGTCCTTTAAACTTTGACTTTATAGTGGAACCCTATGACTATCACGTGGCATTGCAAGGGAGAATTTTCGTAGAATATTATATTTCTAAACATATAATTACATTTTATGTTTGTTAATTATTCATTTTTCCTAGTTTATTTTTTTTCTTCTGTAAAGGTATCTGCAAATTTATAAAGTCAAAAAATTCTGAAAATGATGAAATCTCTCCCTCTGTATTTTTCTATATATCTCCTCAGTGGTATATTACTTGTTTCTCTTGGATTTGTTGTTGGTGGACAATCAACCATTTTCGTAGTTATTCTGATGTAATTTCATGTATATCCACAGCATGTTAAACATAGTCGTGATTACCAGGTGAACATGTGAAACTCTTTAAGTTCAAAATTTGTTCATATTCGAATCAGAATTCCAAGCCTTCCAGTATATATTCAAATTACGTCTTCCACATTTTCTTACTCGTGAATCGGGAATATATCTGTGAATGTTTGTACTTGTAAGTAATTTTTGGTATTGAATGTCACTTGCTCTTTATAATTTGGTGATTCTCTAAGATTGAAAAAAAAAAAATCTTCTCTCAACATACAAACTGGACAGATTCCTATGAATATGATTATATATTTCAATATTCCTCTCACTTCATGGTGATAATAAATAAAAGTGTGTTTTTACGTTGGTTTATTTCCTACCGTTAGTAAATCTTGAATATTTATGTATTTCCCTCTTCCTATTCGACTTTTCACTAAAGGAAAATGTTCGGGGGATTAAGATATGTTGTAATTCAGTCAGCATTTGGCTTCGTATTGTTCGATTGGAAATAACTGTGCATATTAGTTTCGCCAAAGGAAAATGAATATGTGTTCGTGAATGTCTAGGATGGCAAGATTTGAATAGAAAAGTGTTATTTTGAGTTTCTGGATATATAATATATATTCGTTTCCATCTGCCCCTCTCTATCTCTATCAACATATCTACAGAAAGGAGTTGTTCTTTGCAAAACTCCACCGTGAATTGAATATTAGCATTTATGGTGCTTATAATGTTTAAAAAATCCTACAGCTTATTTACCATCTCGTTCCATAAGATGAAGCTGTAATGAAGAACACGTTTCCAGTTTTATTGTAGGTTAAATAAAATTTGACTCCAAAATCTTTTAGTGACTCCTCATAAATCTTCCTCTCCCATAACTAGGTTTAGGTACGTTGGTGCTACTTTATTACCCATAGCTGTTCTGATGTCTGACAGTGTGTAAGTGCATCGAAAATAAACATCTGGGATCTGCGATGGCGAAGTTTTTTTATTCTGGCACGGAATTCAAATCGGTACGTTTGAGCCAATATTGAATAGTTTCTAGGACATAATTCTGTGGGTGTGTTAGGGTATAAACTAATCACACCGGGTGAAACATTAATTGTTGCGACTTGATGCACTCTATCTGGTAGATGATTGAGCATATCGAGGTCATCACGAATGATGCGTATTTACATATTTTAGAAAAAGTCTTTATTAGAATAGGCAAACATTGTTTAATCTGTGTCTTTCATATGGTCGGCCCACAACATTGGGTTTCAACTTCAATGCTAAATTATTAATACAAATATACCGTATTTGGCGAGCAATTGATCGCCCCTTTGTATGAAACGCTCCCTATTTTTTAAATTATGTTTTACGTTATATTTTGACGTTTATAGGAATTTTTATGGATGCCGTCCAATATTCACGGTTTTTTATTCTTCCCGGGTGCTCTAGGAACGTAATCTCCGCAAAGGAAAACTTCATCTTTCCACATGCTAATGATACGAACCCATGCCGATATATTTGATTTTGCCAATTATCTAACTTAATTTAACAATATAAATTCTCTACAGGACAAACACAACACAAATACTGACGGACACACAAACGTACTATATATATATATATATATATATATGTGTGTGTGTGTGTGCGTGTGTGTATGCATATGTGTGCGTATGTATATATATATATATGTGTGTGTGAATGTGTATATTTGTGTGTGTATGTGTGTGTTTATATATATATATATATAGTGAAAAATGGAACGGTAACAAAACAGAGAGACAGTACGAACAAAGGTTTATTAGTTTCACGCTCTTGAGAGTGGGGTGGTGGTGGGGAACAACGTTTCGGGCATAAGCCCTTCTTCAGGTGAAAAGTGTGTGGGAAGAGAGTTCAAAGGGTGTGTAGGGGAGTGGTGGAGAGACATATAGCAAAAATGCGGTGAGATGTAACGGTGCAAATGAAATTAAAAATAAAGGCATGATCAAAATAAAATTAAAATGGGGTAAAACAGGTGGTAGAGGGGTGTAGGGCGTGTAGGAGTGGTGGCGGGTGGAGTGGGGGAGAGGGAGACGGGGGCTCCGAGCGGGGAGGGCTGAAGGTGGTGTGTGTGTGTAGGTGTACGTGTGTGTGTGTGTGTGTATGTGAAAGCAAGGGTTGGGAGAAGAACGGGGTTGCATGTTCAGGAAGAGGTGTGTGTGGGGTGGAGTGTAGGTCGGAGTGTGTGTGCGTGTGTGGATAGAAGGGTGGGGGAGAGGATTCCGGAGGCTGAATGTGTAAATATGTGGTGGTACGCACGTGTGTGTGTGGTGTTTATGCGTGTTGTGGATGTAGGTGGCGTGTGGGAAAAAGAATTTTTTGGGTGTATGTCTGGGGTGAGTCGTAAAGGTAATTCCGTAAAAAGATGTGGTGGAATGCTGAGTAAATTCCTTGGGATGCGGTAGATTCTCGGGATCAAGGTTCACATATGTGTAATCCGTGAAGAGATTGGTCAGAAGAGGGGAGATGTGTGTTCGTGTGCTTGGGGTCAGGGGGTGTTAGTGATGTTAGTTGCGGGGTGGTGGGGTGGATGTGTGGGGGTGAGGGTTAGTGGTGGTAGTAGGGTGTGTGTTTAGTGTGAGCGCGTGT
Source organism: Eledone cirrhosa (assembly GCA_964016885.1). Taxonomy (NCBI): domain Eukaryota; kingdom Metazoa; phylum Mollusca; class Cephalopoda; order Octopoda; family Eledonidae; genus Eledone; species Eledone cirrhosa. The sequence goes on along the minus strand of OZ024743.1, from coordinate 32,003,056 downwards.
ATATATGTACCGGTGGGTGTTTGCGTGTGATGAGGAGGGGGGAGCAGAAGGGAGGGATGTTAGTATGTTAGTTGGGGAATGGTGGTCGGATGTGGGCTGGAGGTGTTAGTATTGTTAGTTGTGGGTGGGCGGTGAAAAGGAGGGGTGTGTTACTGGTGTTAGTGAGGGATATGTGTGGGGGGAGGGGGGGGGGGGTCGAAGGCTAAAGGAATAAGGGTGGGGAGTTCAGGCCGGGGGGAGTGTGGGTCTGTAGAGTGAAGATGGTTCGTTGTTCGACCCTTAGGAGATTGGCGGGTGTTCCGTGGCATTGGAGTAGGCCACAGACTGTGAGGTGGTGTGCGGAATGTCCAGGGGCACCAAAGTGGCGGGCGATGGGGGAACTACCACCGAGACGAATATCCCGGAGGTGCTCATAAATCTGTCCGCCAGGCGACGTCCAGTCTGTCCGACGTAAGTCGCGCTGCACTACGTGCAGCGAAATCAGTAGACTAGGTTGGAGTAGGTGCAGCGGAAGGCGTGCCGGACAGAGAGAGAGTGGCCGTTGGGACTCTGGAAGGTGGTGGTGTTGGTGATGTGGGGACAGGTGTTGCAGCGGGGCCTAGAACAGGGAAAGGAACCGGGGGTAAGAGAGCGTGGGTTGGGGGTAGGGAGCTGTGTTCGAGGAGGGTGCGGAGATTGCGTGCGCGTTTGAAGGAGGGGAGTGGTGGGGCTGGGAAGATGTGGTAGGTGGAGGGGTCGGATTGGAAGCGTCGGAAGAGGCGGAGGATGGTGCGGTGGAGGGGTATGGTGGAGGGGTGGTAGTGATGGGGAAGGGGAGACGATGGGTGTGCGGTGGCGTGGGGTGAGGGTGGTAGAGCGGTGGACAGCACGGGCGCGGGTGAACGAGAGAGAGGGGGGAGGGGGTAACCACTGCGGATGAAATGGCTGACTAGGGAAAGGGCCTGGGACTCAAAGTCAGCATCTCGGCTACAGAGGCGGCGGATCCTGAGGAGTTGGGAGTAGGGAATAGAGTGTTTAGTATGTGTGGGGTGGGAAGAGGTGAAATCGAGGTAGGAGTGGGAGTCGGTGGGTTTGAAGAAGGCGGAGGTGACGAGGGAGTGGTGGGAGGGGTCGAAGGTGACGGAGATGTCTAAGAAGTGGACGTGGGTGGTGGAGATAGAGGTGGTGAAGTGGAGGGAGGGGTGGAAGGAGCAGAAGAAGGAGAGAAAGGAGTCGAGCTGTTCTCGGGTGAGTGTCGTCGCTCCGATACAGCCGTCGATGTAACGACCGTACAGTTCGGGCGTGGGGCCGGTGTACTGGGCAACGATTTGGGCCTCAACATGGCCAACAAAAAGGTTGGCATAGTTTGGGCCCATTCTTGTACCCATGGCTATCCCCGTGACCTGTTGGTAAAACTCACCCGAGAAGGAGAAACAGTTGAGGGTGAGGACCAGCTCTGCGAGGCGAAGGAGGGTGTGGGAGGGACGAAGGTCGAGGTAGTGTTTGAGGGCGCGTAGGCCGTCGGCGTGGGGGATGACGGTATAGAGGGACTTGAAGTCTAGGGTGAAGAGGGAGGGCTGTGGGCCGGGTGGGTAGGTGAAGGAGTCGAAAAGGCGCAGGGCGTGGTTGGTGTCGGAGATGTGGGAGGGGAGGGTGGTGACAAGGGGGACGAGGATGGAGTCGAGAAAGGCGGAGATGAGTTCGGTGGGGCAGTTGCAAGCGGAGACGATGGGGCGGCCGGGGTTGTCGGGTTTGTGGAGTTTGGGGAGGAAGTAGATGGTGGGGGTGCGGGGGGTGCGGACGATGAGGTGGGAAGCGGTGGGAGGGGGGGGCAAGGTGTTGGATGGTGGAGGAAACTTGTTGTTGGTAGAGGGGTGTGGGATCGGAGGGTAGAGGGCGGTAGAAGAGGGGTTACGGAGCTGCCTGAGGAAAAGCTTCAGAGCCCCGACGGCTGAGCTCCGGTCGTTTCGACAGCTAGGTCCGGATATAGCTGTCGAAACAACCGGAGCTGTTTTGTTGATTTTTTTAGTTGTGGGCGTATAGCACGGGGCCAAAACTTGGGGTCATTAGCTGACCTTTGATGAATATATAATGGCCTAGCTGAATCAACTGTCCCAAATCCATAAAGAATATCTTCTACAAATTTCTATATGAAAGATGAATTTAGGTGCTGTCTGGGTTTTAATGAGGTGTAAGATACATGTCTCTTGATAAGAATGGGATGACAGGAAAAAAAGAAAAGAAGGACAGTTTGGGAACTATGTGTTGTTGATATTGGTCTGGGAGAGGAAGTGTGGGGGCGGGGGGCACATCCTGACTCACATATTCACTTCTCTATATGTAAATATATCTACAGTCCATATCATACATACAAACACATATCAACACATATATACATACCTATATATATATATACACACACATATATACACATACACACCCATATATATATATATATATATATATATATATATATATATATATATATATATATATATATATATATATATATGTATATATATAGTGAAAAATGGAACGGGAACAAAACAGAGAGGCAGTACGAACAAAGGTTTATTAGTTTCACGCTCTTGAGAGTGGGATATATACACTCACGTCACAGCGATATATACCTTTCTGCTTCATTTTATACGTTTATTTTCTTACAATTGTTATTGTAATGGCGTAGTCTAAATTTTTCAATATGAAGGAGCCATTTAAACTATAGTTGTCCATTTATATATCTTTATTATAATTTCTTAACTTCTGCAGATAACGATTCACTTTCGTTTGATAAAATTTAACATGAATGTAAATTTCTCTTGACATTTAACTTATTTGTTTTACTGTTAACTTGAAGGGTAGGTTGTTTTTTCCACATTTCTTCTCTACCTAAAAATGTTTAAATTTTGATAGTTATAGGAACAAATGGAGAAAAAGATTACGTAATGCAGAGGAACGAAGTACCATGCATAGTATATGAAGGCCTATAATAGCGGAAATATTAAAATGTCAACAATGTCCGTTGTAAATTAATATATAAATCGAATTAAAGTAATTACAAAAACGGCTTAAAGAGAAGAACAATATAAACAGTTGAAGCATTTCATATACTGCATGGAATAACTGACAAAATCTATGGAAATAGCAATAGTGTATATATATATATATATATATATATATATATGTGTGTGTGTGTGTGTTTGTGTGTGTGTATATGTGTGTATATATATATATATATATATATATAATAAATCAGGAAAGAAGGTTTACATGGTTTGCTATACAAAAAAGTTTTTAATCACATAGCTTACATTTGTTTCACTGAACTGGTATGTCTAGAGATCGCTATCCGCTTAATTTTGCGTTACTCGATCGCCAATACAGAATTATAACCAGTCAGATCTTCGGAGCATGCAAGAATGAAGAAAATACACAGGCAAGAAAAGAAAATTAGGATACATACTACCCACAGAAATATATTCATTAAGTATACTATATCCTTCACAAGTCTATACCACACAATTGTCTGTAAGTACCTCATCTACCAACAATCTTACTCCTTCTCAGCTGCTGCCATCATTTGATCCTAAATCCTAGTTTTTCTCATTTCACTACTACAATGTTACTTTACCTTCTTTTTGCCTTAATTACAATTAGCACGCTTTTCTCTTTGCATGTATGTATATTTTTGTACGAGTGTATATTGATGTGTATGTATGTGTCTATGTACACATGCATGTGTATATATGTGTATATATATTTATATATATGTGTGTGTGTGTGTATGTGTGTGTGTGTGTGCGTAGATATATGCGTATATTAATTCGTTAACCTCTGTATTAACTCTACAACTATTTAGCTTTGACAGTGGTCCCACTCATGTATACTGTTGAAGATGAAGAGAAAGACTGTAAAAACTAGCTTATCTTTATAATTTAAATTGATATACACTACGATACTCTGTACATGTCAACGCTTCATTTTGCCTTATGACAGCTAGTTTTCACGCCGTAACATTAGATACATTATATACCCCCCACCTAAGTAATGTCAGGGTCTCCTTAAATAATTTATTGATAGCATTGTTGTAATTGTTGTTATTGTTCTAATTGAATGCCATTACTACTTAAGATAGTAGCCTGTATTTTCTTTTCTTTTCTTGCCTGTGTATTTTCTTCATTCTCGCATGCTCCGAAGATCTGACTGGTTATAATTCTGTATTGGCGATCGAGTGACGCAAAATTAGGCGGATAGCGATCTCTAGACATACCAGTTCAGTGAAACAAATGTAAGCTATGTGATTAAAAACTTTTTTGTATAGCAAACCATGTAAACCTTCTTTCCTGATTTATTATTACTCCAAGTGTTTACAACATAGGAATTACAGCATACCTGCAGCATCACTATGAAAACGCCTTGTTGAGTCAAACCAAGCCAAGCGTTAATATCATCCACTACCTGGAATACCATAACTGGACTTCACCTAAGTGGACTGCATTTAACTATTATTTGTTAATCCGTATATATATATATATATATATATATATATATATATATATATGAAAAGATTCAGAGCCCCGACGGCTGAGCTCCGGTTGACTCGACTGCTAGGTCCGGATCTAGCTGTCGAAATGACCGGAGCTGTTTTGTTGATTTTTTTAGTTGTGGGCGTATAGCACGGGGCCCAAACTTTGGGTGTACATTAAAGGTGATACCAACAGCATTTGGGCAATGCTGATGGAATACTTTCCACAACATGCAGATGATGTAACGCTCAAATCGACGTTGGAGAGAATACATTTTGAGTTTTTCTAGTCGACACCAATAGTCGAGGCCTGACGTGCGATATTATTCCTTAGTCCCAGTTTATTAAATTTTTACTACACACACACGTATAAATATATATATATATATATATATATATATTTGAAAAAAAGGAAAAGAATGACTTCCCTTGTAGTGTTAAAAATTTATGATTTAATGTTATAATATAATATTATGAGTTGGTAGATCCAGTAAGTTCTTTGTTAACTTCGGTGGGAAGAATTTTAGAGATTCCTGGTTAACTTGGGTTGGAGAACTTTCTCACATTCGTCTGTCTGTGGCGATTGTCAAACTGAGATCAGGTTGTGTTGAAATGTGTGACAATATATAAGAGAGATTTGGATGTGTTTAGGGTGTGGGGTGTGGTGTTAATGAGTGTTGATAATGATGAAGGTCCGGAGAAATTAAAGTATACATACATACACACACACACACACACACACACACACACATACACATATATATATACACACTCAGAAAATGGTGTGGTTGTAAGATAAGGGTGTTTGAGGCTGAGGTTGTAAACATACTCTCCTGCTGGTTTTATTTCATTTGCTGACCTTTGATGAATATATAATGGCATAGCTGAATCAACTCTCCCAAATCCATAAAGAATATCTTCTACAAATTTCTGTATGAAAGATGAATTTAGGTGCTGTCTGGGTTTTAATGAGGTGTAAGATACATGTCTCTTGATAAGAATGGGATGACAGGAAAAAGAGAAAAGGACAGTTTGGGAACTGTGTTGTTGATATTGGTCTTGGGAGAGGAAGTGTGGGGGGTGACATGCTGACTCGCATATTCACTTCTCTATATGTAAATATATCTACAGTCCATATATACTACATACAAACACATATCAACACATATATACATACCTACATATATATATATATACATGCACACACATACACATACACACCCATATATATATATATATATATATATATATATATATAAACACACACACAAACACACAGAGCTCAAGCCGTTTCGACGGCTATTTCTGGACTCCAGAAATAGCCGTCGAAACGGCTTGAGCTCTGCCGTTGGGGTTAAACATTTTTCTATTACCCACTCTACTACCCTAAGTATTGAGTCCATCTCGTTCCTTACCACACTTCCTTCGTTATATATATATATATGTGTGCGTGTGTGTATGTGTATGTGTGCGCGCGTGTGTGTGTATGCGTGTCTCTGTGTTTGTATGTATTACATATACGTCTTCCAATATACACATATGTTAACAGTAGCAGTAACACACGAGGGGCGTATATGAAAATATATACAATATGTACATTAAACATACATATATCTCTGTGGGCATTTTAAACTGTCATCATATCACAGCTACGTGAGTAACTGTGTGAGAAAATCAAATACTACTATTTCATGATTTCATCCAACTTCAGTGACGTTTATTCTGTCGGGAATAAAGGAAAAAAAAAAATAATAGCTCATATAGATCTTTTGGCAAGTAACACGTTTATGGAGATGCCCACTTGATCACTTTCTCTCTCATACACAAACACAGAGAAACATAGACACACAGACACACACATACATATATATGTGATATACATGACTGAAACTAATGACTGAAACGAGCAACAACATAGAAATATATAT
>OZ024743.1:31984124-31991624 GCA_964016885.1 Eledone cirrhosa | reverse complement strand
TGCATTCCAGATCGCCCCAGCTATCACATCAAGACTCATTGGGAGGTAGTAACCAGTGGAAATTCTTTCACAGTTGGCAATAATGTAGGTAACATCTTCAATCTTTGTTTTCCATAGCCTACAAACAATGACCTTCCTCGTTTGTGGAGTAGCTACTTGCTGGGAATTTCTTGCTTCTGGATTGCATGGCGATATCCTAAAAGTGAGGTGTTATGAACTTGTCAGATATTTAGTAGGGTTTATCCCCTCTATTGGTCTAAGTACCCATCTACAACCGTCTCAGTGAATTAGCGTATTTTCTAAATTTTGTTCGAGCATTGAATAGAGTTGTCCAATGTTCATGGGAGAGTGATTTGTATCAGCTTTTATTTCATGTCTCTCTTCTGTAGCTCTCCTAATAATATTATTATTTTCATGCTGAAACACCCGAGCAAGATGGCTCTTTCATCTGTTGAAGCTGTTGCTTCGGTTTTATCATCTTGTATGATGTTGATATGGATTTTAAGTCTCTGTCACCCTCCTTGCGTGCGAAATACAACCTATCCTATTCGTTTAGATCTAGCTTATTGCTGGTCTATGGTAAAAAATAAATACTCCAATATGTTTTTGATTCTGGTATGCTGTTGTCGGCTACACCCCCATATATCGAATCTTCGGTTGCCAGTGTCAACTGCATTAACAATAAACACCGAATAAAAATCTATATCAGTATAGAGAACACGTTTACTTTCGATTCCTAAAACTGTCAAATCTGAATTTAAAGAAATTACTATTGTAATTGATTTTAGATAGAATTTACATAAAATAATCAGAAATATGTTTGAGAAAAAAGACTATTCTACTTTCTTCTATTTAGTTTAAACATTATTGATTTTCTTACATTGATACACAGCCAAAAATTCATAGTGATGTGTTGAAGTTGACAGTATATTACTGAAACCTATTTCAACTACTACTGAGAAAGAAATAGCGAAGACGTTTCCGTTGGGATTTGAACTCAGAAAGTAAAATGAAGTAATTGTATAGTGTAAGTCACTTTGTCTGACGCTCTGTTGATTTTTACGTAAAAAAAAAAAAAAAACGTAATTATTATTATATCCCGCCGAGGTCAAATTTGGTTAATTTTATGGATTTGACCCGGCTCAACAATTTACCTGCCTTGTGCTTAAATTAGAGCCGGGGTGGTAGTATCGGTAGAGCATCGAACAAAATGCTTTGTGACATTTAGTTAAGAATTTGTCTTTCAACTTTCCAAGATCGTTAAAAAAAGTTAACAGTTAAGTACTGGGGTATATTTAATCCTTCCCCACTCCCGAATTGCTATGTTTGTGCTCATATTAAAAGCAATTATTATCACTATTATCACTTATTATTATTATTGCGTGTAGTTTCTGCTTTACCGAACACAATTATGTGTGCCGTGGGCATGTGCAATGTTATTTTTGGTGCTGCTAATTCTATTGTAATGAGTTTATTCTTTGTAATGTATGTACAGAGCACTGTAGTGCTATGTTCTTGTATGCTGCATATATTCTTTAGTCCTGAGAATTTGGTTATGAATCTTTCTCTGTCCCAGAGAACCTATTATCTTAGGGAATGCGTCTGAATTTATCATCCACATTATGGTTATTTCTCCCTCCAGATCTTTATATTTGGATAATTTGTCGATTTCCTTGATAGATATATTGTCGTATATGTATTGACACATCAATCAGATCAGTTCATTTCTTTGTTCTCTTTGACTATAAGAACTCTATGGTTGGCCATGACCTCACTTTCTGGCATAATCCAGTGTTTACTTGCTTTGTCATCTCTGACACCTTTTCAGGTCTATGTCCTCAACATTTTTAGTTGTTTCTGGTGGGGAAGCTGTGATTTTCCGCTGCAATTAGAAATCGTTCAATTTCGCCTTTTCATTTCCAATATTTACTGCCGGTTTTCTGAATGTTACTTGTTCACTTCCTTCTTAGTCACTTTTTCTGGGCATTGGTCATATGGGGACTTTCTTGACATCGTTTCAGCATGACATTCTGGAGAAGTATTATCAATCAAAAGTTTTCCTTTTTACAATTTCTGTTGCTTTATTTTTGTTTTAATTTTCCGCATAATTATTGTGAAGGCGCATGGCTTAGTGGTTAGAGCATTGGGCGTGTAATCGAAAGGTTGTGAGTTCAATTCTCGGACCGGGAGATTTGTTGTTTCCTTGAGCAAGACACTTTATTTCACGTTGCTCCAGTTTACTCAGCTGTAGAAATGAGATAATAGGACTGGGGTCCCTATCATTAAATCATCCAAGACACCTCCAACGAGATGTACCTTGGGGGAGGCCAGCTAAACCTGCATAGGTGTGAGCTGTCACACACATAATTATCCGTCAATTCAGCTTCTATCTTGGATTTGTTGGTTCATAATAAAAGACAAAAAAAATGTTTGTCTTGCTTATATTTTGTGACTATCTGTGGTTATTTGTGACTTTCCATATTTCGTTCACATACACTTATGTTTTTTCCATTTTATTTGTGATACTTGAAGAGTTAAGTCCATTTAGAATATAATCATTTTCATGACATCAGATAACATTGTGTTTGGCCTCTAAGTTTTTACTATTTTGCAAGCATAGGTCTTCGTATTTTTTCGTTACATTCAATAATAAGAAAATACCTCCGTATTTTGTTATTAATGTTATTGTTTCTTCGTTCAGCTTCAACCGCGGGAGATGTATTACAGTGTTAGATGTTCACTACCAGTGAAGTGAGGTAACACCCCTTATGTTTCAAGTACCCTCCAGAGTATTCTGGCTGTTCCAAGTAATGCTGTTTTTGTGCTCGTATTGCAACCCCTATTTGTTTGATGTACTTCTCAAGATCTCTACTTACAGTTCCCAAGACTACAACTATTATTGGCATTACCCCCACATTTTTCAGTGACCACAACTGCTCAAACCCCCTAGCTAACCTGTCATATCTATGTGTAAAATTCTTCATTGGTAAGTTCCTTTATGGTGGTTTGCTGGTCAATGACAGTATTGGCTGCCAGAGAGCAACCCTCTCTTAAATGTGGCTTTTGCACACTTGTTCATACCCAATTCCATATGGACGTTGTTACTGAATTGTTTCATTGTGTGCAGTAGACCTTCCAGCAGCCAATAATTCCTTCCAAGTAATTTGGTATCTTCCATATAGAGAAGTTGAATCCAGTGTGTTTATCTACTTTATATCCATAGCCTTTCCTACGAACTAATTGACTTTGTGGAGAAAGGGACAATGACTCGTCTTGAAATAATCCACGATTGATTTGATCTGCCTCAAATCCATGGACCGCTTGTGGTGTTGAAAGACTATTGTAGTTTTTCAGTTCGTCACCATTACCTTCAGGAAATTTGTGACATCAGGTGCTATATGATATAATTCCAATGTCTTTGTTATCAGAGAATGTCTTCTTGAAGACCAGGGGCGTGTAATATGCGGCCCGCGGGCTACAATCCGGCCCGCAATGACCATTTTTAATTTTTACCTTGTAGGCTTATTTAGAATTGTTTAAACCGTAATACAATTTTCTGTTAGTTGACCTATATTACACAACACCAGCATTAACACCACCATCACCATCACCTAACGCAAACAACCTAAACAAACACAAGAAGAAATACACATACAAACAACTGAAACTGCACATAATGCACTCACAACATCAACAAAGCCATCACCACCACAGTCAAGCAAAATTACAACCGCACCAACAAAACATACAAAACTTCGTGCTTGTCAAAAGGGCCAAGAAGGAATTAATGGCCCTCGTAGCACGAAGTATAGAAATCCAAACATAGGGGAGATTTTTCGAATCGAGCACATTTCGTGTGCCAGAAGATTTGTTTCTGGTGCGAATGTCGCTCGATTCGTACAAAGGAATTCGAGAGAGCTGTCCTCGGGAGGTGGGAATCCCGAACGTAAAACCCACATCCAAACGTTTAAAGGGATTCCCAAAAGAAACCCCACAAAACTATGGAGGTCGAACCGCCCGACCTTCACAAGATCGTGGGAGGTAAGTAAAACTTTTCTCTCTCTTTTAGCCTGCCATATTAAGTGTAGGAAATGTTCGAGGCTTGGGAATGAGGTGGGGTGCCAGTGTAGTATAGGAAAGGCCTGGATCTCGAGGTAATGTCGATCTTCCGGGATCCGGACGGTAAGTTGGTGGGCCTGGACGTGAACAATAGCGAATGTGGTGCCTTTAGACTGGTGGCCATCTAAAGGCACAAAAGAGAATGGCATTAGACCATTTCTTCAATGTGAAACACGTGTGCTCTGAGAAACGAGGGAACCAACGCTGTTGGATGGGACCACGTGATAGAAGCGCAGCGTGGTAATAAAACCATAATTCGAGACGGACACGAGCTGAGCAATTCCAGGTGGATGTGCGAGGCCTTTCACCAGCATTTTGCTCGGTTGCTTGGGGGAAGTGGCAGGTCAGTCCCTACCTCGATGGCTTACCACAACTCTCGACGGCCGAAGCTGAGCGCTGCGAGAGGCCAATAACTTCAGCCGAAAATCAGGATGCCCTTGTCGGCTGCACGAGCGCAAGTCACCCGGTTTGGACGGTCTGCCCTACGAGCTTTGCGCAAATATGCCAAACTTGTTCATCGATCTCCTTGAAGCGTTCTACTGCAATTGGCAGCAGAACGGGAGTATTCCTAGTTCTGTGAGCCGGAGCGTAGTGATGCTGATAAGGAAAGGCGAGAACAAGAGGGACACATTAGATAATTTCAGGCCTATAACTCTGCTCAACAGAGAGTTTAAGATTTTGACCAAGGTGTTAGCGAAGAGGTTGGCACTTGTCGTCAAGAATTTGGTCGGGGAGGCGCAAACTTGCGCAATCCCGACCAGGTCCATACACGATAACCTCCACTTCATGCGATACATCATAGAGAGGGTAGGGTGTAAACCTGGCTTCGATGGGTCTCTGATCAACTTAGATCTATCGAAAGCATTCGATAGGGGCGACCATCGGTACCTGGAGGCTGTCGTCAAGGCAGCTGGCTTCGGCTCCGTCTTCAGAAGATGGATCGTTGCAATGTACAGCGGCATCTGCTCGGTGGTCAAAGTTAATGGCTTATGCGGCCGACATCATCATGTTGGTGTCAGACACCTTGGAAATCGAGGTGGTCGCAAACTTATTCGAGGAATATGAAAGGTTGACGGGAGCGAAACTCACCCTGGAAGAGTCGGTGGGCTTGCAACTCGGCACCTAGAGAGGCAAGTCCGTGCCGTCCAACAGCGTCGTTGGGCGCTAAACGGATGGACCGGTAAAGCTGCTCGGGGTTTGGTTCGGGCCGGATCTCCCGGTGGATAAGAATTGGGACGAGGTGACGGGCAGGGTAGCCAGTCTCGCCCAGAAATGGGCCTGCGAGGAAGCTATCATCGAAAAGGTCGGGCGGAGGTGGCGAATGCGTACATCACGTCCGGCATCTACTACGGCCTAACAGTCGTGCCTTGCCGCCGTCCGCACATCGTCAACTAACAACGGCTCCTCTTCAAATTCTAGTGGAGGAGACAGGTTCCGTTGAGAAGGCGGTCCATTTGTTGCCAGAACCGCCTACGTGGAGGTTGGGCATGTCGGGTCTAATGATGTGCAGACATGCGCTGAGGCTGCGGCATCTCCAAATATCCTACCTAAGCGGTGAACAGGTGTGGTCACCGTTTGTCAGACGGGCCTTTCCACAGCTCGTCTTTTTGACTGAGCTGCTGTCCTGGGTCAAGAAGAGACCGAGACTGGGTGAGTGGCATCTGGAATGTTTCCAGGCACTCACTGCCCTCTACCGGGCGGGCAATGAAGTCAGTGGAACTTCCACTCTCGAGTTCTATAGAGGATTAGTGGTGGGCAAGTGCGACGACGCACTAGTTGAGGACCTGGGCGTCGATGATGTCGAACTAACCAGTCTGTTCTGGAGGACGTTCGAGGCGGGGACGATGGATAACTTCCAAAAATCCATCGCTTGGCAGTGTTACCGGGGGGCACTGCCGGTTCGAAATGAACTCTACAGGCACGGAAGTGCTGTCAGACGGACCTGCCCGAGATGTGCGCTGAGCGACGAAACTGTTCTGCACGCACTCGTTCAGTGTCCGTGCATTACTGACTTGTGGAGTTATATCGAACAGTTGTTGTCGGTGTAGAACGGATCCAGCTGTCGGCGGAGTCCATAGTGAAGATCGACCCGCCGCCTTCTTTTGGCCAGGAAGGGCAGACAATTTTCCTCTGTCTGGTGGCAGTAGCGAAAGAGGTTGTATGGTGGACTAGGTTCAAAGGACTGAAGACAGACACTTTTCTCTTCGGCCAATCCCTCATAAACCTTTTCAAGTTTCACTTGGAAAGGAAGGTGAGGGTGGAGAGAGAAGTGCTGACCCCCCAGTACATTTGCTGAGAGGTGGGTGAATGTGGCGAGAAATGGCGGTAGATTGGCAGTATGGGTAGAGAGTCTGACGCCATGCTTTGCATCAGAGAGTTACAGCCCTTTATTGTCTGAGTTCAAATCCCGCCGAGGTTAACTATTCCTTTCATCCTTACGGGGTCGATAAAATAAAGTACCAGTTACGCACTGGGATCGATTTAATCGACTTCCCCTCCCCCAAAATTGCTGGCCTTGTGCCTATATAAGAAACCATTATTATTATTGTTGTTGTTGTTAATCTTAAGGTTAGAATGGAATATATTGACAAAAATAATATCATCGAGAATAGCGACAATAATAACAGCAATAATAAAGTTACCGACGACAAGCTCAGTGAAAATAGCAGTACGTTACCGCACAAAGAAAAACAACATAGCAAAAATAAGGAAAAAAGTATCCATAAAATAAAACTTAAAAGAAATATAACGAGAAGGTGGACATTTGTGTTTTACATTTTCCTTTTTGGTTCTTTCGTCTTACAAAGTAGATTCAGTTTTTCTTCACATGATTTGACGAGATTTAATTACAGAATTAGTTTGAGGCTATGAAATTTTATTTATTTTTGCCCACGTTTGCTTGCCGAAATTCTAGTTGAACGTTTTTGTTAATTTAAGTTCTTTCCATTTTATTAACTTTGTGAAATATTTTACCTGGAGGAAAACTAAATAGATTAACGAAAATCTATTTTGAGTATGCTTTGTTTTACTACGAAAATTCTGTTTTATTATTTACTTTCCTCAAGTTTATATTTTTGTACGGCTTAATGGCATATTTAGCTGTTCATTTTAGTATCAGATTTAGGTAGATATCTAAGAATCAAGGCCGACTATCAGACATTATTTGAATATACTAAAAAGTGTTTGATAACATTTGCTTCCATCACCTGACAGCATTTCTTTAGAACAGAAGAAAAAAATACCCATAGAAATACACAAGAAAGATACAACATCTCTTTATACTGCTCAGGGAATAAAAGAAAAACAAAAGCCAGCCTATATAGTTAGTATTTAACTTCAGTTACTATAATGTTGGGTAAATAAAAGACCCATTTCTCTTAA
>OZ024743.1:31956804-31976804 GCA_964016885.1 Eledone cirrhosa | reverse complement strand
TGTGTGTGTGTGTGTGTGCGTGTGCGTGCGTGTGTAAGTTTGTAGGTTTGCTTCTGATTTGGCACAAAGATCACAACTGAATCTAAATTCTAATGTTATTCGTACTCTTCGTAATTATATTGGTAAAGCTGAGAGAAGGAGTAGAACTCTAGTCCATTGAGAAATAAATCGGGATTGTATATTGCGCTCTATTAAAAGTAATAAATATCGATCGACTATTTATGTAATAAAACTGAATTGATGTTGCGTTTGAAGGAAATATTAATGATGTTATTTTCAAACACGAGTTGGCGGATTTGGTGAAAATTACATGAAAAATTACATAATAAAATTGAGAAAATAAAAGAAATACGTGACAAAATCCTTTTCTAACTTAATATTTTTACTTACACATACCTCACTCTAATGTAATCTATATTTTAGACACGTTTACTTTTGTGAATTAAAGTTTAGATTTGTAAATTACATCCTATAATTGAAAAGACTTGAAATTGATTTATGGAAAATATGAAAAAAAAAAATGAAAGAAAAATAATGATTGTAAAAAAAATATTAGTGGTACGTGTAGTCTAAAGTAAGGTAAATTCTGTAAAAGTAGTATACAAAAAATATCTCATGTGCATAAAGTAGAGATATAGAAAATAATGTACGCTGGTTTACATGAAGTAGTAGTGATTTTCTTAATGGCGAATTGGAAAACATGCAGTTCATAGCGAATTCCCTTCAACGTAAAAGAAGACAAGCATTGAGGAATTCGGGTTTTATTTATGTCCAACACAACACTTACGTCGATTTATTGTCCCAGGCTTTACATAGTTTTCATGTGATCCCCAGTTTAAAGATTGTAAGTAGATTTTCAAGTTGTATCCGAAGGCAGTTCATGAGATAAAGAAATTATAGATATGTTCCCTTCTCTCTCTCGCTCACTGACTCTCTTACATGCACACACACACAACCACAGGCACAGACACAGACACAGACACAGACACAGACACGCACGCACACACACACACACATATATATATATATATACATATATATATATATATATATGTGTGTGTATGTATGTATATATGGGGATGGTCTCAGAGAGCCTGCGATTGCCATGAACAATACCCTTTCGTACAGACATAGCTATTAAGAAACGAGCAGATTAAAGAGAGAATGTTGGTAATGAATTAAAGATGACAAGAAGAGAGACGAGACAAGGAAATTAGATATATGGAAAACAGAATTGAGGAAAGAGCAGAAAAACCAATGTAAATTGGTAATGTGTTTGGAGAGACAGGAAGACGACTAGAAAATATAAATATCGATAGTGTCATAGGTGAAAATATGTTGTAGAATTTAGAACACGGCTTTTATTAATGACGGACGAGCTCATAGGACTGTGAGAAATTAGTTTGGTCATGTTGTTGCGAGAAATCAATTTTGTCACATGCCTTCAATTTATCAGTTCTTTCATCATAACGTGATTTTCTGAGTGCTATATGAATATAAGATTACTTATCTATCGCGAATAACGACAGAAATCATGATCTCGCTGCCAACATTAGTGAAAAGCGAAGGAGTATTTGCAATATTTGCTGATCTATCACTCTGAAATTGTACCTCTATAGGGATATTTAAATATATATCATTGAGTTTGAGGAGGCATTACTTCTCAGGATGAAAGATTGTAGAAATTGTTTTAAAGAAGGTTGACTACAGAATGAAAAACAATTGCATTAAAAGGAATGGGGTACGGTCTTGTCAGTTTGGAAGACACAAAATTGGTTATAATACAGGTTGAAAAAACTAAGATAAAAGACATATGTTTGGGCTGGTCAGTAAATCAGACATGTATTCCGAATAGTAGTTCAGATGTGTTTGTATGTGTGTGTGCATGTATGTGTGTCTTAATATGTATGCGTTTGCACGTAGGTATATTTTCTCATAGTTATAGCCCAGTCCCAAATATGATCAGTAATTCAGTATAATTTGCAGTCAAACATTCAGATATTGATTACGATTGAAGTGTTTGTTCTGAGGAGAAAGATTAGCCTGTGAGATGCAATATATGTAAGGCTATGTTGAAATAATAAATACTATGACACCTTCTTACACTTTGGAGAGCATGACGGTTTGTTCTAAAATTGATGTGGTGTCGTTTCTTTCCCGCATTTTCAGAGGCAATATACGTTTTATTGTTACAAGTTAATGATACATTCATGAGAAAAGGAGTAGAGTTTCGTATCATCTGGATAGGAATATGAAAGGTAAAATGTTGCAGTAAGTAGATCATTAATGTTTTGCTGTCGCACGCGGAAGATATAAATGAAATATTAAATACACAACATATGATAAATGCAGGTAAGGTAAATCACGCCAGAATGCACAGAGATGGGAATATCGAAACAGTTAAATGTTTCGTTTTTATTGCTTATAAACCCTGTTTCCCCAGTTTTTAAGGATGGAGACTCACAACGATGTGACGTGGTTGGCCTTGTCTCTAGTAGATTGGTTGCACAGTAACTCTACAGCTGATTACTGGAAAGAAGGACATAATAAAAGAGATGGTCATTTATGAGTGTCTTCAGTTATCGAAAGTTGAAAGAGAAATCTATGGGATATTTTATGATTATTTCTATTCATTGGACGTTGGAATTGAGTCTGATAAGTTACCTTTTTGGGGAATTGGATAACAGGTATTATGTTACCATAAATTAAAATAATACTTTCTTTAGAGGAAGAAAGATTAAGGAATACTGTTCAAGTAGCGTTAGAAATGGGGCTTACTTATTTAGATAAGGCACGGAACACTTCAGACTTCAGGTGATTATGAAAGAGAATATTGTCGTTTGTTCCCAAGTCAGCTCTCATTGAGGAGAACTATGTGGATGGGTGCTCAATTTCCGATAATCCCATTTTTATCGTGCATAATATATCTCTATTAATCGTTTCTAAAATTTGTCCTATCTTCTTCAAAATAGAAGGATATAATGTAAGGGGAATCTAGATGTCGTTTCTATGAGAATAAATGACCACTTATATATTCCAGCGTTTACTTCTATATTCCCAACTGTTTAGGGTATTATATTGAGGGTTTGAAAAGTATTTGTTAAACCACACAGAATAATTTATTTCAGAAAGCAAGAACCTGAAATCCAA
This sequence comes from Eledone cirrhosa, assembly GCA_964016885.1. NCBI lineage: Eukaryota > Metazoa > Mollusca > Cephalopoda > Octopoda > Eledonidae > Eledone > Eledone cirrhosa. The sequence continues at coordinate 31,973,654 of OZ024743.1, read as the reverse complement.
ACAGAATTGCTCAATTAATCTATTTTTATCCATATTATATTATATTATTATATTTCTCTCCTCGAGGCAAATTAACCATTATTACCCCCTCCAACATCACCATCACACACATACCAACAGTCTTATTATGTATCTAGATGTTAACTGTTCTTTCTCCGAACTACAAGATTGTTAACACAAGTTTGGTATTAAAATAAATTCGAATTTAGTAATGACATATAACTTAATCTCTTCATTAATAAGGCCAAATCTGGAATCCAAAGAAACTGGTAATTTTCTGAGTCAGGAAAATCAGATGACATAAAGTTTCGGAGATTTTTAAATTCTATTTGTAGCAAACTTTGACGAATATATACATTCTTTCGCCTGGATCTTTGTCCGATATTGAAGAAATTCGGGCTAAATATGGAGATCTGAGATTGAATTGGTAGGCTGATGGATCAATGAGGAAATTAACTAGTCTCCAAAAGGGTAATCAACCCTAACGTTTGCAAACCAGATGGTAAATGTTAAGCAATAGAATTGTTATATTCATCAATGGCACAGATATGAATCCCTCTCAATCTATCACTGGTTTTACAGTCTGTAACTTTATGTGTGTATCTGATGTTCTATATCTCTGTATTCACGTTCTCTGATTTTCTCTGTTTTTTTTTCATATAGAATTTATCTTTTCTTCCTTCTTTCTTTCCTCCTTTCTTTCATTCATTCTTTCTTTCGTTTTTTACGCCCCTCTCTTTATTTCTATCTCATTCTCTCTTTCTCTAGAATGAAAGATAATCGTAAAACAAAATGGTCATTTCTTTTCGATAGAAATATAGAAATAAAAATACAAATTACGTGCTATTTATATCTCGATATAAACATATATATATATATATATATATCACCGATTATGTACGACACTAGCCTAATGTTAGTCGCAAACGCTTATAGCCCCAGAACTACGTGGCTGCAAAGCAATGCGTTTCACTACATAACTATTTCTACGTCTATTTTATACCTTATGTGCTTTCGGCAAACAAATTTGAAGCTGGCATTACTTGAGAGCACTTGCACATCTAGATGATATTATTATTGGTCATAGTAAGTTTAAATTCTCGTTAACTTGTAGCTGGGTTGTAAACAGAATAAACTAATGAGTTCCAACATGTAGTAAATATGACGAGGAAGGTTTGGTTGGATGGTTCAATCCAGGATACGACGGTGACAATGACAGTGAGGATACACAGTGTGGTGACAAAGAGTGTGCTTATGCTTTATCTGGATTGTAAAGAACACACTGAAGAGTAAGAGGACATAGTACATCTATAGTTACAAGTGATCTATTTTAGTAAGTGAAAACCTAATTTGGCAAACAGCTATGTGAGCGAGAATATGAGATTAATTATCCGGAAGAATTACTATTTTTGTAAATTTGCAAATAAATTAAAACAAAAATAGCTTTCCCGGTGTAATCAAATATACATTTGATTTAATAATCCTGAATACGTCAATCAAACTTCAAGCAGATGTTCTTTAAAAATATATCAAGTATGTGCCCTGAATTCCAATCCTAAAAATATATTCCTAAAGCATCTCTGGATATTCAGCTTCGTTGAAGTTATGAAGCTTAAAGAGAAAAGCAAATACTTGTTTAAGGTCATGAAAATCAGCTAGTTATAAGAAAAGTGATATACAGATATATGGACTTTGAGAAAATAAATGTCTAGCATCAGTTGAACATAAAATAACGGTAGTATGGCGGTAAAAGATATTCAGATTATCTACTTGTGTGAAGAACGAAGTAAAATTAATGTATAAGAAAGAGAAAAAAGTTTAGAAATATAAGAGAAATATGAAAAATATCATGCTAAAATAGAATATATTAAAGAAAAGATGATATTATCAAGCATTACTGACGAATGAGTTGCAGTAGAAAATGCCATCTTTAGAAAGTTTTTATTGATTTCTGAAAACTTTCAGACACTATCAGTATTTTGCTAGATCGTGTATATATTTTTTGCTTTTTCGACAAATGATCTAAGTGGAAAATATATGTTGACGTATTCATCTTGTTTGGAGGCCAGCACACATTCATGAGACAATTTTAACCCAAAATGTCGATTGTATCTTGGCTAGCCTCTTCTCATTATCATACCTCATACAATGCTTTAGCAAGCTGTTGGCTTCAAACCGGAAGCACTTCAAAGCGACCGAGTTATATAAATCTTGTATGTAATGTTCTACTTTCAAGCCAACAAGATTCTTAGTGGTAAAAAGAAAAAAAATCGGTTTCGATGCTGGATGGTATCTGATTGTAAATATAACATAAATATTGTTTGATACCATAAGTTATAGTTACGGAGCTTTCTCTCTGTGTTTGTAATTCTACGGGAAATCTTTTTTCTATCAAGTAAAAAATCGCTTTATGCAACAAGAAAAAGATGTGTTTTATTACATTGGAACTAAACATTCACTGCATCTCAATATCTATTTCTGTATTCTGCCGTTTCTTTCTAAACAGTTTCGTGATATGCTAGAGTTTATCCTAGTATTCTTTAAATCAATTAATTAACACGCAAATATATTTCCCTGGATAGAACAACAGTGCCCTATATCTGCTTTTCCTTATAACAGACATCTAGTCAATCAGTGCATTGTCACAAATCTCTTCAATTATACAGTAATCGCATTGATTAGAGAGTGAGCTTTATCTCGCTCCGGAGGTCTATACTTAATAAAGGATTATCTTATGTTAGAGATATTGTATAGAAGTAGTGACACGAGAGACATGCCTTCAAATCAACTGATTGTATTTCATTATTTTCTGGGCATCATACACATTTCTGTTTTATTTTATTAAGCCGTCTAAGTTTCTGGCGTCAATTTCAAAGAAAGACTTATATTTATATCACCTTAAAGCCTCAATTCAGAGATTAATCCCTCATATAGCTTTGAACTTATTATAGAAAAAATCTAAGTTGCCTATTTACAACTAAGCGCACAGTATCACTGAAACTGAAATGTATTTGGCAAAATAACTGAGCAGCGCCTCTTTTACTCCACTGGGTGTGACTTGCAAAAATGATATAGCACTTACTCTTTATTGTCTGCATAATATCCGGCATACTAAACAAATCAATATTCTACCATTATTTGTGTGAAGTCTCACAACATGTGATTATATACGCGTTAAATAGTTGCTGGAAGGTTAGCAAGTAATTTAGATTAATAATATTTTAATTACAGATATCTCTCTAACGGGCTCTTTATCTTTTTTCAGTCAGTGAAATTCATTAGTGTTTTAGAAACTGAGCCAAATGAAAGACTATAAAATTAGCCTAACACAGATTCATATACATTAGCACATATTCATATATGCCAAAATAAAACTTGAGCAATATACTCACATATATACACCACATATATAAACCACATATATACACATATATCTAAAATATCTAACCAACACGAAGCCTATTGAGTGTCCTTTACTTTCGTTCGTATTGCCTTTGTATTTCTCTCTCTCTGTCTCATGCACTCTCTCTTTCTCTCACTCTCTCTCTCTATCGATCTATATAGATATGAACAAATTCAGGACCTCGACGGCTGAGCTCCGGCCGTTTCTACAACTAGATCCGTTCTAGCTATCTATCTATCCCTCTATCTATCTATCTATCTATCTATCTATCTATCTATCTATCTATCTATCTATCTATCTATCTATCTATCTATCTATCTATCTATCTATCTATCTCGGATTCTGTCTAACACATGGAAAACGCGCTGGTGAGTAAATGTTTTAATTTCATTGGAAATTGCATGAACTGAATCTACATTCTTACACCATTTTGTAGATAAGCTGCCACCCTACACTCTGTAGCAACCCCAAATAATAAGCCCATCAGGGCGAAAAACGGAGAAATTCCACAACATTTCTACTGGAATTTTGAATATAGCCAAAATGGCCAAATTCTTTGACCTCATCTTCACAAAAAACACATCAGAGAATTGTGGAGATGGGCTGTTAATCTCACCTTCCACAGTACTAGTAGCAGGTGAAGGCTGCCTGCCTGCTGCTATCACCAACAACAACAACAGTAACAACAACAGCAACAAAAACAACAACAACATCAAAACTGTCAGCCAACAATTAGACAGAGATGGTGGAGGGACGGTAAAACTGTCAAGCCAAGAAGCAGCTCGCACCACCTCATTGAAACACTTCGATATGTTTAAAACACACCCTGACAACAACACCAGCACCAGCAACACGAAAACTGTGAATGGCACAAACCAAAACAACTCCATCAACAACAACAGTGACAACGAGAACAAGAAGAACAACAACAACAACAAAACCACAACCAACAACAACAACAACACCAACAACGGAAAAAACGAAAACACCATCAACAATAAGAACAATAATAACAATAACAAGACCAATAACTGCAACAAGGAAGTAAACGACAAAATATCATTTGCGCAAACCATAAAGAAAACGGTAAGCTACACTCCTGTAGATATTTCAAATGCAAATGAGCTTTTGAATAACGCCAGACAATATGTAACTTTTGGGGAGAACGGATCAACTCCATAAACTCTCCCCCAGATTTGCGAAGAGAAGCTGCCTTGAAAACTGATTTTCAGGACAATCTCAAACAAAACACGAAAACCGACTCAACTTTCACAAGGCGAAATTGAGTTGGCTTTAAAAAATGCCTTAAAAGACATTGCTTTTATTCAGAAGGGTAGACTCTACGGGAGTTTATCCATTCTAATAACAGACCAATTGACGGCACAGAAACATTCTGTGTCGCCAATTGTGTCACCGCTGTTCACCTTTTTCCCCACTTACATGGGGAAAAGGACACAGGAAATAAAAATCCAAAGTATCGCACCAAATATTGATATTTGGTGGGTACTATGTGGATTTTTAAACCACGAAACAGACTATATAATATCGATAGGTAAGTCCTCCGGCGACCTGTTCAGCGGAACTAGCCTGGAAGTTCTGGTCCAAATGACACCAGAACGAATAGCTAGGATCCCGGAACGTGTGTTGCTGGATGGGCTTATATACATAAACATTTCGGTCGAGGGTAGGCGGCCCTCATGTTACCACTGCTCAAGCAGGGGTCACCAGAGAGCTTCCTGTCCTCGGCTAACTAGCCAAAAAAAGACACTACTGCCAACACCTGCAACACCAGCACAACAATCACCACCACCACAGCAACAACAACATAAAAAAATAGTGACAACAAAACAAACGACAAACACAGTCCCATCCAACCCCTACCCACCTAAACAACTCAAGAAACACCCACACACATAACAGCACCCCAAAATGTACCCCTCCCCAACAACACTGATGAGGCCTCATCATCGTCACCCAGTGGCGATGAGGGAGAGCCTTTCCGACCAATAAAAAGAAAAAAAAGAAAAGACATAACACAAACAAAAATGCAACAAACACAAAAACACCAACACAAGCGACGCAAACAGCACAAACAAAAACCACAGACAAAAAGCAACCCAACACAACAAAAATGTTACACCTACATAAATACTAACAATAAAATTTTAACAGACACCATATATAAAAACCCTTCGGTAGAGACCGAAGGGAAAACTTTTACACACTCTTCGGAGAATCCTAATCTTAAAATGATTAGGATCTCCATGGGCCTACATAAACAGTTAAAAGAAAAATTTCCTAACGACGTAGGTAACCCCTGCGTCAAACCCTACAATCGAGTCCTGTTAAAATGTTTCTCCACCCCCACCTCCATCCCATCAGACACCCCCTCCCCACCAAACATCTCTGTCCCCACCCCTCCAGAGACCACCACCCCATCAAACAACCCCTCCAACACCCCCATGGAAATTGTGCAGGCTGGACCCCAGGAGACGAAGAGGTGAGTGATTTCTTTTCCTCTTTTAACTTTTCAGCACCAACATGGCCAATATAAGAGTCGGATGTGTGAATGTACGCGGCCTGAGGATGCCCTGGAAACAGGGCAAACTCTTAAACGACCTCAGGCGCACAGCATGGATGTAGTAACCATTTGCGAGTCCAGGATCCACAGCGAGCGACAACTGGCCCCCATTTCGACGACTTTGAGATCTACACATCTCTCTGTCAGCCGGGAGGTGGGGCTGGTGTTGCCGTTTTGCTGCGGAAACACCTGGACCTCGTAACACAGACGGTACATCTGGACCCGGAGGGTCGACTGGTGGCCCTAGACGTTGACGGCCAGACTTCTTCAAACGTCTAGAGACTTTTCTTGGAGCGTCCAGCTCCCTGCTATTAGTGGGGGACTGGAATGGAATCCTAGATGCACGTTGGGACTATGTGGGAGCATGTCCCGATAGAGGGGGGTGTAACAGCCTCAAACAGTTAATCGGCCGATAGATATCGACTAGATTTTCCAACTGTGTCACTGTGGACGTGGACTAATCGTCGCGGAACATCCAGATCGTACCTAGATAGGCTTCTAGTTAGAAAGAAGGATAGGGACATGTTAAGCTGTCCACAAATGTTCATGGTTGCCTATTCAGATCACAAATTAGTGACCTGCTTAGTCAACCTTGACAAAACCCATAGACAGGGACCCGGCTACTGGAAGCTGAACTTGTCGTTACCGACATGCGAAGCCTACAGTAGATGTATTAGCACTTTAGTTAAGCAGCACTTGACGGGGGCCATTGTCAACAACAGATGGTGGTACTCTCTAAAGAGGGCAGTTAGATCAGACTCGATAGGTTTTAGTAAGGAATTAGTGTTAGATAGAAATAAGACCGAAAAGGAACTGGTAGATAAAGTAGAAGAGGCACTTAGGAGTGGTAACGTAGCCAGCGTGCTAGCGACGAGAACGGCCTTGGACCAGTTCTTCGACGCAAAGCATGAAGGCTGCGTTGTCAGAAGCAAAATACGTGCTCTGGGAAACGAGGGAGCCAAAGCTTTCAGCTTGGCCCGAGTGACGGAGGCGTAAAGTGGCAACAAGTCCACGATTCGGTCTTTGAAGGACCAAGACGGACGCGTGATAATGTTCGGGCAGGGTAGCGCGCCGGGAGGGGCTATGGATTTCGGTTCATACCTCGACGGCCTACCGCGACTCTCGGATAGCGAGGGGAAGTTCTGCGAAAGGCCGATTTCGGCCGCTGAGATAGGGGACGCGCTGAGCCAATGCGGGAAACATAAATCTCCAGGTCTCGACGGTCTACCCTACGAATTTTACGTGGCAATGCCGGACTTATTATCTGGACTCCTGGAAGCGGTCTACTGCAACTGGCAGCAGAACGGGAGAATTCACAGTTCTGTGACCAAGGGCGTAATCACGTTAGTCATGAAGGACGAGAACAAGAGGGATGACATAGGCAACTTCCGGCCCATAACTCTGCTCAACACAGAGTTACAAATTTTGGCCAAGGTGTTGGCAAAGAGGCTGGCGCATGTCGTCGAAAACCTGGTGGGTGAAGCGCAGACATGCGCAATCCCGACCAGGTCCATACACGACAACCTCCACCTCATGCGATACTTCATAGAGAGGGTAGGGTGTAAACCCGGCTTCGGTGGGGCCCTGATCAACTTGGATCAGTCTAAGGCTTTCGATAGGGTTGACCATCGTTACCTGGATGCGGTGCTCGAGGCGGCAGGCTTCAAACCCGTGTTCAGGGGCTGGATTGCTGAAATGCAAAGCAGCAACATCTGTTCAAGGGTCAAGATGAATGGCTACCTCTCGGAGCCGTTCCATATCACGCGATCCATCCGACAGGGATGCCCTCTCTCCTCCCTTCTGTACGTACTAACTATCGAGCCACTACTGCAGAAGTTGGAGCTATTGCAGGGCATCCCTTTGGAACCGCGACTGCGAAAAGCGGCGTCGGCCTACGCCGAGGACGTGACAGTAATGGTGTCGAGCACCTCGCAAATCGGGGAGTTCGGCACCTTACTGGAGGAATAAGAAAGGTTCACAGGAGCGAAGCTGTCCGGGACAAATCCGTCGGTTTGAAACTCGGAACGTGGAGAGGCAAACCGATGCCTTCCGATGGCGTCGTCAGACGCCGGACGGAAGGACCGGTAAAGCTGCTCGGGTTCTTGTTTGGTCCGGACCTCCAGGTGGAGAAGAACTGGAACGAGGTGACGGCCAAGGTGTTTGCACTCGCCCAGAAGTGGGCCGAGTGCAAACTATCCTTGAAAGGTCGAGCGGAGGTGGCGAACACTTTTATAGCGTCCGTCATCTACTTGACCTCGTGCCTTGTCCAGCCAAAACGCTCACCAAAATCGAGCGCGCGCTCTTCCAATTCTTTTGGAAGAAACGGGCTCCTTTGGTGAGAAGATCCATCTGCTGCCAACACCCTTCAAACGGAGGAGGGCTGGGGATGCCGTGGCTGACGATGCGCAAACACGCGCTGAGGCTTCGGGATCCTCCACGTATTCCTCACCAGACAACCGGTGTGGGCCCCGTTCGTGAGTCGAGCCTTCCCACGACTCGTCTCGCTGACCGAGCTGCAGTCCTGAGTCAAGAAAAGACTGAGGAAAATGGGCGACTGGCACATCGAATGTGCTCAGGCGCTCACAGTCCTCTGGCAAACGGACCCGGCGATCAGTGGAGACTCCACTTCGACATTCTATAGAGGGTTGGTCCGCAGCAAGTGCGACGACACGCTCGGAGAAACTCTAGTCGTAGAGGAGGACGAACTGGCCAGTCTGTTCGGTAGGACCTTCCGCCCGGGACCAATGGACAACTTCCCAAAGTCCTTGGCCTGGCAGTGCTACCGAGGAGCTCTACCAGTTCGAGACAAGCTCTACAGACACGAGCGCCCGGGTAGGGACCCTTCGAAAAAGATCTGTCCGAGATGCGTGCGCGACGAGGAACCGTCGCGCACGCATTTGTACACTGCCCGGGCGTTACCAACCTCTGAGGCTATGTATAACGACTATTGTCGCGGGTGGGACCAATCCGGTTGACCATATCAAACCGCCACCCTCCTTCAAAAACGAGGGAGAGGCGGGATTCCTATGTGTTATGGCTATGGTGAAAGAGGTTATATAGTGGACGAGGTTAAAAGGGCTGAGGTCAGACACCTTTCTCTCCGGCGGCAACTGATTCGTTTTTTCAAATATAATTTTGGAAGAAGTATCAGGATGGAGAGAGAGGTGCTGTACCCCAGCAAATTTTATAAAAGGTGGGTGAATGTGGCAAAGATGGCCCGAGTGGTTGGGCCTTCTCTCTCTATAAGCCTGTAGGTTGAGGAAAAAGGGGAAGAGAGGAAGAGAGTACTCACTCTTGGTGCTCCTGGAGATGAGTGTTGTACATTTTTTCGGGGTGTGTACAACCCCTGTGTAACACCTCCCCCCAATTGTTATTTGTTATTTTATTAATAATTTTATTTTCATATACCTGTATGTAAACTCCCTAATTGTATTTGTCCCCTTCTTTTGTACCCTTGTGGCTAATAAAGAAATTTATCTATCTATCTATCTATATATCTATCTATCTATCTATCTATCTATCTATCTATCTATCTATCTATCTGAATCTCTCTCTATCTTCTGTGTGAGTGTCTTTGTGTATAAGTGCAATAATATATAGGTTATACGATGAATGAAGATGAAGGAGAAAGTGATAGAAAGTATTCCATTTAGAAAAACATCAACTGAAATAACACAAAAAAAAACAAAACACAAAACGTAAGACAAGAGACTGAAAGAAAATTAAGAGATGACAGTAGATAGACAATAAGGTAGAGACACATTGTGAAGGTGTGGGGAAGTTACAGAAATTGGATAAAGTTAATCACCGAGTAGATGTAGTTGTAGGAAGAGATATTGGAAAGAGGTAGTAGCAATGTTATCGCTGTGTGGTAGATAATGATATTTTTTTAATGTCTAAGAAAATTTTCAGAAGTAGGTGAGCGAGAGAAACAGAGATAGAGAAAGGGTGAATAGAAACTGAATTAAAAGTTAGAATGTTGGTGTACAAGAATACACGGAAGAATGAGATAAAAACAAAGGACGTATTATGTGTGTCCCTCTAATAAGACGACTCGAGAGAAACGCTACTCGAAACAGACACATACATACTTACATGTATCTCCCTCCCCACTCTCTCTCTCTCTCTCTATATATATATATATATATATATGTGTGTGTGTATGTATGTATATATATATATATATATATATAAATATATATATATATATATATATGTGTGTCTATGTATGTATATATACATATATATATATATATATATATATATATATATACATATATATATATATATGTGTGTTTCTTATTGGCAACATGACCCTCCCAAAGTATAACAATATCGGTTTCAACACACGATTTCAGATAAAGAATCTTGCTAAACTAATTCAGAAACGAAATATATATATATATATATATATATATATATATATATATATATATATGTATATATACAGTTTCAGAAGATCCTGTTAAGGGTCAAAGCAGCGATTCTTCGCTTAAACTTTAATCTGTTATTTAAAAAAATATTTGCTCTATATATATTTATCCTTATCGAGCCCTATTTGGATTTTAGTCTTCAAATTTATTATTTTTACTATATATATATATATATATATATATATAAATATATATATATATGTATGTGTGTGGATGTGTGTGTGTCGGAAACAGAAACACTCATACACAAACACATATATATATATATATATATATATATAGGAACGAGTAGGACCCTGACGGCTGAGCTCAAGCCGTTTCGACGGCTAATTCTGGACTCTAATACCCACTCTACTACCCGAAGTATTGAGTACTTTGGTGCGTTATGGTCCACCTGGTTCCTTACCACATTTCCTTCGTTATATATATATATATATATATATATATATATATATATATATATATATATATATATATAATGTGTGTGTGTAGTTAATAAATGAAACAAAACAAAATACAGGAAGCAAAATAACAGTTATATTATCTTCACGCTATATAACTATATATGTATGTATGTTCTTCTTGTTTTATAATTTCACACATCTTTACCAATAGAGAGAGAGTCGGTTTCTAACATAGACACAAGACTCTCTTATTGGAATTTACACAACACCAACTAGGTAGATTATGTATGCATGTGTAGATATGGATGTTATTGTATGTGTGGATGTGGATGTTTTGAGTTCTATGTGTGCATGTGTATATGCTTTGTATCTGTACATGTGTATTTGCAGTTATCAAATGCAACATTTTTGGGACTGTTTTACATATTTTTACTGTTCCATTAATGTAAAGTAAAAATTGGTCTGCATTTAATTGGGGTTTTTACTGGAACAATCCACCAGTACTCTTTCATATTATGTACATGGATGTGTTTATTATCGGGGCTATCTTTTTTACGAACTGCATTGTACAGTGTTTTGGCCACTACATCATGCATCATAGGTAGACAGTACCGCGATGACATCTTTGGACAGCTGGAGATGACATGGATGATATCCTCGATATTAGTTCTGCAGAGTCTGCACTTGTTATCAAATCTAGGTGTTTTGCCTGCATCTCTTTCGTGTTAATCTCCTGTTCTTGGATAGCAAAAGCGTATCCTTCAAAGTAGGAGCCAATATAGCGGTTGTTGGTCCAAGATAGACTACTTTCCTTATATATATTACTCTCACTCTGGAGCTTCCCGGCAACATATCCATGCATGATTTTTTGCTGATAAGCATGCAGTTTTTCATCCATGGATTCACTACGATACTGCTGAGCGACTTCCCTAGGTGTGAGTTTTTGATTATCACACAGGGAATATCTCTCGAGGAATTCCTTGCCAACTCTCATGATCTCATCTGTTTCATGCAGATAGAGTTGCTCGAGAAACGGGCTCCTACGTTTCGAGGTTCGTAGATGTTGTCGGAGAGATATGATGCGACATTCAAATGTTGTCTGGAATGATGTTAGGCCTCTGCATCCCTGCTTACGTTTATGTATGTATGCATGTATGTATGTATGTATGTATGTATGTATGTATGTATGTATGTATGTATGTCGGGTCACTCTTGAGTGCTACTGGTAACATGTAACCCAGTACAACCAATCGCACGGTCGGGTTGTCGGCGACTAAACCGGCAACCCCACCAAGTTTACTTGGTGAGGAGCGTGATTTTAGACACCCTGCAGGACAAAAATAAATACCTGACAATGGGCGGAAGAACTCATAAGAGTCAACGGCTACCCAAAAGTGTGTAAACATGTATATACACATGTACATATGTATGTATATGTATATGTGTATATACATGGGTGCATGTGTATGTATATGCACGCGAACATAGAAATAGTCCGGCTGGAAACCCGATCGCGTGGTTAAACCACTGGGAGTGAAGGACCCCTCGCCTTTATCAGGGCATTCTTCTAGGAGAAGGCAACTCAGGAAACTGGGATAACTCCGATATAAAACCTGCGGCTGAGTAGTTACCGATGATGTTGATCTTTTGTTCTTTTCGGGTTATAGCTACTGTCGCTCAGAGAGAGGGATTGGCTCAGTGCACAGTCTTTCCTCACTTTAAAAAATATCTTCACGCACAGGCATTGCACGATAGAATTAATTAATAATTATTAATAATGGTATATTGTGCAATGGCCATACTCGATGACGAGGGGGCAACCATCATGTATGTATGTATGTTCTTCTGGTTTTATAATTTCACAAATTTTTTTCCAATAAAGAGAGAGTCAGTTTCTAACATAGACACAAGACTCCCTCGTTGGAATTTACACAACATCAACTAGGTAGATTATGTATGAATCCTTGTGTAGATATGGATGTTATTGTATGTGTGGATGTGTATATTTTGAGTTGTAAGTGTGCATGTGTATATGCTTTGCATGTATCTGTACATGTATATATGCAATCATTAGATGCAACATTTTTGAAATGTTTTACATATTTTTACTGTTTCATTAATGGATTGTACTTGTTCTTTCCTAACAAGTTGTGTTCTCTCTGTTCCTGTGAAGCCTAGCTTCTCAAGATTTGTATTGAGGCAGTTACTAACATACCCCATTGCCACAATAATTACAGACATAAATCTGAAGGTGCAATCAGGGTGGAGTAGCTGCAGATTTCTCATCAGTTCTGCATAAATATTCTCCTTTTCGTTAATCTTTGATACTATATTGGCATCTGCTGGGCATCTAATTTCAACTACTGTGAATGCTTTCTTCTCCCTGTCCCATATCATAATATCTGGTCTGTTCCGCCTGCATTTTATTGGGGTTTTTACTGGAAGATTCCACCAGTACTCTTTCATATTATGTACGTGGATGTCTTCCACATTGTTGTAGCTTTTAATGTGTTTATTATCGGGGCTATCTTTTTTTTTTACGAACTGCATTGTAAAGTGTTTTGGCCACTACATCATGCCTCATAGGTAGATAGTACCGCGATGACATCTTTGGACAGCTGCTGATGACATGGGTGATATCCTCGATGTTAGTTATGCAGAGTCTGCACTTGTTATCACATCTAGGTGTTTTGCCTGCATCCCTATCTGTTTTGTGAATCAGGTATTTCGTGTTAATCTCCTGTTCTTGGATTGCAAAAGCGTATCCTTCAAAGTGGGAGCCAATATAGCGGTTGTTGGTCCAAGATAGACTACTTTCCTTATCTATATTACTCTCACTCTGGAGCTTCCTGGCAACATATCAATGCATGATCTTTTGCTAATAAGCATGCAGTTTTTCATCCATGGATTCACTGCGATACTGCTGAGCGACTTCCCTAGGTGTGAGTTTTTGATTATCATACAGGGAATATCTCTCGAGGAATTCCTTGCTAACTCTCATCATCTTATCTGTTTCATGCAGATAGAGTTGCTCGAGAAACGGGCTCCTACGCTTTGAGGTTCATAGATGTCGGAGAGATATGATGCGACATTCAAATGTTGTCTGGACTGATGTTAGGCCTCTGCCTCCCTGCTTACCTTTCAAGTAAAGGCGGTCTATGTCACTGTTGATGTGGAAGTTTCCGGTGTTGTTTAGTATTTTCGAGTTCCAACATCAACTGCTCGGATTTCGTCTATCGTCCAATTGAGTATTCCAAACGTTGGTGTTAGGACAGGCACAGCAAACACATTGTGAGTCACCGTTTTGTTTTGCGCAGAGAGTTCCGATGACCAGATCTTTCTTAATCGGGTGTAGTATTCCCTGGTTACGCGTTCTTTATTACAGATACCATTATAGGATATGTTCTCATCTATCCCCAGGTATCTGTAGCAGTCCTCATCAGATATTGGTGAAATAGTTAGGCCATTGATGACAATGTTGCTAGATTTTTTTACCCGCTTTACAGTCATGTATGAACATTTATCTTGGCCAAACTACATTCCTATATCCTTTGGGAACGTTGTAACCAGGTCAATATTGTTCTTCATACCATCCATGTCCTGGGCATAGAGTTTCAGATCGTCCACAAAGATAATATGGGTTAGGTTAGTATTTCTGTTCTCCTGTGAACCAATGATGTATCTCTCACATTTCTTGAGCAGAAAGGACAAGGGGTTTAATGACAAGATGAATAATATCACAGAGAGACTGTCCCCCTGAAGTATACCCCTGCAATATTTTATTTTATCAGCGAAAATAGTGTCCTCCCTCTCTATATTTAACCTTAGGATAGTAGCCCAAGAAGAAGACAGTCTCTCTATGGCTCTGACAATAATATCTGGGACCTTAGCAAGTTGGAGGGCCTCTATCATCCAAGAGTGGGGAACAGAATCGAAAGCTTTCCTGTAGTCCAGCCAGACTGTAGCCATATTCCTCCTAAGTTGTCGCACGTCCGACATCGCAGTTTTGTTGATTAGGAGTTGTTCAGCACATCCCCTAACCCCTTTCTTTCCAGCTGCTACATCAGGTTCTGGCATGCAATGGGTCGGTAGTTTTTTGCCAAGTGGGTGTCTTTGTTCTTGGGGACCAGTAATGTTTGTGCTAATGTCAAACATTCTGGTATAAGTGTATCTCCCTTAAGAACTTGTTGGTAGAGGTCAGTAAGATACCTGCGATAGAATATAAGTTTTTTGTACCAGTAGCCAACAATCATGTCTTTTCCTGGTGTTTTTTTATCTTGGAGTTTTCCTATCACAGTCTCAAGGGTACCCTCACTTATTTCGTATGTTTTTGTTGTAGTGTAGGAGCAATAGTTCTTTCGGATTTCTTTTAGCCACACTGCATCTTGGTTGAAATTTTTCTTTTCACCCCATATTTTGCTCCAAAAGGAATCTATGTCTTTCTGGGATGGGGCCTCAGTGACACTTATTATTTTGTTCTTCGTATCTCTATAAACTGATGTTTGGTTTCGTCTGAATCTGTTATTAAGCATTTTTCTCTCATCTACCTTCTTCAGGTATCGGCGTTTTTCGCTAACAACTCTCAATTCTTGTTTGATGCTGATCAGCTTATATTGAAGAGTTCTGGTTCTACTGTTACCAAACTCGTCTCTATTTCATTTTTCACTCTTTGTTGGTGAGGAGTGAGCTTTTATTGTGTTTTTTTTGCATGTAAGGAGCATTGTCACATATACTATGGTTTTTCGTAGGTCAGCAATCTTTTTTTCTATTTTAGTTATATATGATGGTATTTTTGGTGGTGTTCCGTTCTTGTTACTGTCTCTGCTACCACCAAGATAATGCTTCACTGTCATAGCTAAGGCATATAAACAGGCGTTGATTTGCCAAAATGTTGGGGTTTTTATCCGTCGTAAATATTCATCCCCTATTTCGTCAATAACACGTAGTATTTCATTATTTGGTTTTTTATTCACCATTGTCATTTTAACACGTTCAGCCAGAGAGATATTTATACATGAGTTAATTTCTCTCTAGAAGATTTCGTTGATGGAAATTTTCAATTGTTTATACTTTTGATTATCATTATCGATAGTATTTTCCACAACAGTCGAGGTAGACTCGGATGGTATACGTGGTGTCACATTTATTCGATTATTATTATTATTTCTTCGATTATTATTATTATCGATAGTGTTTTCCCCAGCATTCGATGTAGACTTAGATGGTACAGGGGGTGTCAAGTTTCTTACAGGCATAGTTGTTTCAAGGCGCTGTTCGACCTGGCTGCTAGAAAGTCTAGTAACATGGCGATCTGTAGCACGTGTTGTTGATTCCATGTTTGTTGTGGGGGACTTACAATTAATAATATTTATCTTATTTTTACGTTCAACAAACGTCACTTGTTGGTGTAATTGTTTCGCTGTGAAATAATTTAGCTCTGGGTGCATTTCGTTCAAGTGTAGCTTCATTCTATTCATATAGCCAATGGAGGGAGTGTTTTTTGCCATTTTATAACATTTAAATAAATCATTATTGAATTCGCAACTCCAAGAGAAATGCAATTTATAATT
This sequence comes from Eledone cirrhosa, assembly GCA_964016885.1. Classification (NCBI taxonomy): domain Eukaryota; kingdom Metazoa; phylum Mollusca; class Cephalopoda; order Octopoda; family Eledonidae; genus Eledone; species Eledone cirrhosa. Next base: position 31,957,263 of record OZ024743.1, on the reverse strand, counting down.
TCGGTTTCTTCTGTAGCTACAAAGGAATAAAGTATGATTACCTTCTTTGTTATTTGTCTTCGATACTTCCTTAATTTTCTTGTTGATGTTGTGTTCAGCCATGCTGTTTGTAACAAATCCTTGTAAAATGAATTATGTATTTAGTCGGATATCTCTACGAATTCGAATAAAAGTGTCTTCAGAAGGGATAGTTAGAAGAATAACCAGTTATTCAACCTGGCTGTAGTTGTGGCATTACTGTCGGAGATAGTATTCATCTTAAATTTAATAAATATTCTCCCACGCCAAAATATGCGACTGATCGCGTTGACTGATGGAATGTATGTATGTACGTATGTATGTATGTATGTATGTATGTATGTATGTATGTATGTATATATATATATATATATATATATATATATATATATATACATGATGGCTGCCCCTCGTTATCAATTAAGGCCATAGCACGATATA
>OZ024743.1:31936804-31951804 GCA_964016885.1 Eledone cirrhosa | reverse complement strand
TCCCAACTAGATGAGGCAGCTTCGTGGACGACTTCCACTCGGGAAATACTAGAGCACCACGGTCGAGAGGCCCAGACGTTTTCGTTTTGACAAGACGTTGGGCTATTTGTTTCTTCTCGGACTCTTGGACCCGACTTGAAAACAGCGCTAGCGGAATTGCTTCCTCCGTCAGGTAACAAAAACGCCTGCTCAGAGCAGTAGTGGCTGCCTGCGAGAGATCTCTGTCAACCTTACTGTACTATGTCAACTCCCCGTAGAATAGAAGGTCATTGGATGGTGCATCAGCACACTTGACTACTGTCAGCCAGTATCGCACGTAGAAAAGATCGTTGAACATACAGATCCGGCACAACTTTTCCATTTTAGCTTGATCGTAATTGAGTCGCTCACCAAATGCATATATACATCTTTGCACTATAGATGATTGTGGGCATACACCGAGCGTTATGATGTGCACCAGGCAGCGTGCAATGAATTCCACGCGGAGGGGTGACACCAAGCAAGATCAACTCGGCACGTTCTCGGTAGTCGTCCCGTGGAAGAAAACTCATTTTCCCATCGTCGGATGTCAGCAAATCTTGGAGGAACTTGATGTTCTCAGAACACAGACGGTCGACAATGTTCAATGTTTTAAAGTTGGTCTTGTCCGTGAGTTACACCCAATCTTTTTTGAACTCCTTGAACTCTGGGGTGTCTGGACTGAACATTGCTCCGAATAGTTGTTGCCACACTGCACACAAGATAAGCAAAATAAAAAAAACCTTTTTGTTGAGCATCGCTTCTAGTTTCACGCAGAATTCGAAGCAGTTGTGTCGAAGACCAAGCCCACCACCCCAGACCCATCAATATTCCAATCTTTAACAAGATCAAATGAGGCTTTGGCTTGAGTTGTTCCAGTGCCATCAGGAATTATGGGAACACCGAGGAGTTTACCTTCTCTGAAGTCCGGAGTTCCAGCAACTAGCACACCTAGCCTTTGGTGGTCACCAGGAATTATTTTGCCATCCCAATGCAAGGTAACAAAGTCTGGTACAACAAATTGTTCCTTTGTGTGTTCAGCCCCCACAGTCCCGATCTTCTTAGCTGCACGTCTGCTACTATTCTTGGAGAGATTTGTGGCGTCATGTCAGTCCCACCCTCAGAAATAATCGATGGCATAAATGCTATTCTCTGGCCCAGTATCAGGTTTAAACGATCAGCCATTAGAGAAATCTTTGGACTTTGAAATGGATTCTTTGGGAGTTCCAGCTGGACTTTTCGTTTCTTGTCTGACTTTGAGCTGTCTCTGGGTGGGTCTGAGGCCTGAAATTCAGGATCCTGTTCATCTTCAGTTTCATAATTGGTTGAACTTGTATCACTCAGTCCATTAAGTGGAAGTTGTGCTGCTACAGATCCTGACAAACGCTTTCTATGGTTCTGTGACTCTCGACGAACCTCAGAACCTGATTACGCTTAAACTTTGAAGATACCTTTTCCTGGTAACCCTTGTCTTCAGCACCCAGAGATACTTTTTTCTGGCAACGCAGATCTTCGAGAAATGTAGCATCTTTCATTTTCTGTTCATTATTACGAAGACTGTCTTTCAAAATGTTCTTATCAGCATCAGTGTGTGCAATGTAGAAATACGAATCCAATTCAGAAATTAATAGTGCTTCCTTTTCTTTGTTTGACTTAGAACCTTTATTTTTTTGTAAATTTCTGTATTCACTGTACATGTTCATAATTTTCAGTTTCACTTTGTCTTTTCGTTGAGTCGCCACACCAGATTTTTCCCACTGATTAACTACTTCCATCAAAAGCCTATCCGCAATAGCACCATTGACGCTCACATGCTTTTCGTGTTTCATAGGACCATCTCTCAGGTAGAAGAAATATCTTAGAACATCCCCCTTTGTTGGTATTTTGTTTAGTGAAAAGGATGTAACATATTGCCCTAGGAGCCATATTTCTCGATCATCACAACGGAGCGAGTAGCTACAACTAGGCCCACAGGTTTCTGGCATTATTCTGCCAATTTGAAACTATTAGGCAAGGCTTAAATTAGTCTGAAATAATCAAGATTACATTATAAATTGATAATATACAAAATGGCATGAAAAAATGCATAGGGAACTAAGGCAAAAACACTTTTGTGTAAAATGTGGTATTCTGGAACACCCTAATATATATATATATATATATATATATATATATATATATATATATATATATATATATGTCAGGTCACCAGTTGGTGCTACTGGTAACATGTATCCCAGTACAACCTGTCTCATGGTCGGGTCGTTGGCGACTAAACTGGCAACCCCACCAAGGTTTCTTGGTGAGGAGGGTGACTTTGGACATCCTGCAGGACTAAAAACAAAACCTGTCAAAGGGCAAGGGAGCTCTTAAGAGTCAATGGCCATCCAAAATCACCGGGAGAGATGACCCCTTAGCCTTTGTCAAGGCAGAATTCTGGGAGAAGGAAAACTCTGATATAACACCTGCAACCCTGATGGTATCCAATGATGTTGACTTGTTCTTCTTTTTGATAAATATCATATTGGTTAGGAGAGTGGGACTGGCTTTGTGCAGTGCCTTTGCTCACTATAAAAGCTTCACGGCACAGGCATTGCTTTGTATCTGGAGATCTCTCTGCACTTGTCATCACATGGTACCATGGGCCCTGCACTATGTGTCAATAATGGTCACAAGTGTAGTCTTTGTACTAGAGTTTTCAAGTCGCTGGCTGGACTAAAAAGTCACACTCGTTCAACGCATCGGTAGGGGTTCTCCTACATGGGTATAAAGTAGTGGCCGCACTCGAAAACGAGTTGGCAGCCACCATATATATATATATATGTGTGTGTGTGTATATATATATATATATATATATATATATATATATATATATGTGTGTGTATATATATATATATATATATATATATGTGTGTGTATATATATATATATATATATATGTGTGTGTATATATATATATATATATATATGTGTGTGTATATATATATATATATATATAAATGCATATATATATATGTACGTATTCTCATATTCATAGATGCACGATTCATTTATAAAGGTTTGTTTTTATTTCTGTCTCTAAATATATGCACCTACATATATATAGAATCATCTGACTGTGTGTAAGGGCATGTCTTTATGTGTGCGCCTTTGTGTGTGTTATGAAACTAATGCATAGGTTTCATATAACAAATTATTGCACTGAAATTATATTTAAATCTCGAAGTTTCTATAAGACAGTGAAAATATAAGAAGACTGTGCAACTGTTCTTTTTCGATTTTCGCTGTTTTTTTATCAGAAGAAATGTGATAACTGTCTCTCTAGCTGGAATATTTTGTCGGTGGTGGCGCGATTGGGATTCTTTTATCTGGCTACTGTAAATGAATCGTAGCATATGCTGGCCATAAAAGCGAAACCAAAGAGACAACCAAAATCACAGCTAAAACTATAAAAGTAAATAGAAAAACAGCGATAAAGACACAAAAACAATGACGACCACCAGAATAAAAAAAAAAAATAATGAAAATAAATACGAAAATAATAAATCCATTGTGAGAAAGAACGAATTACAAAGTGAATAAATGATAAAGTTAGAATACTTACAAAGCAGTGAAATAAAAATGAAAAAATCAATCTAACACAAAATAAGTGATGAATGTGTGTATTTTATTTTATATTTGATTACTTTTCCCTATAGTATTTGTCATCAATGTCCGAAAAGAAATAGAAAATCAATACCACATTTAGTTGAGTTTCTCGTCAATTTTTGCCACAGCATTTTTCTATTTATAGTCTCAGTAGCTTTTCTTTTGATACTTTGGTAAATATGAAAATGTAGTGACGTATTTCTTATTAGTCTTGCAACTGGAGGTTTTTGCCTGAGTATAGACAATCGTACAAATTCTATACTTATATCCAAGAGTCTTGGCTGCATGAAGATATTAGCATATATATTATGGGAGTAATAATAAATTATTGAATCGGAAGAAGAGAACAAAAACACGAGAGAAAATAGAAAAAGGAAAATGGAGAAAAAACATTATTATTAATAATTCTGATTTCAAATTAAGGTACAAATCCTGTAATTTGGGGGAATAAGTCAATTTGTATCTACAACCGCTAGTTTGCTAGTATCTATTTTATCTGGAAGAATGGTTAATGAGTTATTTTGTCCCAGAAAGTAAAGAGCCGTAATTACATTTCGGTAAACACTGTAAATGTTTATTTACAAAATTCGGTGAATACATATTTAGTTCATTGGGTAAGGGATCAAGTATATGCAATACGTTTGGAGGTAACAAGAAGAAAAAGAAAACAATATATATTCTTTAATAATACCACACTACAACAACATATTCTCTACATGGAGCTCTGTTACGAAAGTGATAACAGCAACATTAGTCATAACAGAGGAGATACATCTTTTCCATACATTGGTTTTCTGATGTTCATTGTGCTGTCTGTTTCCCTTTTCAAATACTCTTTTGTAGCCAACCTCATAATTTTACCCTCTCTCCTCATATGTTGCTATCTGAACTATCCTCGTAGAGTCTTGCCCTTATATACAGCTCCATATTAATTCTGTGCCTCTTCTCTACCTTTTCCACTAACGTTAGAGCCAAACGAAATCTGCTCCATTCACTGCCTCCAGTAACTCCCCTCGAGATACACTCTACCCCTTCTATTTCTATTCTACTACGGTCATCTATCCCAATCAAACCTCGGCTTGTTTGCCTTTTCCATATATAATTGGTCCACATCTGTCTTTGGGTGATCTGCTCCATACATCATCATCAGCTTGCTAGTTTTTGGATTCAAAGCATCCAAATCTGCTTTTGTCCAACGATGCTGATAAGACCTCTTCCGCCTTCAGATCTCTTTAAGTAGTGTCTATCGACATCACTCCTCTTGTGGAACATGTTGTAGATAGTCAATAGCTTCCTAGTCTTCCTATCCATTTTATTTTGATCAGCAACAATCCATTTCAGAATTCCCGCACTGTACCTAATAATAGACACAGCCCGGGATTTCACTGCACTTATAACATTCCTACTATTTAGATGTGATTTTAACACGTTCCTTACCCTCCTTATGTACTTAGATATTATCAATTCCTTCATTTTTTTTTGTTCTCCCCCAGAACACCTAAATATTTGTATCCCTCCTCAGTGTCAATTTCCTTTATCATCTCACCTGTTGGTACCTGGATTCCGTTGCTTCTGCTCAATTTACCCCTCTTCATCACTAGGACTTCACACTTATTAATACCAAATTGCATACATATATCATTGCTGAAAATACGGACAGTGTCAACAAGTACATCCAACTCCTTATCACTCTTCCCAAAGAGTTTAAGATCGTCCATGAAGAGGAGGTGGTTGATAGAAAACTTTCCCTTTCCCAACTTGTATCCTTCTCTCACTTTTCGCAATAAAACGGTCAGGGGTATCAGGACAAGGACAAACAGCAGAGGGAACAAACTATCTCCCTGGAAGATACCTCTCTTGATCTTCATGCCTCCCAAGGATTCTCCACCTGATGTTAACTCTGTCTCCCAGGACTTCATACTTTTGCTCAAAAACTGTCTGATGTTATCTGCCACCTTGAAGATCTCTAGGCTTTTGGTTATCCAAGAATGAGGTACCATGTCGAATGCCTTTTTGTAATCTATCCATCCCATGGCAATACAAGTGTTACTCCTCTTGCAATTCCTCATTACCATCTTATCTATAAGTAACTGGTCCTTTGTACCACGGACTTCTTTCGGCATCCTTTCTGTTCGTCCGGTAGCAAGTTGTTTTTGTGGAGGTGATGGTAGATTTCCTCAGACACAATGCTTGTTAACAGTTTCCACATTACGGACAGACATGTGATGGGCCTATATTTGGTAACATCATTACCCTTGATTCGGTCTTTCATTACCAGAACTGTGGTACCTTTTGTCAACCATTCTGGTACCTCACCCGTCATTGAACATGGTTGTCAGTTTCGGGTGGAAGGATGTTATGTTGTTAATCCAATACCCTTGCACACCATCTGGGCCTGGTGATTTCCAGTTGGTTAGTATTTTGGCCTGCCCTTTAATAGTTTCAACTGTGATACTCACATCAGGTTGTTGGTGTGCCTGATTACTAATCTCCTTTTGAACTGTCTCAATCCACACTGCCTGACCATTATATTCAACATCCTGCTCCCAAATTCCTCTCCAGAATGTCTTAGTCTGTTCCGCCTCAGGGATCACCTCGTTGCCTCTTTCTTTCCCTTCAAACTGTCCAAACAACATCTTCTGGTTGTTGTCACACATGTGGCTCTGTCTATACTGACTGACTCTGTTCTCATACCGCCTAATCTTTGCACTTTTTGCTACAATGCGTTGCTTCAGTTCCTCTATGATAATATTTAGCTTTACCCCTTAGTTTTGTATTTTATTTCCAATCTATCTTTAGTGTCTATGTTTTGTAATATCCCATTCAGTGTCTTTTCTCATTTCCTTGATTTGACCATTCAGTCGTTTCTTCCTCCAAGGTTCTGATCTTTCTTGTTTGTTGTTTCCTCTCGCTTTTATGCCAAGTACTTTCCTCGCCGCATTTGCGGTTGCGTTGAGGATATTGTTGCATTAGTGAAGGTTCCTCGCCTCAAGGTATGGGATGACTTTGTTTACCTTAGCTGTTGTTTCTTTTAACTTTTTCCTGTCTACAAATCTTAGGTTCATAGGTTTTCCACTATCATTGTTCATTTCATCTACCACTAAGTTCAGGATATCAAACAAATCTTGTCCTAGCCCGTCAGCATTCATTTCCTCAATGGCCGTATCTTTGTTCCAGATGTTATTTATTTCAGCATTCAGATCATTGTCTGCTTCGGGTGTTTCCTCGGGTCCCTCAACCTTCATTTCCCACTGGTTCGTTTGCCACTTTCCATTTCCAACTTAATCTCTCTGTTCAGTTCCTCCAGTTCCAACTCGCTTATCCATCCATTAGTTCTTATTACCCGAGCCTGCCCGGCCAATTTTTGTACAGCTAATTTAAATGCATCCGTTTCCTATAGCCTTTTTCAATGGGGTTACTCTTCAGGTAGCATTTCATGACAGTTCTATTCAATTCTTTCTTCCAGTTGGTTCTTGTCCCTTTCCTTCTTCTTCTTCCTCCAGCACCAGCAGTATTTGGATGACAGCCAGGTCCCTGCTGCTGGGCCAGGGAGCACTTTCTGGCTGAGAGTCTTTCACATGACGTTCCAGTCTCCTTTTCACCGTTATTCGAACTGTTTAGGTTCGACATTTAAACACTCATATCGAGGATTGGTGAATGTATGGTTATATAACCACCGGTGATTTTAGGCTGGTACCATCACGCTGTAGACGAACATAAATAAAGAAACAAATAAATAGATAAAAACTTTAAAAAATAAACATAAGTTTCATTGTAATGTTTATTTTTTTATTTTTTATTATTATTATTATTATTATTATTCTCACCAAAATGGAGCGCCTCCTCTTCTGCTTTTTGTGGAAGGGACGCACTCCCATGGTCAGACGATCCATCTGCTGTCAACATCCGTTGCGTGGAGGACTGGGCATGCCATGGCTGATGATGCGCAAACATGCGCTGAGGCTGCGACATCCCTGGTGCTTCCTTGACGGTGAACAGGTGTGGTCGCCGTTCGCCAGGCACACTTTTCCCACAGCTCGTCTCCTTGACGGAGCTGCAGTCCTGGGTCAGAAAAAGACCGAGGGATAGCGCTTGGAAACTGGAATGTCTCCAGGCGCTCACTGCCCCCTGCCAGTTGGGCACCAGTATCGGTGGAACATCCACCTCGGCGTTCTATAGAGGATTAGTGGAGGGGAAGAGCGACGTTCTCGGAGAGATCCTGGGCGTCGAAGAAGATCAGCTGGTTGCTCTCTTCCGGAGAACTTTCAGCCCAGGGCCTATGGAAAACTTCCCAAAATCCCTGGCCTGGCAGTGCTATTGGGGATCGCTGCCGGTTCGAGATAAGCTCTACAGGCACGGAAGTGCCGCCAGCCGAGCCTGTCCGAGATGGGCGCAGAGCGACGAAACCGTCGTGCACGCACTCGTTCAGTGCCCGAGCATTGCTGACTTGGGGAGCTATGTCGAACAGTTGCTGTCGCATGTAGGACTGATCCGGTTATCGACTGAGTCCATTGTGCAGATGGTCTCGCCGTCTTCCTTCGAGGAGGAAGGGCAGGCGGTTTTCATCTGCCTGGTGGCCATGGCGAAAGAGATTGTGTGATGGACAAGGGTGAAAGGGTTAAAGACAGACACTTTGCTCTTCGCGAATCCCTAATTAACTTTTTCAAGTTTCACTTGAAGAGGAAAATCAGGGTGGAGAGGCAAGTGCTGCCTTCTAGCAAGTTTGTTGAAAGGTGGGTGAATGTAGCGAGCATGGTCCGACTGAACGTGTCCGCTCTGAATATACGTCTGTAGTTTGAGAAATGGAAACATTGAGAGGGGGCGCTTGCCCTGATGGTCAGGGTGGCCGTGGTCTTTTGAGTGGTTTTCGCCACGAGTAACCCTCGGAGGTTTCCCCCTATTGGGGAATTTTTCATTGTTTCAATTTTAATTTTTATTGTTTATATATATATATATATGTCTCTATGTCCTTTTTTTCTTTTCTTATATAAATAATAAAAATATTTACACGCACATAAACCCACATCGTACCGTCATGTAGCGTCCTGTGCCGTATGTAATGTTTTTCTTGATGTCAGCCCTTGTGGCCAATAAAGAAATCATTATTATTATTTTCATTATTATTATTATTATTATTGCAGCTGCATTTATCTTGCTTTATGTTCATACGAGTTATCACCAAGTCACAACCAGTGATCTCAAGAGACAACAAGGTCGGCCATGTTCAAGAAAGAACATACATACTCACACATACATCTTTAGGTGTTTAGACTTGTGATGTACTTATATTGACAGAATCTTCCTTAGTATATGGGCAGTTCCCATTAGTACTATCTTTTGTATTTCTCCTATACGCGGGTTTCCTGGGATTTGCGATAAGTAATCATTAGACCCCTTAGGTATCATTCCTAGAGCGCCTACAACCACTGGTATTGTTTTAGTTCTCAATTTCCACATTTTTCCAATTTCTATCTCCAGGTCCTTATACTTGCTCAATTTTTCAAATGTTTTTATAGATACATTCTTGTCTATTGGAACGGACATATCAATCAGCAGGCATACCCTCTTTTTAAAGTCCTTCAATATTATATCAGGTCTATTTTCATCTACTTTTCGATCTGTTTGGATGCTAAAGTTCCACAAGATTGAGATGTGATCTTTTTCAAGTATGGGAGGTGGTTGATGCTCCCACCAATTCTTTTGATGGGGCAGGTCAAAATGCTTACACATTATCCAATGCCTGTTTAGGTATTCGGTTGGAGCTATAGGACTCTACATTGAAATTATATGGTCAATGGTTTCTGGTTGTTTTTTTACATACACGGCATAATGGGCTGCATCCATTTTTTTTTTATGTTGGCTTGGTAATTTTTTGTTGGTAGACACTGATCTTGTGCTGATATAATCAGTCCTTCAGTCTCCGATTTCAGTCCAGAGGATGCCGACCACTGATGGGTTAATGTTTTGTCAACATCAGGATTGTTAGCTCGTTCTGGGTATTTTTCATACAGAGGCTTTTCTTGCCATTTCTTAGCCAGTTTCTGTAGTAGTTCTTTCTTTGCAGTTACTTTTACCTGCTTTGCTTTTTCTGTGTTTTCCATTTCAGCAGTAAATGGGACTTCTGAAATTTGTAGTCCATTACTGTATCTTTGTGCATCTTTTGTAATGGAGTATGATCTTTTGATGCTTTCGTGTTTCAAAACGAGTTTGATCATCCAATCATGTGATTCCCTTAGATATGTAGATAATCCAATCATGTGATTCCTTTAGATATGTAGATAATCCAATTGTTGCAGTTTTCAACGCAATGTCTAACTGGATTAACCCACGTCCTCCTTCTTTCCTAGGGAGATATATTCTATCTGTATCTGCCTTAGGGTGATGCATTCTGTGCATGGTTAAGAATTTTCGAATTTTTGTATCGAGCCTACGGATCTCTGTGCTTGACCAGTTGATGACATTGTAACTGTAGGTTAATACTGGTATGGCAAGCGTGTTTATGGCATCGATCCTATTCCTTGCATTCAATTCCGTTCTTAAGATTGCTCTTACTCTGCGGTAACAATCCTTCCTTATCCTTTCCCTCACTGTCGAGTACTTGGTTCCGTCTCCTTCACAAACACCTAGATATTTGTAAGTTTCCTCTTGATCAAGTTCTCTTATCACATTCCCCCGATCAAGAATGTCTGAACTTTTCAGCAGCTTTCCTCTGGTGAACGTTGCTTTTTTGCACATTTATCTAGTCCAAACTCCATTTTAATGTCATCACTGAACTGCTCCACAGTGGATAATAGCCCTTGCAATTGTTCATCATTTTTTGCAAATAGTTTCAGTTCATCCATGTAGAACAAGTGATTAATGGTTTTGTCATAGACTTTATATCCATGTTGTGTTTCATTGAGCATTTTACTTAATGGTATAAGTGCGATGCAGAATAAAAATTATTATTATTATTATTATTATTATTATTATTATTGTTCTTTGAGTCTCAGTCATTGATGTTAGTTAACTGGAAAGTTTGTTGAAATGAATATCAAGCCACTACCTGCAGCCTCAGATATTCAGGACGTATCGGAGGGTTATTGCTGTTCCCAGCAAGCATGCCTTTTGAAGCGTTCCAAAAAGCGTGAAGGCGCCAATTTTCTTTAACCATCCCTGGAAACTTTTTGAGATAGTACCTAGTGCGCCTATGACAATCGGAACCACTTTGACTTCATGGCAGTTCCAAATCCTTTTTACCTCCCATTTTAAGTCCTGGTATCGGTTAATTTTTTCCCTCTCCTTCTCTTGCACTCTCGTGTCGAATGGGCAGGCCACATCCACAATCAGGCACGATCTTTTTTCCTTGTCCAAAACCACCAGGTTAGGTCTATTGTGTTCCAGTTTCTTGTTCGTCTGTATCCTAAAATCCAACAGCACCTTCTCCTGATCGATTTCTATCACCGACTCTGGCTTATGCTCATACTACTTCTCAGAATGTGGTAAATTGTTTACTCTGCATAGGTGCCAGTGGATCACCCTTCGCATCAGATCATGTCTCCAGCCCTTATAGTGAGTCTAGGCTAGGTGTTTACACTCGGATACAATGTGAGCCACAGTCTCCTCTCTCTCTCCACAGATCCTGTACAGTGGGCTAGCCTCCTCCTTGTAAATATGGTGTTTCAACCACTTCGTTTTGAGGGCCTGCTCTTGCGCAGCCCTTAGCATTCCTTCTGTAACCTTATTAAGGTCTCCTCTTTTCAACCAGTTCCATGTCTGTGGATCTCTGAATTCAGTTTTCTCAAAGAAGGTACTATGTAGGGATTTTTCATGAAGGTTGCTCTTTTTCCTTGTTGTTATTTCCTCCTTGGACATCCCCTGGACTATTGTCCCCTCCTTCAGTACAATTCTGAGCATTGGCTCCTTACTATCAGTCACGTATTTGTGTAGGTTGTTTTTCTCCATCTGAACACAGTCCTCTATTCTGATAAGACCTCTTCCACCTTCAGATCTCCTTAAGTAGAGTCTATCGACATCACTCCTATTGTGGAACATGTTGTAGACAGTCAATAGCTTCCTAGTCTTCCTATCCATTTCTTTTTATTCAGCAACATTCCATCTCAGAATTCCCGCACTGTACCTAATAATAGACACAGCTCGGGAATTTACTGCACTTATGGCATTCCTACTGTTCAGATGTGACTTTAATACGCTCCTTACTCTCCGAATGTATTCAGATCTTATCAATTCCTTCATTTATTTGTTCTTGATGTCATCACCCTCCAGAACACCCAAATACTTGTATCCTTCTTCAGTGTCAATTTCCTTTATCATCTCACCTGTTGGTACCTGGATTCCGTTGCTTCTGCTCAATTTACCCCTCTTCATCACTAGGACTCCACACGTATTAATACCAAATTGCATACATATATCATTGCTGAAAATACGGACAGTGTCAACAAGCACATCCAACTCCTTCTCACTCTTCCCGAAGAGCTTAAGATCGTCCATGAAGAGGAGGTGATTGATGGTAAGCTCTCCCTTTCCCAACTTATATCCTGCTCTCACTTTTCGCAGTATAATGGTCAGGGGCATCAGGGCAAGGACGAACAACAGAAGGGACAGACTATCTCCCTGGAACATACCTCTCTTGATATTCACGCCTCCCAAGGATTCTCCAGCTGATGTTAATTCTGTTTTCCAGGACTTCATACTTTTGCCCAACAACTGTCTGATGTTATCTGCCACCTTGAAGATCTCTAGGCTTTTGGTGATCCAAGAATGAGACACCATGTCAAATGCCTTTTTGTAGTCTATCCATCCCATGGCAAGACCAGTGTCTCCTCTTACAATTCCTCATTACCATCTTATCAATAAGTAACTGGTCCTTTGTACCACGAGACTTCTTTCGGCATCCTTTCTGTTCGTCCGGTAACAAGTCGTTTGTTTGGAGGTGATGGTAGATTTCCTCAGACATAATGCTTGTCAACAGTTTCCACATTACGGACAGACATGTGATATGTCTATAGTTGGTAACATCATTACCCTCGATTCGGTCTTTCATTACCAGAACTGTGGTACCTTTTGCCAACCACTCTGGTACCTCACCTGACATCAAGCAGTCATTGAACATGGTTGTCAGTTTGGGGTGGAGGGATGTTATATTTTTAATCCAATACCCTGCACACCATCTGGGCCTGGTGATTTCTAGTTGGTTAGTTTTTGGTTTGCCCCTTATGAGTTTCAACTGTGATACTCAAATCAGTTTGTTGGTGTGCCTGTTCACTAATCTCCTTTTGTACTGTCTCAATCCACACTGCCTGGTCATTATGTTTATTATTATTATTATTATTATTATTATTATTATTATTATTATTATTATTATTATTATTAGGGCGGTGGATTGGCAGAATCAGTAGAGCGTCGTTCAATCTGCTTTCTATCATAGCGTTACAGCCCTTTACAGTCAGAGTTCAAATACCATCGAGGTTAGCTTTGCTCTTCATCCTAACGAGGTCGATAAATAAAGCACCTTTAATGCACTGCGGTCAATATAATCGATTTTACCTTCGCTCTCAAATTGCTGGCTTTGTGCCTAAATTAGAAACCTTTATTATTGCTATTGCTGTTATTGTTGTTATCAACATTAAGGAATTTATGCTGCTACTCAGCTCCATAAACTTTGATAAAAAAAACATCATTTTCCCGAATGGTTGTTGTTATTACCCCCCCCCCCCCCCCTGCTGTGATGATGACCACCATAGGCGGTCGACCACTTTACAATTTTCTATGAAAGTCCTATTTACTTTTTAAAAGAAAGATGGCTTCTTATCAATTAATCATAATTGTTTCTACTTTTGGCACAAGGCCACCAATTAACCAGTGATTACTGGTACTTTATTTTATCGAACCCGTAAGGATGAAAGGCAAAGTTAACCTCGGCGAGATTTGAACTCAGAATGGCAAGGGCCGTAACTCTATGCGTCAAAGCATGGCGTCCGACCCTCTACCGGTACTGCCAATCCATTAATCATAATTATGAAGAAATGGTTACATAGTGTCAATCTGAGAATTGAAAAATACAAGCAGCAACATTTTCCGATGATTTTTCCAACATAGCAACCAAATGTATCAGCGTGACATCGCTAGATACATTGCAGTTAGAAAACGACACAGTCGCAACATCAGCAACAGAAACACCAACAGTTTAGAATTAGAATAATGATTACCGTTGATTCTGAGACATATTCGTTGAAAACAATCATTCGGAGGTAAGAGACAATCGTTAAAGAAGTATAAAATGATATAACTTACTTCGAGGTAATGACTCGGCCCGTCAAACAAGTACATAGCATCCAGTTAAATAAACAATAATGTATAAATATATAAACAAAAAACCTGCGAAAGCCTTTGTTCCTAAGAATATCTTAAAATGAGACTGGTATATTGTAACGACCCCAGAAGCATGAACAAAAAAGTTGATATAATTTTTTATTCTTTAGGATCGATAAAATATAGTACCAGTGAAATGCTTGAGTCAATATATCTAACCGTCTGCTCCCCGCAAATTATTATTAAGAAGAAGAAGAACAACAACAATTATTAATTTCTAAATAACCAAATACTGAGATTTAGTAGAATCGTATATTACTATTTTATCGCTAAGTATATTCTTATCAAACCGAAAACATATAAGAGACTGTATATCAGTATATCACTCTTATATATTTTGTGAGGTATTTATCTAATTTTTCCCGGCACTTGAATGTATTCAATTGAAAGGATTATCCAGGGAAAATCTAGACTAGTAGGAACAAACAGCGAAAAATAGCATTTTATTCCTTTGTATCTAACATGGGGTTATTTTACTTTTCTTGCCTATTTTATCACCAGCATTCACACATATCTTAATAGTATTCTTCATACAAAATCTCCTTATAGTTATAAAATTTTAATTTTTCTCCGATTTCTTCTGGGATTTGATTATGTGATGTTCGAAAGCGTCATCTTTGTATGAGAAAACTCGAATGCAACAATATTTATATGATTTTTTCAGGATTGTTCGTTTGAAACTATATTATTTTCAAGTGAGAAATCAATAATTTAAAATAAATCAATAAGATATTATTATCGTTAAGGAGGCTTGAGATATTTGAGACAACTGAAATAAATAACAGAATACAGTTTCATCCGTCTTGAAATGTTATCAATATAGTATTTCTCTTCTATGTTTCTGGAAAGATGAAATATGATGCTGTATTTTAAATATTCAGGATAACCATTCACTAAGATTATAATCTGCGCTGTTGAAAGAGCAACACTTTATAGCTATATGCACATGCAAGTCACGTGGTT
>OZ024743.1:31924304-31926804 GCA_964016885.1 Eledone cirrhosa | reverse complement strand
TGATAATGGGGTTTACAACCCTCAGATAAATGGAAAAAGATGAGTATTGACGTACATGGGAGTCAAACCCACATCTTTGGTTATCGCGACCACTGTGCTACCATTACACCAACACATCAGCCATCATATTGATCTGTTGGTGTAATGGTAGCACAGTGGTCGGGATAACCAAAGATGTGGGTTCGACTCCCATGTACGTCAATACTCATCTTTTTCCATTTATCTGAGGGTTGTAAACCCCAATATCAGGCTAAAATTCCTTTAGTCAAAAATACGGTGAAAGCTATATATTTTATATATATATATATATATATACATATATAAGGAATTTGTAGTTTACTTGAAGCATTGTATATGGTATAAAGAATTCGAAGTTTTACAGCCATGTCAATGCATATTTCAACGGAAAATAATTAAATCGTAAGATACAGGGCTTGTTTTTTACCTTAATCTATTCATATGTACTGATAATTCTTCATTAATATCTCTACGGATGAGTAAAATAAAGGAACTATTCCAGTGTTCGATGCGGCGTGCTATATCATGCTGACCGGAAGTGGTTTTTTTTCCAAACATCCTTTGTGTTAAAACCAAGGTCTGGACAGCTCAAAGTGACACACAGTTGTTTTCCTTTAAATCCGCTTATTTGCATGTATATTAATACGCGCTGACACACATGTGCATGCATACAAGTGTGTGTTTGTGTGTGTGTGTGTCTGTGTAAGCACGCACGCAAATACGCAAACAGGCATGGGTAGAATCGGGTAAACACATGAATGCATATACACAATTTCTCCGGATGGATAATGTGCTTGTAAGCGGGCCTATGTGTGCCCTTATTTGTAGAGTCCCGTAGCATTATAAGTTCGGTGTTGAGTGCCTAATTCTATGTTAGATATTGTCTCCTTAGTTCTAGTCTATTATTGATTTGCGGGTGTGTTCTGGCTATGATTAATGCTTCCTTAATTCTGAGTTGCCCAGATTTCCTTCTTTTGTTTCAACCATAGCTGTTATTTTTTTGTGATGTTTTTGCATTTCTGTAAGTATTTCTTGAATGAGGAAGCGTTAGTGTCTGGTAGTGATACCTATATAGAAGTCGCATTTATTACACTGGACTATGTACACGACGTATGCTTGATGGCATATGTCTGTGTTATCGATGGGAGAGTTGGCCAGCGTACAGCGTCAGTTGTGTTATCTAGGTCGTCTCCTAGATAGTTGTCCGCGTAGTGAGGGCCCCGAATGAGCTAGTTGTAAGTCTAGTCCTTCTCTTCGGATGGCCCTGCGGATAGCTGTTGTTGTGTTATCACTGATATGTAGGAACTTCAGGAAGCAGGTTTTGGTGGAGTTCATGCTTCGAATGTGATTTTTCCTATTTCTAGCACGTTTCACGGTGGCTGTCGGATAATCGTTTAACTTAAACACATCCAAGAAGTGACACACACACCACACGTCTCTCTCTCTCTCGCTCTCTCTCTCTCTCTCTCTCTCTCTCTCCTCTCTCTCTCTCTCTCTCTCTCTCTCTCTCTCTCTCTCTCTCTCTCTCTTTATGTGCGTGTGTATGTTGGTTTACACCTGAATAACGTTTATTTTCGTATGAAAAAAAAACAGGATTATGTTCTCGTTTCTTATTTTTCTCTATCCATTTGCTATTTTTATATCAATCTCTTAAAGTTCGTTTAGAATAATAAACTTTCTAAATCCAACATAAACAGATGAGTAATTACAAGTCTGTACTCCACAGACCAAAACTGAATAGGGAAAATTTAGAGAAAATATTTCTATCTTATATGACGTTCCAGAAATAGACGCATTAATGTCGGAATCATTGTACTTAAAACTGAATGATGCTACAGTAAGACAAAAAGAAAAAATCACGTGACTGGCAACATAGATCTAACAATCAAATCTCAAGTTTCACATCCTGGCACTACACTATTTTGACGATAATGTTTATATGAAAATTAAATTTACGTTTCTCACAATAGGAAGTTACATTAACCAAGTAGTCGCAAGATGAAGCTTTCAAATTTAGAAAGGTCGATGATGGATTTCAGAATTTAAATGGTGCAAGAAGTCCTAGAAAATTATTTAAAAATAAAACAATTACCCCCCCCCCAAAAAAAAAATCGTTAATTTTTATATAATTATTTATATATAAATTACCGAGAATCGTATTTATATACATATATAGGAATTTATATATATATATATATATAGAGATAATTTAATATATCAACTAACATAAGCGCACAGATGTACGCTAATGCCAGCAAATACACAGGTTATATCATAGTACCTAGGTAGTTCAATGCAGGAGGATGCAGAACAATAATATAGAAGACGTAAAATAAGAAAATCCTTTAAAAGAAGTTTTTTTTAAAAATGTTTAACTTACTTAAGTAAGTAAGTTAAAATTAAAAAAAAAACAACTTTTTTTAAAGGATTTTCTTAGTTTACGTCTTCTATATATATATATATATATATATATATATATATA
>OZ024743.1:31904304-31921804 GCA_964016885.1 Eledone cirrhosa | reverse complement strand
AGGTGGTAAACAAATTAAAATGAAACAAGTGGTGAAAGGGTCTGAGGCGTGTAGGGCTGGTTGTGGGTGGATGGAGCGCGGAGACATGGGATCTGAGCGGGGAGAGCGGAAGGTGGTGTGTGCCTATCTGTGTAGATGTACGCGTGTGTGTGTATCTGTGGATGTGAGTGTGAGAGTTTGGGGAAGAACGACGTTCCATGTTCGAGGAATAGGAAAACCAGTGTGCACATGGGTGGGGTGTAAGTCAGTATATATATATATATGAATTAAAAAGTAGAGCAAGAAGCCAGGACTAGCCATCATCAATAATCTCCTGGCCATCATAGGTATTTCTTGGCATTAAAGATCAGGTATCTCAGGCCAGCGCTTACAATAAGCAAAATAAGTTATTGGGATAAAAAGAATTGGGTGGAGAAAGAGAGACAAGTAAACAAACAAGAATGATGAGGCAACGTAAAGAGTTGAAAAATAAGAAAACAAGTCAGTGATAAAAGTGAACATAAGATCTAGCGAATCATTGACGAGAAGAGAAAGACCCATCCAAGCCATGCGAAATGTGAGCGAGAAAAGAATTTTACACGGGTCAGACGGGAGAAAGTTAGAGAGGGTGAGTAGCAGAGAGTGAGTGAGGGAAAGTGTGAGGTAGAGGCTAGCTGAGAGAGGGTGACTAGCAGAGGGGGTGAATGAAAGTAAGGGTTACAAGGGGAGAGAATGTGGAGAGAGAAAGAGGATAGCAGTAAGGGAAGAGAAAAAGACAGGTCACAGCGAAGGGAAAAAATATAGGAATGAAAAATGGCGTGCTGCGTTGTTGCGAATGTGATACATATGAATTAAAAAATAGACCCTCTCTCACTTCCTCCCGTCTGACCCGTGTGAAATTCTTTTCTCGCTCACATTAAGCATGGCTTGGATGCGTCTTTCGTCTTCTCGTCAATGATTGGCTAGATCTTATGTTCACATGTATCACTGACTTGTTTTCTCATTTTTCCACTCTTTACGTTGCCTCACCATTCTTGTATGTTTTCTTGTCTCTCTTTCTCCACCCAATTCTTTTTATCCCAATAAATTATTTTAGTTATTGTTCGCGCTGGCCTGAGGTATCTGATCTTTAATACTATGATGGCCAGAAGATCACTGATGGTTTCTTGCTCTATTTTTTAATTCATATATATCACATTCGCAACAACCCAGCACGCCATTTTTCATTATATATATATATTAATATACATATTCATGCATGCATCCGTAAATCCTGGTCAAATCGTAGTAACGTCGTTATGCCTTGGGAAATTTGTAGCTGGCGGAGTACGTTCTCCGCCAGGTTTTGTTAGAACCGAATTGAAAGAGAGAGAGAGAGAGAGAGAGAGAGAGAGAGAGAGAGAGAGAGAGAGAGAGAGACATGGGAAAAAGATAGAGAGAGAACGCAAATGGACTCTTATATTTCTCAGCCTCGAAAAAAGTAAAAAATGGATGGCGAACGTAATTGGAATATTGTAATTAATAGAAATATATATATAGATATTTACGCCGTCCCGGTGCTTTATTTTATCGACCTATAAATCGAGGTTGTAGCCGCAATATACCAAATACCAATCGAATTATTTAAGGCATATATATATATATATATGTGTATGTGTGTGTATGTATGTTTAAATGTATCGTATATATATATACATACATGTACAGTTGACGTCAGAATATTGGGAACTTTTGAAATTGGATGCGTGTGAGTCTGAACTATTCTTTATAGAGATAGGCTATTATTATGAATAAGCACGTTGTACCGCATACACATATCCTTCGGCATTATTCCAATGTCATATAACATATTCTTAGATCGTCATTGGATGGCATACGTACTGGTCAAATATTTCTCAATGTCTATGATTTTATTGATGTAATCGACGTCAAACAATATTTGTATTAAGTCGTTCCAATGAAAAATGCAGCAGGATAGGATTTGAACATGGATTATAAAAGAACATAACCAAATAACTCTTATATTTTCACAAACATTCCACACAATCTGCCATAAATTCTTAATTTGGATGAAACAAATTAACAAATGTTAATGTAATATAAAATATACAAATGATGTGATCATTAGTCGGGAGGTATTGTGTAACTTAGTTTGTTAATTAATGGCTTGAATATGGAATAATTCTAATTACACGAAACAAAAACATGTCATATATGTGGACATGTATTTCATAGTGTAATTCCTCGTGTCCGAAATTACAGAAAAATCAATTAAACATGTAAATTATTAGTTATATATATATATATATATATATATATATATATATATATATATATATATATATATATATATATATATATATATATATATATATATATATATATATATATGTCACATTTATCATTTGAAATGTGGTGAATAATAGATTTCCATATATTCATGTGTTGAGCTATGATACGTAAACATTTGAATTAATATCTCATTAATTATAAGTATAATACGTAAACATTTTCATTTTGTTATTTTGTTATTAACATCAGACTTGCCAGCTTGTAAATACTCATGAGAAAGTGACCCTAAATGGGGAGATATGAGTAGCGTTTACATAACAAAATCTATGCACATTTTCAAAAGACATCTCACACCCACCCCAAAGTAGGTGGTAAATTTCTCCGTCAGACGGGGAATATTGACAGATCTGGAACACATGTATCACTTAAAAAACAAATTTTAGCATAGAAAAATTGCAATTCTATTCCAGGTTATGATAGATATAGTAATATCGTCATATCATATCCGAAGTATAATTATGAGAAGATATATGAAGAGAATGGGGGTGTGAAACATATGCAGCTCCTACTATACCCAATAACTGTAAGAGAAAAATATTTAAGGATTATACTGGCAATCAAATATAAAATGATTAAGTATTTCAGTCCTCACATTCATACTCGATATACAGACATATATCACACAACTGAGAACTTTTAAACCATATCCAAAAGGGTAAGCCTTTATTGATTCCTATCTATATTTATGGCTTCTAATGTATACACACACATACGTACATATATACACACACATACACACACACATACATCAGGCCATTCTGCAGTCTCATAAAGCTAACTAGATCAAAATTAGGCCTAGAAAGTAAGAAGATTTTAGGGGAAATCAACACACTAATTATCAACTTCAGGAACCGCACTAGTGCTGACAACCGTGACGTCAACTTAGACCTATCAACATGCATATCATTAGCCGAATAGAATAAAATATATTAACAGAGAATGTTGCCATACTGTTGGGATGATAACCGCCTACACATCACCTCAATAGTCCTTGCAACTCTACACCATCTCGTGCGCACGCAACAAAAGGCGAGACCATGATCTCATTTCAGTCACTGACAACATTCCAAGAGACTAGACATTAGCAGAGATGACTGCTCAAACCTATCATAAATGTTCTGAGGTTACGAAACCACGGAAGTGGCGGTATTTAATTGGCGCAAATTCGTGAAACACACAATGTCTATATGGTGCCAATTCAGAATCTTGTTCTGCATTGGCTGGAGGGATGGAATGACAGATGTGAACATTGCAGAAGAGAAGTCAATACATCACCAATTAGAGTAAGATGGCCAGCAATTACTTTAGGTTTCACTTCAGAGTTTTTCTTTCTTAGAAGAATGCCGAAACAACAGCTCGAAGTCCTTTAATCAACGTGAAATTACTACACACTGTCGACAACCAAGTGGATTCTGTGTTCCAGCAAATAGATGCGAGGTCGTAATGATGATTAAGGAATAAGTCATACGAATAAGAGTAATCACTTTCCTAGATAAACGGCCAGAATAGCTAGCAAATAACTTCAGTCTTATTCTTGTGGGTGTTGCAAACAAATATGGCATTTTATACCTGCAAGGGGCTTACAATATTTTGCACAAATTTGACAGGTGCGTAACAGTCTCGTCAACTGTTTGATCCTCTATAAGCAATAATGTTATGAGTGGTCATTTAATAAAATCATCTTTAAGAGTTAAGGCCAGGCATTCGTATCATTCAAAGATGTTACGATATCGAATGATGGCTGCGTGTGAATGAAAGGCGTTGCACTGTAACAATCCAACTCACTGACCAACAATCTAAAACAAATTGTTCAACATCATATGTTATTATTGAGCCGCAGGTTTTACAAATATCATAAGATAGTTCATGTGTTGCAAATTCATTACAGATCTGATATGTGTATGGGTGTTTCAATGTGCTCACATCGCTCTGATGGTTCATGTTTGATGGTTCCTATTGAAATGTACCTCTGCTATTTGGAGGCTTCTACTAACCCAGCAACAAGGCTCGTAGATATTAGCCACGTATTAATTTACAGAAAATATACAAATCCTAGTTTTATTTCTAACCTTAACTCACACATACCCCTATCTACACCTCTCTTCTAACCTAAGCAAACAATAAAGCACAAAATATTTGTCAATGTTTTGTTCCAATACTTTTACTCAGCTTGTATCTTCCCCCTCATTCCTTACGTACTCTCAGGTCTTAACTAATGCCCCCCCCCTCCTGATTATACACTTTTTAGATTTTTTTCCACTCCCACCCCCGCTTATTAAATTTTGCTAATCTATCTCCGGCGAAATTTTATTGTAAATGATTCATATCGATACAGCAGATGGAGAATCTAATAATAATTTTATCTTACATTAAAACAAATTATATATGACAAAAAAAGAACATTACTAGAAATCCCATATTTACGAACGTACACAATTACAGATTTCTCAACACCCCTATTTATTCTACCCCCTCCCCATCGTTTATAAGAATTTAAGCAAATATTCCCCCTCCCGGGAGTACATAGCACTGCAAGGTACTACAACCAGTACACAACCTGTTGTACATACAGTTGAAATACATTAATCTACGGGTCACACAAAGAAAGTGATGCATAGAAAATAAAATCTTGTCTGTTTTTAACCACAACAGGATGGGGTGGAAGACTAAAAGGGAAAGAAATCGATTATAAACACGTTATAGGAAAAAGGTTATGTCATGGTAGTAACGTCGGTAGAAATTGCAACTATTTGAGTCTACTTCGACGGTTGATGTCCACAAAGTTTGTACTTGTTGCCAATATTACAATATCACTCGCGAAGACTGAGGCTCCCTCACATATGTTTTGTTAACTTACATATGTTGGCGTGTACATTTATGCATGTACGTATACGTCTCTTTTGATAGCATCGGTTTAAACCTCTAAGTTTCAGGTTGGAATTTTCGTTATTTTAATTAAAATAAATCCTACTACGTTAAAAAAAGAAAATGAAGGTAAGGCCGTTATCGATGTGTTTATGATTAGACTGAACTATTTATTGTACGATTTTGCATCTTATCGCATATGTAATTAACAAAAAGTGTATTACAATGATTTTTTCTAATCGTGATTATTTACGTTCTTCATGATTATCCAACTTTACGGTACTGTAATATCTAGTATTCTTACATTGCTAACATTGAAACACCACAAATCAAAGAAGAAAATGTGAAATATTTTGTGAATTGTTTTATATACACGTGATAATGTTTGATGCTTTTATTATGTATTTATAGAAAAATGCAACTGACATTTTGAGAAAATAGAAAATACTGAAATCATACGATAGCTGACATTTTAGAACATGGACCGAACATGTGAATATAGTCTTCAAGCATGCAGATAATCTTATTATTTTTATATCATTTATACCCGCTCTTGAAAGGTAAAGGAAATATGCAACAAAGAAGTCAACTGAATTAAAAGCAAATATATATATATATATATGAGGCCCAAGATACTGAACTAGCTGATAAAGAAAAGCAACCGTATTTTGTCGGGAACATAGGAATCGTATTGCAAATGGGACTCAAGAGCAAAGATACAAGATTGAAGGAGACAATGCACACAAATATAGTTTTTAACTAAGATTCTAGGGCAACTGAGGAGAGATAATTCTCTCAAGCACAGCACAATATCTTGCAATTGATAACTAAGGAGGAGGCGTTTTAAAATTAAGAAACCCACGAACTTACACCCTTTCCTTGAATTTGAATCAGAACCATGTCTAATATCAAGGCTTATACAACTTGGCGGATACCGGATGAGAAGAATAGTCGTCCATAGAAGACAAATTGATATATTTATGAAAACATCATCACCAGAGGTAGATTTATATATCATCTGTCACGTGTTAATTAAATTCTGAAATGTGTATGTTGTTTCCGTTTTACTTTTTGCATTGTATTGTGATATCAGTGTATATATGTATAACTGTTTATGTATGTAACTGATCTGATCATCATAGTAACACGTAAACCAGCAATAAATGAAAGTTGAAAAGCGAATATTGTATAAATAACTTTATATATTTACAATATAGCTACGGTGTTTCAACAAAATGTGTATATAGTAACCACATACGTGATTTATGAAAATACCGAACATATATTGTAAGAATATCACGTTTCTGCTCCGCTGGACATTCCATACATTTCCCTTTTAGCTTTGATTCAGCCCTCTTTACGTCGGAGTTACGTCTCCAAAGGGAAAAGAACATCATTCTCTCTCTCTCTTCTCGCTCTAACTTTCTCTCCCCCTCTCTCACACACACATCCCTCACACCTACATAGATACAAACACAAACATAGATACACATACACACACATACACATCCTGAGATCAGACGCAGTTGATATCAATGCATCTATTTATCTGTCTAGCCGACTATTTTTGTCACTGTGTAGACGAAACCGGCAATATGTCAACCTGTTTCCAAAAGATTTCTGCTAGTATTGAGGGCAAAATGCCAAATAAATCCTTTTTTCCTTTTATTTTCTCGATATATATGCAGATACACCTCTCCCTCTCTCTCTCTCTCTCTCTCTCTCTCTCTCTCTCTCTCTCTCTCTCTCTCTCTCTCTCTCTCTCTCTCTCTCTCTCTCTCTCTCTATCTATCTATCTCTCTCTCTCTCTCTCTCTATCTATCTCCCTCTCTCTCTCTCTCTAGCTCTCTCTCTATCGCTCTCTCTCTTTCCCTCTCTCTCTCCGTCTTTCTGTATGTCTGTCTCTCTCTCTTTCTCTCTTTATATATATATATAGGAACAAGTATGACCCCGACGGCAGAGCTCAAGCCGTTTCGACGGCTAATTCTGGACAGTCCAGAATAAGCCGTCGAAACGGCTTGAGTCCTGCCGTCGGGTTCATACTTGTTCCTATTACTCACTCTACAACCCTAAGTATTGAGTACTTTGGTGCGCTATGTTCCATCTGGTTCCTTACCACATTTCCTTCGTTATATATATATATATATATATATATATATATATATATATACCTACACGCCTGTACGCTGGCTAGCTGCTAATTTACAAGAAAGACAGAAACCACATCTAACATTTCATAAGTAATATCCATTATTCATGAACATTTTATGAATAATTTCTTATATTCAATGTATTTAAACATCTTTGACGTGTCGTAAATAAGACAGGTTTGTAGTGCGCCAATATTGATGCTTCTGTCCTTCTCATTTAGTTATATTTTGATCGGAATTCCAATCATTCCAAGGTCAAACTTATGATTTATTCCTTCAGTGAGTGGATACAATAAGTAATGGTATTACTCTTAGAACGATACAATCGATTTTTACTCTTTCTCCTTAAAAGATGTACCTTATTCCTCTTTGAAAGATATTAAATCTATATACATATTTTTAGGGATTGAAACAATAATCACGTGAGGATAAATGGATTTCGGTAACTGTGTTGTCTGCTGGTAACAATGTTGAAATGATTTGAGAAACTATTTTAGTAGATTTAATATAATTGTTTCGACATTTGATGATGGCCAGCAATGTGAAAGGAAGTTGAACATTGATGAGTAGTGCGTTACTGTTACTATATTCTACCGAACCCTTAAGGGTGAAAGGTAAAATCACCCCAGACGGGATTTGAATTCAGAACATAAACGGTCGTATCTATATGTACTGCAACTCATGTTGTTCGACGCTCTACCAATACTGCTAATATACCGCTCTTCGGAGATTAACTATAATATAAAGAAAACTCTCCGTAATGTACTTGCTGTTACTCTTTCGATTTAATAGTAATAATTTTGGTAACTGCCTTAGCATCATCATAACCTAGGCCTAGCTCAAAGAGGTTTCTTCTTCTCCAACAGAAATTGATTTAACGTTATCATGCTATAGAGTTATAAATCCTTTAAAAAGCTGCCAATAACCAAACTGCTTCCCAGACATATATCTGAATTTGGTGGTTTTAATGCTAACTGTAATTAGAATTTATGTTAGTTTTATCATAGGTTTTGTTTTAAAATTTTTAATCTATTTATTTTTCTCTCGGTGTCGACAAGAAGAGACGACAGTATTTGACAATAAATCATTAGCTGAAGCATCATCAACTCGTTTGTGTTTACACAAGATGTCAGATTATAGACTCGTATTTGCACAAATTCCCAGAGCTTTCTTCATGACAACATCAAATATATATCCTTCGTGAATTGTATTCTGCATTATGCTTCTTTCATATATATCATCTCTATGAAGAAATCAGAATCGTTGTTTATTATCTGATGGACAGACATCAAATTTTGTGAGTGTTTGGGATTACTTCTATTCCAAGTCTGCTAACATTTACAGTCAGGGTACTTAGATGCACACTTCTATTTTTGGATGGTCTCTTGAAATATTTGAAAATGGGATGTCATGCAAGTATATTTAGACATAGGAGACTTTTAGTTTAAATCCGCCTTCTACGTTATACAGAAGTTTGAATGTACATGAATATGTATATATATATATATATATATATATATATATATATATATATATATATATATATATATATATATGTGTGTGTATCTATATATGTGTATATATGAAAAGATTCAGGACCCCGACGACCGAGGGCCGGCCGTTTGGACAGCTAGATCCGAACTGGATCCGAACTGTTCGGTTCTAGCTGCAGAAACAGCCGGACCTCAGCCGTCAGGGTCCTGAATCTTTTCATATTACCAACTCTACTACCCCAAGTATCGAGTACTTTGGTGCGTTATATTCCAGTTAGTGTCTGGCCAATAACATTATCAATATATATCTGACCAATATTAATATCAATATATATATATATATATATATATATATAAATATATTCTCGCCTAACAATAGCCTGACACCTAGGTCGTAGAATTTAATTTTTTCTTTACACTTATTTGCTTTTCTTCACTCTCAGTATTTTTTCTTTCCTATTTTTACCCCCCATTGTTCTTCCCTCCGTTCCGACTTCCTCCCCCTCCCCCTCCCCTGTATCTTCTTTGACCTCATGCCCAGCTGTAGCTGGCACTACCAACGCTTGATTGGGTCTACTCCACCCCCTCCCCTCTTTCTCCTACTGGCAGGTTTAGCCACCATCTCCCCTACTAATTTGCAACCACAGAATTACTACTGATTTTTGACAATCACTTTGACCATATATGGAATTACCCCTTGAGAAGATCGGCTATTTAAATACCAGGATAAATGTTCATTTAGTCCAGAATTAGCCGTCGAAACGGCTTGAGCTCAGCTGTCGGGGTCTTACTGGTTCCTATATATATATATATATATATATATATATATATATATACACATATATATATATATATATATATATATATATATATATATATATATATATATATATATATATATATATGCGTGAATCTGTATGTATACTGCCAATGTGTACATAGTATATTTGTAATATAGACTGAAGGCTTTGGAATTTGAGGGAAGTGAACAAAATCGATTCAGTACTTAGCATCTAATTCTTTTCATCGACAGCGGAAGGGTAAGTGACAATCTGAAACTGGAGATTTTAAAATACCCAAAATGTGGAGCAAGCATCAAAATCCTCCACAGAAAGCTACTGAAAGGTTATCTTCCCTCTTCAAAGAGACCCTGAGTGACTTTGTTGACGTGCCTTGTCAAATTCCGAACTTCAACCGTTTAGGATATTAATACTATTATCTTTAAACAGCGACAAGGTCAATTCAGATGGCAAAAATCAATTGCTGGCATTTAAGATACTGCTAACTATTTAACGATACCTGAACTTGGAAGCACCCATTATGTTGCTATGGAATTTGAAAGCACCGACATTTTGTAGTAGTAAAAGTACAACTATGAGCATTAATCGATACATCCTTATGACATCTAGTGACATAGACGAATCTGATTTCTTTTAAATTATTCCGGTAGGCTCATCAGATATTCCATTGCAGTACAAAGACCTGGAGATTCCAATGACAGTTATCTTCTATGACAAAAACAAGTCTCATGAACATTAACTTAATGTTATCTCGTTACCGCTCTGATCGATCGACAAGATCCTGGACCTCATCCCCTTATCGAGTGCAGTGAACCTCATCAAATCGAACCAAGGAAACAATGTTTGCATTGGTCTTTCTATTTTTGATGCTATCTGCAGATAGCAACCCGCGGCAGAAGTAGCGACGGTAAATAAAGTGTCTTGTTCAAGGACACAACACATCATCTGGTCCGAGGATTGAACTCGCAACCTTTCGATTGCGAATCCACCTCTCTAACCACTAAGCCATGCTATCTGAAGCCCTTGTTTCTCTCATGGTAAAGTCAATGTTGTATGATGATGCCACATCCTTTCATCACATCACCGAACCACAGGCTAAAGATTGTTGTTTACCGAATGATCTTAATGACTAAAACATATTTCTGATACATATGCTTCTGTTTTCTGTTTTTGTATGTCAAAAAATAAATATTCTCAACAACTATCACACATCAGAGAAGCCCGAGAATCTTCAACTTTAATAATATATCATTTTTACAATAGCAGGGTATTTGAATAAAGCAGTATACAATAATCCCCAAACTTGCTATTAACACATTCACGTTAACCAAACAAATATTTTCACATATTTGAGTACAATGAAATGCCAGGTACTTCTCCAAGTCCCTTAATACTAGTTACATGATTTTACATGCAAAGCATCTCATTTCCGAATCGAATAAATCTGAATTACAATAGGACTTAATGATATAACAGCTGAATATTATATTCTGTCTAGGTTTCAATGTTTACCCCAACTCTAATCTGAAGCGCATATTTGATTGCCGATTATAATAGCAAGAATGAGTTAAATGCGAAATTCTAGATGTTCTGTCATTTCATATTATAACATACAATAGCATTGCAAAGATAGATTCATCAAATCCTTTATTGTCGGCTAATATGTTTTATAATGAACAATTATTTTCCTGTCTTCCCAGAGAATTTAGTTGGCGCCGGAGGAAACATTGCTTGATTAAGCAATAAATATAACACAAAAGGTACGAAATAAATACACATGCACACACATACACACACTCATACACACATGCACACACATACACACGCATACACACATACACACACGCACACACATAGACACACATATATTTATATATATACATAGATAAATAGGTAGATCCCACAAGAACCTCTCTCCCCCTCTTTATATATTTATCTATCTATAAGCTCATGGCTATTCATCCAGGCAAAACTCTCTCGTATTGAGTGTAATGAATAAGCTTTTCGCCGAGCCAAACACTAAGATATTAACTAAGTTATCTACAGACGAGGGAAATTAATATGTATTGAGTACTCATTTAAAGTTGTTATTAGTTATTAAACTAAAAATACACATACGCACATATATCTATCCATCATCAATCCCCTATATATATATGTATATATATATATATATATATATATATATATATATATATATATACAATACTATATTAGAAATAAATGGTCAACTGACCTACACAAAGCCACTATTCAATGTTTGGCTGACAAAAACGGTGCGAGTTACTTGGTTCCAAGTAAAAGTTTGCCGCATCTCAGCGCGATGATGCTACATTGGATCGCAGAAGAGATTTCAGTGTGTACTTTGATAGCATGCTCCGACTGTCGGCATGGGAGACGCAGTGCTGCAAAGGAACGATGAAAACCCAAGAAATACTAGATGATGATCAAGTCACCAAGTGTGGAAGATCTGCTTTACGAGCTTTACAATTACATACCAACTTGCCAGAATTGTTTGGTGACATTTTAGCGGATGTCTACATCAACTAGCAACGCGACGGGAGAATTACTGACTCTGTGAACTAAGGGTTGATCGCGCTACTGAGAGAAGGTCGGAATATGTAGGACCACATAGACAACGTCAGGCCTACAACTCGAAGAGTTCCAGATTTAGGCCCATATTTGGGCAAAGTTAGCGGTTTGGTGTGAGAGGCACACCTCTCACTTGGACTCACCGAAGGGTTCCTGTGGGATCGTGTCAAATAACGTGCATTCTCTGAGATTTACTTCTTCGAAGAAATAACCAATCATCTTTTTAAACTTTTGCTCTCATCGCCACTTTTAATCTGTTGACTATTGCACTGTTAATCTGTTGACTATTGCACTGCTAATCTGTTGACTATTGCACTGCTAATCCATTGCCTTTTATATTTAATTATTTTCTAGGTTTTATTTATTCCATTCTAATATCTTATATCAGAGAGATGTTCTCTCCCACTTAACAACTTCACTTATTTTGACCCATTTTCAATTGCCTACAAAGATCACAAACGTAGCTGGTCTTGTTAGCCAGCCGAAATTGTAAATACCCTAAAAAATCTTTATCCATTAACTAGATAAATACACCAGCTGTAGGGCTTTTCTATTTTCACAATAATACTTCCAGGTTTGTAAAGCTTTTACAAACCCTGTGCTACAAGATATTCCGAAACAATACCAGTGAGCGTCTAAGAAACCTTCCTATTCACTAATAGTACTAATGAGCAGAAGGTTCGTGTTTCCGGCCAGCCAGTTCCAGCAAAAGCACAAACGGCCATTAATCGTGTTAAATACTAACTGCCGGTTTACCAGTCACATCCATAAAAAAACATGCGTACCTCAAGATGTAGACTTTTCGGAAAAAAGAAGTGAAAATCATTTTCATCGCGTCGATCCTGGCTGACTGAATGATGTATGAGTCACATAACCATTGAGCAGAAGCGCGAATACTAGAATACTCTGTCTAGCTGATGGTCAGCAAGACCAAATTCAGTGATAATGTTGTCAGGGTCACCTTGTCATCCGCATCCTTAGAATTAACTCTTAATATATCCATAGATCTTCGTCTATGAAAACGATGGGTAAAACTTCCATCAAAGATTTTTTTAAATGCTTATTGTTCGCTCTATTCAAGAAAGTTCCCACGTCACATGGGAATTGACTTTTTAACGTCATTTAAAATTCTGATAAAGTTTTTAATGGGAGAGTATTCGGTGGAGTTTGGAAGTGAACTTCTTTCTCAACATTCTTCTGTTTTGTTGCTATTTATTTGTATCAGTTTTTTATTTCTTGTTATATTTTTCATCACCTCATAGTTACAGCAATGAAGTTGAGGGTGTGTTGTTTGCCGTCGTTTTTATTGTAGTTGCTGTCACTGTTATTGTTTTAAAAACATTTTTTTTTTGCTTTTGTCTTGGTGTTGTTGTGGTTTTAGCTGTTTATATTGTTGTTTTTCTAGTTGTTTTTACTGTGCTTGTTGGTATTAGGCTTTCCATATACTTTTATTTCACAGTATGAGAGAGACAAATTTATATTATTTAATCTGATAGGAAAAAAAATGAAATTAATGAAAGAAAGAACACTTAAAATACACAAACTGACATAAAAAAGAAAAATATTCTATTTTCCCATTTTAAATTGACTAGAGAGTTGTAAAATCATCTATGAGATACCATAACCAAAATTTGGTTCATCACAGACTAATCTATCACATAATCTTGCTATTATAATCATATAATTTCATAATAATACCACTATTTATTTTTTTTTATTAATAATCATTTTATTTATTTAGAATATTTTTTAAACTATTGTATTATATATGAGATGTTCTCTAAAGTCCATGTTTCTAGATATATATTATTGACTATAGCTTAGCCCCAAGAAATAGCAAATTACGGTAATTCGATTATGGCAAGCGTTCAATCATTATATCTAGATATTAGATTTTATCAGAAAAGTAGTGCGCATATTTGACATACTGAACGATGCTCTTTCTTCTTCTCTCTCTCTCTCTTCTCTCTCTCTCTCTCTCTCTCTCTCTCTCTCTCTCTCTCTCTCTATATATATATATATATATATATATATAGAGAGAGAGAGATTCGGTTTGGCTATTTCTTAATCATTAGATTAAAACGGTGAATTAGCAGTCATTTGGTCGTCATATATAATAAGTTGCTCTCTGCTTTCTGATTTAAACCATCAGTCAGGTGAACTGTCTTTCGTCTTTTCCTGGTCGATGAATAAAGTACCAGTCAAATATTAGTAATTTCTGATGGCTTTTACTTGTAATTCCCGGATGGTACTTGTAATTCAGCTGTCCATTTACGTCACATTTTATTATGGTGATTTGGCCTGAAAATTATTTTAACGGTACATATTTCTATGAGATAATCTGCCGTGTCCACGTTAATACGCCAGTGGGAATTCATCTAGCAGAACACCTATATGTGCATCGTCGAGACCGACGGAGAGTCCAATAGTTAGATATTCTTGTCTTCATACAAAACACTATACTTTACAAATGGTAAGCACATAGAATATGGTAATGTAGGTATATAGATTGCTTGGCAAGTGAAACACTTAACAGGTAGACTTAAAACCCCCTTATAATTTCAAATGATAATGTATAGCTTTCTGTCAAATATATATTTCTAATTTAGACTGCAATCAAATATTTATAAGAAACATTGTATTTCAAAATGTTCTCAAGTATGGCAGTGTTGCCTTCTGACGAAACGAAAACTAAGATCTGTCTTATGTTCTTATAGTGCTTTAAATCAACTTGCATATATCACCTGTACAACATTATCAATCTCTGGAGAGATGAAATTAGTTCACATTCTACTCAAAGAGAATAATATTTATATCATTAACACTAAAGTAATAAATATGCTTGTAGTTCTTAAGCTACAGACCAAACAAGGTTTTTTCGGTACACATAGGATACCAAGATTTGTTCGCTATATATTCTAGAGAAATTTATTTATATATAGAAAATTACAGTTAAAATAAACGCTCTAGAAACTTGGTTTTATGATATTTATGATATTTAAAGAATAAGATGGGAGGAAAGCCGAAATAAAACAAACAGTTAGTCTGAATTTATTTGCTTTGTTTTACATAAAGATTGATTATTTCTAATGGATTCCATATATTATATAAATGTGGATGATGTACCCGAACACTTGCAAACATGATGTTTTTACAAATTATTATAAATAATCCAAAGCTCAAGTCTAAGTAAGCCGTGTCTTACGCTTAGCAAAAAACTGTATGTGTGTATAGTTATAGAGTAAAGCCGAAAAGATAATGTTAATAATCAGCCCATTATTAGATAACAGAATCATAATTTCCTTTTCAACAAATATCGTGCTTTTATTAGAGACGTATTGGTTTTCTCTAGGTACAAGGCTAAATATTTTAGTGAGAATGAATATTCGTTCTCAGTACATAACTGATAATTACTTTATCAATATCGGAGTGATGAAAAGCAAAACTGACTTCAGCGGTATTTGACATCAGGACGGTAAAATACGGAATGGCGACTTCTCCGGTGCTCTACAGATTCTTTATCCTAATTGTGGATTTGATAATATTAAGTTTGATTAATTATTTTATGCTTGATTCGAGAAGAATAATGTTGATGTAATTTGTTTAAACACCATTCCAACGAAAACTAGATTTCTCAGTAATTGCTACTGTTATCAAATCTACATTGTCAAGTGTATGATATATTGAAACATAATGCTGATTTAATAAGGGATTACAGTGTTGTTCAGTTAATATAACATCTGGTATTTGAACCACAAAAATCATAAAAGTGGAAAAATAATTTATCAATATTTCTTAAAGGGAGTAAAATATATATTTCACGGAAATAAATTTTGTGAAAAGAAAATAGAAAAATAAAGAAAAAAGTGAATGTAATTTTAAAATAATTATTGCCATTTCAGATATTTAAATTAGTTGATTTCTTAAATTATGGGAAATAAAAATGCTAATAGAATATAACGGCACTGTTTAGAAAGATTTATTTCGCATCAACTGCTTTCATTTTGATTAGACCTTTCAGAATTTAACGTTTACACACGACTTATAAACGATATAATATAATATAATATAATATAATATAATATAATATAATTTAATATATATATATATATATGTGTGTGTGTGTATATATATTGGAATTTCGTATTTCTAAAGAAATATGGTATTTTTACTAATAAACGTTTAGGAAGGCGTAGCTACCCAAAACTACCAGCGGCTATAGCCACCTAGCCGTGTCCAGCAGCAGCAAAGAGGACAATTGTCGATGCATTTCGAACTGACCATGTCCTCGTCAGGACGATTCCACTCGCTTTTTCCACTGGTGCACTTTGAAAACAGGCGAGAATATATAGTTTTCTCGTCGGTGTAAATAGGATGATTAATCTCATTTGCATATGAAGCGGTATAAGTTGGCTCTTGCCTGTTTTCAAAGTCCAACAGTGGCAAGAGCGAAACTTCAATACATATCTGTATACAGCTATGCTCAAAGCTAAATCCTAATTCTATTCTATTATAATTTGTGCCAACTTATACAGCTTTATATGCAAAAGAGATTAATCACCTCATTTACACAGACGAGAACATTATATATACTCGCCCGTTTTCAAAGTCCAACAGTGGCAAGAGGGTGAGGGAACGTCCTGACGAGAATTAGTTCAGTTCAAAATGCGCATCTACGATTGTCCCTGTTCGTTCTGATGGACACTGCCAGGTGGCGATAGCCGCTTGTATCTTTGCATAGCTATGGATTCCTAAATTTTTATTTGTAAACATACCGTATTTCTTTAGAAATAGGAAATTGCAATACATATCTATATACAGCTATGCACGAAGCTAAATCCTAATTATATATATAAATGATATAAATGTCTTCTACAGGACTAGAATATTTCATTGGTAGGAATCATCAGGAAAGCTTTCCTAATGATTTCCTTCCTATGAAACAGTTCTAGTCCTGTAAAAGCCATTTCCATATTAAATATTTTATATACTCTACTATGAAATGTTTACCTTACTGTTGTTATCCCCGATTGAACCCGGGATCACACACGCAAACGCACACACACACGCACACACACATACATACACACACACACACACACACACACACGCACACACACACACACACACACACACACATACATATATATATATATGGATGGCTTCCAAAAATAATGGTTGCATTTTAATAGGGTACGTCAAAGCTTATTTGTAAAACTGTTATATATTGTATTTTGTCTGATGAAGGCATACCATAATTTAATTTGGT
>OZ024743.1:31844304-31894304 GCA_964016885.1 Eledone cirrhosa | reverse complement strand
CTTTCTCTCTCTCTCTATATATATTTATATATATATATATATATATATATATATATATATATATATATATATATACATATATATATATATATATATATATATATATATATATATGTACACACACACACACATATATATATATATATATATATATATATATATATATAGGTTACCGAAGCCAAACGAATCATAATCATTATGGCCCTGATCTCTCCCATTGCGCACTCACTGAAACGGATACGATGTGTACACTATATGTTATTCCTAATAGGTGCGACTGCACGTGTAATATCATATATTTATACCATATATATATATATATATATATATATATATATATATGAAGTATAACATAGAGGGTGAGAGGGAGATAGGCGGGGAGGCAGAGAAAGAGAGTCATTGAAATTGGACGTCGTTATTGTAATGGAAGAGCTCCTATTCAGGACATTTGCCTCCTCACAAATTCGAACATCATTTTAGAATGTGTTTGTGGTATTCTGGCATTCACCTGTGATAGACTGACTGTTGTATAGCTATAGTATTTATTTTCGTTAGTATAGGTTGAATTATACATGCATTATTTGCATCTTGTCAATGACAAAATGCTAAGGCGTCGGGTTAAACGTCATTTATCGTATATTTCCATCTTTTTTATTTTTATTTCAAATATAATCGATCAAGCATTTCAGTTTTTTTTTTTTCAACAAAATGTGGAATGTTCCATTTAGTGTCGATCGTATTAACTAAACCTCATCCTTTCAAACTTTCTGTCCATTCGACAATATATATTATCAAACGTATTTCCATTTTCTCTAAATAGATAACTGTTTCTACTATTGGCACAAGGCCAGAAAATTACCCAGTACATTACTGGTACTTTATTTTATCGACCCCGTAAGGATGAAAGGCAAAGTTAACCTCGGCGGGATTTGCACTCAGAATGGCAAGGGTCGTAACTCTATGCGTCAAAGCATGGCGTCCGAACCTCTACCGATACTGCCAATCCACCGCCATTTCTCTAAATAGATAACACTATAAAATGATCAACAAGGCAACCAAAATACGATGATCATGTCTTTAAATAAAACCCGCGTTGATTGTACCATGCATGATTCCATGTACAATTTAAATCGGGGAGTCTAAGGACAGAACCTCCGACAGGATCCTGAATAATCTCTTGTAAAAATGTCCATATTATGTTAAGCTCATCAATTCTATATAGAATACTAAACAATATCGTTTGATGGTGGCAATTATTTAGGGAATATAACAATGGATCAATGCATATATTACACACGTGCCTTGTTGTCTCTGAAACACTGAGTAATGACTGGAGGTGTCTACAACAGATTATCTATACATCTATGTTTTTACACACTAATTTCTTCTGAACAACACATCACCCGGTCTGAGAATTGAACTCACAACCTTTCGATTGCAAGCCTATTGCTCTCACACTATCTCTCTCTCTCTCTCTCTCTCTCTCTCTCTCTCTCTCTATATATATATATATATATATATATATATATCCCTCTCTCCCTCTCTCTCTCACTCTCTCTCTCTCTCTCTCTCTCTATTATATATGTATATATATATATATATAAATATATATAAATGAGTGGACCTCTTTCAAATAGACTGCAAATTCAGACTCTGATTCATACCATGTATCGAGTACTTCACTAATTTGTGGCCACAAATTAGTGAAGTACTCGATACATGGTATTATGCAGAGTCTGTATTTGCAGTCTATTTGAAAGAGGTCCACTCATTTACAAAAAATCGCAGCTAGTTACCAAAAGCAGACACTGTAATGAACCTCTGGAAAATAACCACGGCAATCCCGGGTCTGTGAGTGTGTGAGCGGGCGATATATGTGTGTATATGTGTAATAAACATCTTGATTCCCTCCACCTCAAACTACCAGACCCTCCTCCCTCTCGCTCTTTGCTATGAAGGTATAACAACTGATTGAACTTCTACATAGGCAAGCAGTCGCCTTGTAATCTATCAATCTCACCCTATTCTACGCGACAGTGCCTATTTTCTTGTCATGTTTCTATTTAATTATTTTTTCTCTTCTATTTTTCTTCTTCATTTTCTCGCCAGCACATTATGCTCCTTTCTTTCTTTTCTCTTCATCACCACCACCTTCCCTGCTCTCATTTCCCTTAAATTTGAGATACTTTCCAGACGAAGGCTAGAAGAGGGAACAAGCCGAAACCACCCGGACTCGCGGTCTATGCTCTACTTTCACTAATATATATATATATGTGTGTGTGTGTGTATATATATATATATTGTTATACTTTGGTAAGTTCATGCTAAAATATAAACATACGCATCTGTTGGTTTTCACTTCAATGTATTATTATCATACAAATTCTCTGTCGGATAGGTTAATACCGAATTGTCGTTTATTTGTTGATTACTAAAACTCTTTCGTCATACATACTGTGACCTCCTCAGTGATTACCTTTGTTATTTTATGTCTCTCCTTTGTTCTGTTCTACATAACCTTGTTTTTGTATCGAAAGAGCTTTAAGAATCAACAAATATACAACCATCTGGTCATTAATCTTACCAGCTGAGTTTATAATTATAATAAATTGAAGTGAAAACCAACAGGTAAGTGTGTTTTTATGGGCAGCATGACCTTCCTTATGTAAGGCAATATCTGTATCAACACACATTTTCATGAGAAATCGTGTAATACACACTCACACACACACATATATATATATATATATGCACATATATATAAATATACACACACACACACACACACACACACACACACACACACACACACACACACACACACACACACACCTATATATATATATATATATATATATATATATATATATATATATATATATATATATATATATATATATATATAGAGAGAGAGAGAGAGAGATCGTATATATATTGATTAGTTTTCGTCTTTCTCATACAACTAATTTGCCTGAATTTTCAACTGTTTTTCTGTTAGAAATATTTTCCGTGATCTGTGCTTCAATTTAACTTCTCGTTGGTCAAGAAACAATAGTAAATGCTACAAGCAAAAATAATAAATATATTGAAAACTAAAGAGAAACGAAAGAAATTGATTATTTTTCTCTTTTGTCAATTTGCCTGTTAGAAATCTTTTGGAGTACCAAATAAAATATTTCACTAAAAACTTGCAAACAATTACGGTTCATCACAGGGTTCGTTAACATACTTCATAAAGTTTTCAACGTTATATTTCTTCCTTCTCTATTGGAAATTGGTATTTAATATCATTCGCAACAGCATGAAACATTCCATTTTTCTTATTTTCTTTTATATAACATTCTTCCAATCACGCTAAACTATACGTGGTATTGAATTTCTTTTATTGAAATTATTATTATTATTATTATTGACGACCTACGTAGTAAATCGTATCAACGTGAGCTCCGCAAAGGTTTGTTATTTTCAGTTGTTTAAAATTGCCATTTATGGAAAACTTTTATTGTTAACTCTATATAAGTGCACATATATTGATTTCTGAAAAGGACACTCAAAAATATTGGGGCCTTGAGCCCAAAAGTTAAACGTTTATAATTATCAAACAAAAATGTTTCTTTGAAAAATCATGGCTGACTCAGAGTCAGTCCTTCCTCACAATCTAACACCTCACACAGACACCACCATTGCAAATATTGCTACGTTTGCTAACACTGGAAATGTAAGCAGTAGCAATATTTTAAATTTGTCTCAGGCAGACATGCATTTCCCGCCATTACCAATGACTGCAGGTGTTAAAGCCGCCACCACCCCCACCACCACCGCGACAAGAGAAACAAAAGAAAATAATAAATTAACTAGTGATATCGAAATGAATTCAACCAAAATGAACTCTTCCACACGGAACACCACTGACACCACCACCACCACAATTGAAACTAAAATTAATAATAACAAAAATAACGATAACAACAACAGCAACAATGACATTAAGAAAACCACCCTGAGTTTTGCCAGAGTAGCAAAACAGTGCGAAGCATTTCAGGTAACTCAGGAGGAATTAGAAGAAGCCAAAAAAATGGTAAAGACATATGGGTACAGGGTCAGCCTCACCCCCCACCTAATAAAATGGAGCATCGGCGCCTATGCACCGTGTTTTATCGAACAATTAATATAAAATCGCGCCGAGTGGAACGGGCATCCGAGTCCCAAATTCAAAAAGCTTTGGGACATGTGTGGGCAAAAAACCCCACATCAGACTTGGGCAGAAGTATGGAACCGTGGACGTGTTCTTTGAAACACCACAGGAGGCTAGAGAACACTCCATGGCCCCATTAAGAAATGATGACTTCACACGCGTCCCAAGCTATTCTAGCCAGAGACTCGTAAAAATCAGGGTCATCCACGTTCCACCGGCCATCGAAATTCCGTGGCTGATAGCTGCCGTCTTTGCCGGCATCGAAGCCCACACCAAGATAATCGAAATTGCGAAAGAAAAGCAGGAGAACTGGTCCGGATCTCGGATGGAGCTCCTGATCCAAGCGGACGAAAAAGGCATTGAGGAGATCCCAGAGGTAATAGACCTCACTGACGGCAGCCCCCTCACCGTAATTGTCGAGGGCAGAAGGCCTAGGTGTGTCGTTTGTGGTGAAGGAACCCACCTAAGGGCTTTCTGCCCTCAGTCTAAAAGGTTGAGGTCACCTTCCTACCCACCCCAGTGACTCAACCATCAACACCACCAGCAGCAGAGATGGCAGCAACAGCTGTAGCAGCAACAAGAGAAGCAACTGTAACAGCAACAACCGCAGCAACAGTAGCAAAACCAACACCAGCACCACCCAACGCGCCAGAACTAGCACCAGCGCCTACACCGTCCACCACGCCACAATCAAAACTAACGCTTGTGGAGGATTTTCCACTCCTCGGCCTATCACAACTGGAGACAGATTGTGACGACGAGAAGTGGGAAACGGTATCAGTAAAAAAGAAAAAAAGAAACCAAAAAAGATAAAATTCTCTTCAGTCCCCCTCCAAAAACAGAATACAGAGGAAACAAATAAACTATCAAACAAAAGAGTTAGGACAGACATGCCACCTTCCACACCAGCATCACCAATCCCATCACCTCAAACACCAACACCATCACCATCATTAACCCCAACACGACCATCACCTACACCACAAAAGTCACCAAAATGCGAAACAGAAACAAACCCACAACAAACGCAAACAAAACAAAACAACCAAAACGATACACACTACACAGCATTAAATTTGAACAACAACAAGGGCGGTGGATTGGCAGTATTGGTAGAGGGTCGGACGCCATGCTTTCCAGCATAGTTACGTCCTTTACGATCTGAGTTCAAATCCCGCCGAGGTTGACTTTGCCTTTCATCCTTACGGGGTCGATAAAATAAAGTACCAGTAATGCACTGGATAATTGCTGGCCTTGTGCCTAAAGTAGAAACAATTAAATTTGAACAACAACCAATTATTACACTACATCCAACACAACACCAGCATCACAGAAAAAGACTACACAACAACCCAAAAGTTCACAACACCTCCACACATACAAATCACTCGCATCACACAGAAAACGTACATGACACTAAAACAAAAATTCCCCAAAGATATCGGAGACTTCTGACAAGCACTCTCCAGGAGGATGTATAAGGACATCCTTCCTGAGGAGGCCACAAGCAGTGAAAATGATGGAGAAACCGTCCTTCCTCTACGAGAAGTAAGGTAAGTGGTCTTTCCCATCTTTTCAACTGCATTTCAACATGACCTCACTCAGAATAGGCAGTATAAATGCGCGTGGCTTGGAGTCGTCATGGAAGCAGGGCCACCTGCTCAATGACCTCAGGTCACTAAACATAGATGTAGTGGCCATCAGCGAGATCAGAATGTCCGAATCACGGGCCTTCGCACCGATCTTCGGCGGCTACGATGTGTACGCATCTCCCAGCCGTCCGGGATCGGGGGGGGGGAGTTGCTGTGCTTTTTCGGAGAGGTTTGGATCTTGCCATTCGGGCCATCTTCCTGGACCCAGAAGGTAAGTTGGTGGTGCTGGACGTGACCAGCGGAGACGGGCAAGCTTTCAGGTTAGTGGCCGTATATGCCCCGACAGGTGCAGGGCGGCCTGATATCTTCCGGCGTCTGGAGACCTTTCTTGGAACGTCCCGCTCTTTAGTGTTAGTGGGCGACTGGAACGGGATCTTAGATGCACGCTGGGACTGTGTGGGATTAGTGGATTGGGGAGGTGGGTGCAAGAGTCTCACCAAACTGCTCAGGCGTTTTGAACTGTCTGACAGGTACCGATTGGATTTCCCGAATGTGCCAATGTGGACTTGGACAAATCGCATAGGGTCATCCAGATCATATCTAGATAGAGTATTTTGTAGGGAAATAGATAGGTCTAGCATAGGCTGTCCACAATTCAAGATAGTCAGCTACACGGACCACAAATTCGTGATCTGTGTGCTTGACTTAGATAGGCTTCATAGACGAGGACCCGGCTACTGGAAGCTAAACGCGTCCTTACCAGCACGCAAGGCCTGCAGAGACAGGATTAGCAAACTAGTTAAGCGAGCGTTGACGGGGGCCATCGTCAACAACAAGTGGTGGTTTGCTCTGAAAAGAGCAATT
The DNA here is from genome assembly GCA_964016885.1 of Eledone cirrhosa. Taxonomy (NCBI): domain Eukaryota; kingdom Metazoa; phylum Mollusca; class Cephalopoda; order Octopoda; family Eledonidae; genus Eledone; species Eledone cirrhosa. The sequence goes on along the minus strand of OZ024743.1, from coordinate 31,887,653 downwards.
AGAATAGAGTCCATTATGTTTAGTAAGGCTTTAGCAATAGAGAAAAATAGAGCAGAGGGAGAATTAGTTAGAAAATTAGACGAGGCGCTTAGCAAAGGCATCACAGCTAGGGTGCGTGCTCTCAGACACGAGGGGACGAAAGCCGTTCAATGAGCCCGAGTGGCAGAGGCGCGTCGCATGCTACTCGATCCCGGGCAAATGTGTGAAGATTTTCAGCGACACTTCGCTCAACTTTTCGGGGGGATCGAGGAATGGACTTTAGTGTCTACTTCGACGGACTGCCGCCGTTCTCGGCCCCTGAGGCGGAGTGTTGCGAAAAGCCGATAACAGCCGCTGAAGTACGGGAGGTAATGACTGGCTGCACAAGGGGTAAATCGCCTGCTTTGGATGGTCTGCCCTATGAACTTTACGTACAAATGCCAGACTTGTTCGGAGGCCTCTTGGCGGACCTCTACTGCAACTGGCAACAGAACGGAGAATTCCAAGCTCTGTGAGCCGAGGAGCGGTGGCGCTGCTGAGAAAGACTCCGAACAAGGGGGATAACATAGATAATTTTAGGCCCATAACACTGCTAAACACAGAGTTCAAGATTTTGGCCAAGGCGCTAGCAAAGAGTTTGACGCTTGTCGTTGGTGGTCTGGCGGGAGAGGCGACAGATCCATCCACGACAACCTCCACCTCATGCGATACATCGTAGAGAGGGTAGCTAAGGAACCTGGCACGGGTGGGTCCTTGATCAATTTAGATCAGTCGAAAGCATTCGATAGGGTTGACCATCGTTACCTAGCGGCAGTCCTTAGGCGGCTGGCTTTGGGCCCGTCTTCAGAGGCTGGATCGCTGCCATGCACAGCGACATCTGCTCTGTGGTGAGAGTGAACGATCACCTTTCGGAACCGTTCAGCATCATGGGCTCGGTCCGCCAAGGATGTCCCCTCTCGTCCCTCTTGTACGTATTGACTCTCGAGCCATTACTGCACAAACTGGAGACGTTGGGGTGGGGGGGAGCTAGGATGCGGAAGATCCGTGTCAGCATATGCGGACGATGTCACCGTAGTAGTATCGAACGCCAAACACATCGAGGCGATCGGCACTACACTAAGAGAATATGAAGCCGTGACAGGACAATGATCAACCAGGAAAAGTCAGAGGGCCTGCAGCTCGGCACCTGGAGAGGCAGGTCCATGCCGTCCAACAGCGTCGTCCGGCGCTGGACGGACGGACCGGTTAAATTGCTAGGGGTCTGGTTCGGTCCGGACCTCCAGACGGACAGAAACTGGGACGATGTGACGAGCAGGGTGGCTTCTCTCACCCAGAAATGGGCCGAGAGGAAGCTATCCCTGAAAGGTCGAGCGGAGGTGGTTAACGCGTACATCGCGCCCGTCATCTACTACCGCCTGACCGTCGTACCTTGTCCTAAGCCCCGCCTGACTGCGCTGGAGCGTTTGCTCTTTCGCTTTTTGTGGAAGGGACGCGCTCCGATGGTCAGGCGATCCATCTGCTGTCAACACCCGCTACGTGGAGGGCTGGGCATGCCGTGGCTGATGATGCGCAGACACGCGCTCAGGCTACGACATCTCCACCTCTTCCTCGACGGTGATCAGGTGTGGTCGTCGATTTTAGACTCGTTTTTCCCCAGCTAGTCTCCTTGACGGTGCTGCAGTCCTGGGTCAAGCGAAGACAGAGAGGGAGCGCTTGGAGACTGAAACGTCTTCAGGCGCTCTCAGCCCTCGACCAATCGGGCAATGTGATTGGTGGAAACTCCACCTGGGCGTTCTATAGAGGATTAGTGGAGAGGAAGAACGACGACGTACTTGGAGAAACTCTAGGCGTCGACGAAAATCAACTAGCCAATCTCTTCGGAAGGACTTTCGGGCCGGGGCCTATGGACAACTTCCAGAAATCCCTGGCCTGGCAGTGCTACCGGGGAGCTTTGCCAGTTCGGGATAAACTCTACAGGCATGGAGGTGCCGGCAGCCGGGCATGTCAGAGATGTGCGCAGGGTGACGAAACCGTCCTACACACACTCGTCCAGTGTCCGAGCATTGCTGACTTGTGGGTTTATGTTGAACACCTGCTGTCACGTGTAGGACGGATCCAGCTATCAGCTGAGTCCATCGTGAGGATTGCCCCGCCCTCTTCCTTTAGCCGGGAAGGGCAGGCAGTACTTATCTGTCTGGTGGCCATGGCGAAAGAGATAGTATGGTGGACACGTTTGAAAGGGCTGAAGACGAGCACTTACCTCTTCGGTGATGCCCTGATTAGAAGACGAGCACTTACCTCTTCGGTGATGCCCTGATTAACTTTTTCAAATTTCATTTGAAAAGGAAAATCAGGGTAGAGAGGGAAGTGCTCTCTTCCCAGCATTTTGTTGAAAGATGGGTGAGAGAAGCAAGTATGGCCCGAGTGAAGGGGCCTACTCTGAGTATGTGTCTGTAAATTAAAGGTGGAAAACTGGGAGAGGGCACTTGCCCTAGTGGTCAGGGTCACTGTGGCCTTTTAATGGGCTTTCTACACAAATGTCCCTCGGAAGTCTCCCCCCTATTGGGGAATTTTTCATTGTTATTTTTTATTACATCCTCTGTTTCTTTTTTACACGCAGAAATGTCCATTTTTACCGTCCTGTATTGTCCTGTACTGCCCTTAATGTATACTTTATATAAACCCTTGTGGTTAATAAAGAAAGCATTATTATTATTATTATTTGCATTTATCTTGCTTTATGTTCATACGAGTTATCACCAAGTCACAACCAGCGACCTCAAGAGACAACAAGGTCCGCCATGTTCAAGAAAGAACATACATATTCACACATGCATCCTTAGTGTTTAGACTTGTGATGTACTTATATTGACAGGATCTTCCTTAGTATATGGGCAGTTCCCATTAGTACTATCTTTTGTATTTCTCCTATACGCGGGTTTCCTGGAATTTGCGATAAGTAGTCGTTAGACCCCTTAGGTATCATTCCCAGAGCGCCTACAACCACTGGTATTGTTTTAGTTCTCAATTTCCACATTTTTACAATTTCTATCTCCAGGTCCTTATACTTGCTCAATTTTTCAAATGTTTTTATAGATACATTCTTGTCTATTGGAACAGACATATCAATTAGCAGGCATACCCTCCTTTGAAAGTCCTTCAATATTATATCAGGTCTATTTGCATTTATTTTTCGGTCTGTTTGGATGCTAAAGTTCCACAAGATTGAGATGTGATCTTTTTCAAGTATGGGAGGTGGTTGATGCTCCCACCAATTCTTTTTATGGGGCAGGTCAAAATGCTTACACATTATCCAATGTATGTATTGTGCAGCTCTGTCATGCCTGTTTAGGTATTCGGTTGGAGCTATAGGACTGCACATTGAAATTATATGGTCAATGGTCTCTGGTTGTTTTTTACATACACGGCATAATGGGTTGCACCTATTTTTTATTATGTTGGCTTGGTAATTTTTTGTTGGCAGACACTGATCTTGTGCGGATATAATCAGTCCTTCAGTCTCCGATTTCAGTCCAGAGGATGCCAACCACTGATGGGTTAAAGTTTTGTCAACATCAGGATTGTTAGCTCGCTCTGGGTATTTTCCATACAGAGGCTTTTCTTGCCATTTCTTAGCCAGTTTCTGTAGCAGTTCTTTCTTTGCAGTTACTTTTACCTGCTTTGCTTTTTCTGTGTTTTCCATTTCAGCAGTAAATGGGACTTCTGAAATTTGTAGTCCATTACTGTATCTTTGTGCTTCTTTTGTAATGGAATATGATCTTTTGGTGCTTTCGTATTTCAAAACGAGTTTGATCATCCAATCATGTGATTCCCTTAGATATGTGGATAATCCAATTGTTGCAGTTTTCAACGCAATGTCTAACTGGATTAACCCACGTCCTCCTTCTTTCCTAGGGAGATATATTCTATCTATGTCTGCCTTAGGGTGATGCATTCTGTGCATGGTTAAGAATTTTCGGATTTTTGTATCGAGCCTACGGATCTCTGTGCTTGACTAGTTGATGACATTGTAACTGTAGGTTACTACTGATATGGCAAGCGTGTTTATGGCATCGATCCTATTCCTTGCATTCAATCCCGTTCTTAAGATTGCTCTTACTCTGCGGTAACATTCCTTCCTTATCCTTTCCCTCATTGTCGAGTGCTTGATTCCGTCTCCTTCACAAACACCTAGATATTTGTAAGTTTTTTCTTGATCAAGCTCTCTTATCACGTTCCCCCGATCAAGATTAATGTCTGAACTCTTCAGCAGCTTTCCTCTGGTGAACGTTGCTTTGGCGCATTTATCCAGTCCAAACTTCATTTTAATGTCATCACTGAACTGCTTCACAGTGGATAATAGCCCTTGCAATTGTTCATCATTTTTTGTAAATAGTTTCAGGTCATCCATGTAGAACAGGTCATTAATGGTTTTGTCATAGACTCTATATCCATGTTTTGTTTCATTGAGCATTTTACTTAATGGTATAAGTGCGATGCAGAATAAAAGCAATCGATAGATTTTTGTGTCTATTATGACAATCTTCCAGTATCATTTTGTTAACCAGAAGCTGATCCTTACAGCCATATGAGCCTCGTTTACACCCTTTCTGCTCAATGGGAAATAGGTCATTTGTTATCAGGTGGTCATATGTGTATTCAGTTAGGACTGATGTTAACATTTTATACATTGTGGTCAAGCAGGTTATCGGTCTGTAATTTTTGGGATTGTTTGTCTCATCATTCTTCGGTAGCAGGAATGTAATGCCGTTAACTAGCCATGATGGTATCTTTTCTGGCTCCTTAACTATTTCATTGTAAAATTGGGCTAACAGCTCATGAGACTCTGTGAAGGCATTTATCCAAAAGTTTTGTATTTTGTCTTTTCCTGGGGATTTCCATTTGCTGGTTTTTCTTAGAGCCAAGCGCAACTGTTCAACTGTTATATTTTCCCATGTTTGTTCTTCAAGGTGAGCTGTATCTTTCATTTGTCTGTCTATCCATGGGGCATGTATGTTATGAACTTTTTCTTCGGCCCAGATCTTTTCCCAGAATTCTTGCACTTCCTCCTTGGGTGGTATTGATTTAGCAGTTATTGTTGACTTACCAATTTTTCTGTAGAAGTTTCTTTGGTTGTTTTTGAACATATTATTGTCCTTATAGAATCTAGATCGTTTTTCAAAGCGCCTTATACGAGCAGCTTTGGCCGACACTTTTTGCTTGATTGTTTCTATCAGCATGTCTATGTCACATGTTGATCTTATACTGTACTTTTTTTCAATTTTCTAAGTTTACTTTGTTTAACATGTTCACCTACTTTATAGTTTGTTAAAATTTCTATGTCAGATCGGAGAAGGTTTATTTGGCGATTGATGTTATCTTGCCAAGTAGATTTCTTGTGGGAATTCCTTTGTTTTTTCATCTTCACTCCACATAAGTGAGTGGTGACTTTAGCCGATGCATAATAGAGATGATTTAAGTCAGTAATGTTTAGTTTGTTTGTGATGATAATGTTTTTGAGAATTATGTTAGTCTTGTGTATTATATTTTGGTTCTGTTTGGAGTTCTGGATCTTAGGGAAGGTCTCTCGTTCCCCCATGTCAGATTCTTTCATTTTCATCCATTCGATCATAATTTCATCCTTCAAGTTGGCAAGTTCATTCTCATTCATTTCTTTATCATTTACGATCTCATTATTTTCATTTGGAGTTTCATCCTGAGCATGCACTCCCTCCACTTTTTCGCTCCTTTCTTTAATTTGTTCTGTTGCCAGTGATTCCGCCCCAACCCTGGGATTCGAAGTGTTACAGTTTACCTCGTTTTCACTGACACATGCTTCATTTTCACTTCGCCGACTTTGTGCTAATAGCTTGATCTGATCAATTTCTATATCAGTTAGTAACTTTTTTCTTACAATATTTCTTCGTATATTGGCTAGTTTGTTACTGTCAATATAGCCTCTGTTTTCGGGATGTTTCTTTTTCCAATTGATATATGTTTGTTCTGTATTCGATGTATTTGATGGGTAGTACATGGCAGTGTAGAAAGCCTCAAGGACTTCTTTATTATCTTCCCTTGACCATTTTTCTCTCTTTTTCTTTGGATTTCTTGGTGGTGAGCATGGAGGCCAACAGTAGGAGTATTCCGGTTATGGGAGGTCTCCAGCTCCGAAGTGATGGGAGGTTTGAACCATTAGCTGATTTTTCGACCCCAGTCTGGTTCCTCTCTGAGGGACGCGGCCCTTTTTTACCCGGGTGACGGCCGATCCGGTATGAGATTTTATCATTAGACATTTACTTTATTTTGTCGCGTTTTATCCTTATCCGCCAAGGGGTAATCATTTCGTGTTACCACTTCTAGAACGAGTGTCAACCAAGACTAGAGGGGTCGTTCTCCCCTAGAGACATGGCTATTCGCCGCCGGCCGCCATCCCGGTATTTCTTGGTCACGGGGTTTTCTTTTTGCTGTTTTGTTTATTATTATTATTATTATTATTATTATTATTATTATTATTATTATTGTTATTCCTTGAATCTCAGTCATTGATGTTGGTTAACTGGAAAGTCCGTTGGATTGAATATCAAGCCACTACCTGCAGCCTCAGATATTCAGGACGTATCGGAGGGTTCTTGCCGTTCCAAGCAAGCATGCCTTTTGAAGCGTTCCAAAAAGCGTGAAGGGGCCGATTTTCTTTAACCATCCCTGGAAACCTTTGGAGATAGTCCCCAGTGCGCCTATGACAATCGGGATCACTTTGACTTCATGGCAGTTCCAAATCCTTTTCACCTCCCACTTTAGGTCCTGGTATCGGTTAATTTTCTCCCTCTCCTTCTCTTGCACTCTCGTGTCGAACGGGCAGGCCACATCCACAATCAGGCACGATCTTTTTTCTTTGTCCACAACCACCAGGTCAGGTCTATTGTGTTCCAGTTTTTTGTCCGTCTGTATCCTAAAATCCCACAGCACCTTCACCTGACTGTTCTCCATCACCGCCTCTGGCCTATGCTCATACCATTTCTCAGAATGTGGTAGATTGTTTACTTTGCACAGGTGCCAGTGGATCACCCTGCCCATCACATCGTGTCTCCAGCCCTTATAGTGGGTCTGGGCTAGGTGTTTACACTCGGACACAATGTGAGCCACAGTCTCCTCTCTCTCTCCACAGATCCTGCACAGTGGGCTAGCCTCCTCCTTGTAGATATGGTGCTTCAACCACTTCGTTTTGAGGGCCTGCTCCTGCGCAGCCATTAGCATTCCTTCTGTAGCCTTTTTGAGGTCTCCTCTTCTCAACCAGTTCCATGTCTGTGGATCTCTAAATTCAGTTTTCTCAAAGAAGGTACTATGAAGGGATTTTCCCTTAAGGCTGCTCTTCCTCCTTGATGTTATTTCCTCCTTGGATATCCCCTGGCCTACTGTCCCCTCCTTCAGTACAGCTCTGAGCATTGGCTCCTTACTATAGGTCACGTATTTGTATAGGTTGTTTTACTCCATCTGAACACAGTCCTCTATGCTGATAAGACCTCTTCCACCCTCAGATCTCCTTAGGTAGAGTCTATCGACATCACTCCTCTTGTGCAACATGTTGTAGATAGTCAATAGCTTCCTAGTCTTCCTATCCATTTCTTTTTGTTCAGCAACATTCCATCTCAGAATTCCCGCACTGTACCTAATAATAGACACAGCTCGGGAATTTACTGCGCTTATGGCATTTCTGCTGTTCAGATGTGACTTCAATACGCTCCTTACTCTCCGAATGTATTCAGTTCTTAACAATTCCTTCATTTTTTTGTTCTTTATGCCATCAGCCTCCAGAACGCCCAAATACTTGTATCCTTCCTCAGAGTCAATTTCCTTTATCATCTCACCTGTTGGTATCTGGATCCCGTTACTTCTGCTCAACCTACCCCTCCTCATCACAATGACTCCACATTTACCAATACCAAACTGCATACATATATCACTGCTGAAAATACGGACAGTGTCAACAAGCACATCCAACTCCTTCTCACTTTTCCCGAAGAGCTTAAGATTGTCCATGAAGAGGAGGTGATTGATGGTAAGCTCTCCCCTTCCCAACTTGTATCCTGCTCTCACTTTTCGCAGCATAATGGTCAAGGGCATCAGGGCAAGGACAAACAACAGAGGGGACAGGCTATCTCCCTGGAAGATACCTCTCTTGATCTTCACGCTTCCCAAGGATACTCCAGTTGATGTCAACTCTGTCTCCCAGGACCCCATACTCCTGCCCAGCAACTGTCTGATGTTATCTGCCACCCTGAAGATCTCCAGGCTTTTGGTGATCCAGGAATGAGGCACCATGTCAAATGCCTTTCTGTAGTCTATCCATCCCATGGCAAGATCAGTGTGTCTCCTCCTGCAATTCCCCATTACCATCTTATCAATAAGCAACTGGTCCTTTGTACCACGTGACTTCTTTCGGCATCCTTTCTGTTCGTCCGGCAACAAGTTGTTTGTGTGGAGGTGATGGTAGATTTCCTCAGACACAATGCTCGTCAACAGTTTCCACATTACGGGCAGACATGTGATAGGTCTATAGTTGGTAACATCATTACCCTTGATTCGGTCTTTCATTATCAGAACTGTGGTACCTTTTGTCAACCACTCTGGCACCTCACCCGACACCAAGCAGTCATTGAACATGGCCGTCAGCTTCGGGTGGAGAGATGTTAAATGTTTAATCCAATACCCCTGCACACCATCTGGGCCTGGTGATTTCCAGTTGGTTAGTTTTTTGGCTTGCCCCTTAAGAGTTTCAACTGTGATACTCAAATCAGTCTGTTGCTGTGCCTGCTCACCGATTTCCCTCTGTACTGTCTCAATCCACCCTGCCTGGGCATTGTGTCTAACATCCTGCTCCCATATTCCTCTCCAGAATGTTTTAGCTTGTTCCGCCCCAGGGATCAAGTCGTTGCCTCTTTCTTTCCCCTCAAGCTGTCAAACAGCATCTTCTGGTTGTTGTCGAACATGCGGTTCTGTTTATACTGACTGACTCTGTTCTCGTATCGCCTGATTTTGGCACTCTTTGCTACAATGCGTTGCTTCAATTCCTCTATGATAATATTTAGCTTTTTACTCCTAGTTTTGTATTTTATTTCCAGTCTATTTTTAGTGCCCATGTTTTTTAGTGTCCCATTCAGTAGTGACTCAAGCTTTCCTATGTCATTTCTCATTTCCCTGATTTGCCCACTCAGTCGCTTCTTCCACCACGGCTCTGCTCTTTCTTGTCTGTTGTTTCCTCTCGCTTTTATACCAAGTAGTTTCCTCACCGTATTTGCTGTTGCTTTGAGGATATTGTTGCACTGGTGAAGACTCCTCGCCTCAAGGTATGGGATGACTTTGTTTACCTTAGCTGTTGTTTCTTTTAACTTTTTCCTGTCTACAAATCTTAGGTTCATAGGTCTCCCACTATCATTGTTCAACTCATCTACCACTAAATTTAGGATGTCAACCGAATCTTGTCCTAGCCCGTCAGCATTCATCTCCTCAGTGGCCGTATCTCTGTTCCAGGTATTATTTATCTCAGTATTCAGATCATTGTCTGCTTCGGGTGGTTCCTCCGTTCTCAGGACCTCCTCACCTTCATTTCCCGCCGGCTCGCTTGTCTGGCATACTACACCCGCCATCTCCAAGCCATTCTCTCTGCTCAGTTCCTCCAGTTCCAGCTCGCTTATCCACCCATTAGTTCTTATTACCCGAGCCTGCCCGGCCAATTTTTGTTCATCTAATTTAAATAAACCAATCTCGTTCCAGATGTTATGCATCCGTCTCCTGTAGCCCCTCTCCTTGGGGTTACTTTTCAGGTAGCATTGCATAACAGTTCTATTCAATTCTTTCGTCCAGTTGGTTCTGGCCCCTTTCCTTCTTCTTCTTCCTCCAACATCAGCAGTATTTGGTTGACAGTCAGGTTCCTGCTGCTGAGCCAGGGGGCACCTGTTGGGTGAGAGTCCGTCACATGACGTTCTAGTCTCCATTTCACCGTTATTCGAACTGTTTATGTTCGATATTTAAACACTCTTATCGAGGATTGGCGAATGTATGTTTACATAGCCATTTGTGGATCCGCCATCCCACTTGGCCCTTGTGTGGTATTATCACCACGCTGTATACGGACACACATAAACAAACAAACACACGGGCAGAAAGGGCCCCAAAAATGAATAAGCATAAGTTTCATTGTAATGTAGTATTCGAATGTCTGACTTAGTTTTTGTTTTTTAAGTTTTACTTTTTCCCCCCTCTTCTCTGTCCGTCCGCCTGCTTCTCTCTTCATTCTTATTTTCTTTACGTTTTTGGGGTTTCTTTTTTTGTTTTTGTTTTTCTCTGTTTTTCTCGTTTTTTGCTGTTGTTGCTGTGCTGCTTTTGTTGTTTGTTTTTTCTTTTTTCTTTTGAGTCTATCTATATATTTTGATGCCTTCCTCTTTGTTAGTAGTAGGGATTCTATAATGTGGAAGTGGCAGCCAGCAGAGACTGGCGGCGTTGGCGATACTGAGACAGTGGTGGTGGTGATGTCGATACCGAGGCAGTGGTGGCGGTGATGCGACCGTATTACTGTAGTGATGGTGCTGTAGCGGTGGCAGCAGCAGTGAAGGAGTCAAGGGGTGGTGGCGGCGGTGATGGGATAGTGGTAGTAATGATGGCCGTAGTGAGCGGTGGCGGTGAAGGTGAAAATGCTGTTGTGTTTAGTGTACACAGATGATGGGGTGGGTGGTGTATCTAGTTTCTGGTGTTGGTGAGTTTAGCTGTCCTATATAGTGTAGCCAGAGGAGAGGAGGGGGGGGGGGTTCTTCTTCTTCCATTTATAGCCATTTTTTTTTGGATATACAGTGTACAATACAAAGTTGAATATTTGAATATTTGAGCCTTATAACAATATATTTTGGGTCCGAATTTTTTTGGGGCTCAAGCCGGGTGCTTTACGTAGCATTTGTACTAAGAGTTGTTATTTCACAAATGATTTAAATATGTTAAAAATTCAAAACTTACGGGAGCGATTTCATGACCTCCGTCACCTCGTGCGTCTTCTTCCCTTATTATTATTATTATTATTATTATTATTATTATTATTATTATTATTATGCATTTATAGTTCAGCTTGCCTCTAATACCATTAAAAAATATTTTGGTTTTTCGTTCGTCCATTATATTTCTAGATGACCCTTTCATTCACAGTTAGGTTCTTTGGTTATACAAATTGCTTCCCAACGACAACAATGAACACATTATACACGCGTGCATTCACTCGCATATATATATATATATATATATTATATATATATATTACGTAATTCCAAAGGAAAAGCAAAGGAAAAAAGATTGCTCTATGTGTAGAACAGAGCTATTTAATAATATAAATATTGAAGCTAAAGACATTGCAAGTAAATTAAAAATTGATAATAGAACTGAAAGCCTAGCTAAACGCAAAGCCTATATTACACTGAAAGACCACAAAATAGATTTCAATAACAGACCTAGTTGTAGACTCATTAACCCTGCTAAATCAGAAATCGGTCTTGATAGTAATAACATATTAAGAAATATAATATTAAAAATAAGAAGTAAAACAGAACTTAATAAATGGCTTAATACATCTTCAGTAGTTTCATGGTTTAATATACCTGATCAAAATAGATCTAGATTCACTCAATTCGATATAATTCGTCTATCCCTCTATTACTCAATCTTTATTAACCAATACATTAGATTTCGCTAAAAATTACATTAATATATCCGATTAGAAGAGGAAGTAATTTACATGCTCGGAAAACTCTACTTTTTGCAGGATAACATCTCTGTCTGACGAACGATCCAAACGTATATATTATTATCGTCTGTATTCCAGAAACCTTTGGTAATGGAGTAGTTATATTTTGTGTTGTTCACTTTCTAATATATATATATATATATATATAGCTGACCGGAGCTCAGCCGTCGGGGTCCTATAAAGTATGGCTTTCTGAAGAACAACATAAGAGAATCACATTTAAATAAGGTTCGCCATAAGTTACAAGAGAAGGTATATATTGATTTCATATAGCAATGGTTTCTTCGGGATTAGAACTTTTCTGATCAGGAAAGTCAATGTCAATATTTTTCATGATTTCAAATGAATGCAACAATTCTAGTTCTGAAGAAGTCACACTCATACACACACACACACACCCATGCACGGGCAGACACCCACACGCACGCACATACACACACACATACACATACTCATGTATGTATATATATATATATATATATATATATATATATATATATATATATATATATAAGTACTTATTTGTCCATACGAGAATATATCCGTAAAAAATCAATTATTACTCCAAATGTGAAAAACTGGATTTTAGAGAATGGATTGTCTGCAAAAGCAAATATTCAAGAGATGATAACGTTTATGGTTATCTAGAGGAGCTTCAATAATACAATATTCTTTGCTATGAAGGCACAGCAAATTAAGTGAACGGAGATACTGTGAGATACATATGAATACATAGTTATCCATGAGAAAGACGATAATCGATTTTGTCAAAAAGGTTCCCTTTCATGATTACAGAGAAGAGGAAAACTAACAAATATCTTTATGATTCAATAGACATTCGTTCAATCTGAAATTCAGGGACCGTCCTCTACTTGTAAGCAAGATCAATTGATCATCTCTTGATTTAAAAATATCCATAAACTATTATAGAAACGGTTTTTTTTTTACAATAACAAATATCAAAGATTTCTGTTTTCTAAAGTATGTTGCTTTGATCCTATAGATTTAAATACAATTTTCGTCTTTACTTGGAACGCTGGTGTATAACGATGCTTTTCTATGAAGTTACACATTACTTGATGTCATACTCGATGACAAGTAAATAAAACAAAATAAATATATATATATATATATATATATATATATATTGTTATCTAAAATAAGTCACTAGTGTAATTTACCAATTCAAAACAAAACAAAAATCTTTTAACTATTCGTAGATGTGTCATCAAAGACCGTGGATACCCTTGTCAATATTTTCTGCATAAGAACTAGCATACGAAAGGCGGTTTACAAGTAAATATTTTTCATTAAAAATGCACAACAATACATAAACATACACACACATACAAGTACATCAAACAGAAATATGTAACTTCATAGATATTTAACCAGATCAAGCGACTGCGTAGCGTGTCCATCACATGTAAACATTTCCTGTAGTCATGGCACAATTTTCGAGGAGCTAGATGGGTTGACTAATATTCCTCAAAACGTACCAACCAAAAACATTTTGAATGAAATATTATATACAATACAATTATATACAGATCTTTTAAATGTTACATGTTATATATTATTCTATATGTTTATATTATGTTTATTATCCTACATGTTTAGGTTCACATGTTCATATTTAGTTAATGATATATTTGTATGCATACACGAAATACTACAAGTATCTAGACTTAATTGTATATATTTACATATTACTTTTTAGTATATGCATTTATGTATATTTTCCTTTTAAGTATGCATATTAGGTTTTCATATATAAGCAGAAGGGTTTGTGGAAAAATAGTGAACGGTATTACTAGAAAACAGTCCTCACTCAAGTTCTAGTTAGAAACATTGGCAGTATCGGTAGAGAGTCGGATGCTATGCTTTCCACCATAGTTACGTCCCTTTACGGTCTGAGTTGAAATGCCGCCGAGGTTAACTTTTGCCTTTCATCCTTACGGGGTCGATAAAATAAAGTACCTGTAATGTACTGGGTAATTTGCTGACCTTGTGCCTAAAGTAGAAACAATTATTACATACACCAATGGAGATATTTCAAAATATTACGTCCATGACAACATTGGAGATATCACATCATGCAATGTATATAATATCACTTAAAACAATGAACTTCATAATCTTCTATGGAAATATTATACAATGCCACTATCTCACTGTCCTCTGGGCTTGCCGCTTTTAGATTTAGTGTGGTGGGTAAGGAAGGAAATGACGATGATGATGATGGAGATATGAAAAAAACCAGAAATGAGGTGAAACATATCTGACTGCATTGAGAGATATATTCACCGGATGCATTCAGGAATGAGAAATATACAAATATCACTCTAGCATATCTCTGTCTCTCCCACACTTTCAACTCACTCCACTCTGTCAATCACTCACTCACTGTAGCTCTTTCTCTCTCTTAATATATATATATATATATATATATATATATATATATATATATATATATATATATATATATATATATATGTGTGCGTGTGTGTATGTATATATATAAATATATGTGTGTGTGTGTGTGTATATATATATGTATATATATATGTATGCATACATATATATATACATATATATATATATGCATACACACACATATATTTATATATATATACATACATATATATACATATATATATATTGTTATATATATATATATATATATATATTGTTATACTTTGGGAGGGTCATGTTGCCAGTAAAAAACACACGCACCAGATGCTTTCACTCCAATTTATTATAAATTAAATTTATAAATTTAAGAATTTATAAATTTCCGGTTGGTTGGTTGGTTCTACAACCGGACGATTGTTCATATATTGTCAAAGTTCTTTCGTCACACATTCTGTGACCTCTTCAGTGACTGGGGATTTTTTTCTTTGTTTTCTGCCTCTCCTTTGTTCTGAACTAAGCCATCTTGTTTTTGTTTTGACGCACAAAAATAAGATGGCGTAGGAACCAACCAACCAACCGGAAATTTATAAATTCTTAAATTTATAAATTTAATTTATAATAAATTGGAGTTAAAGCATATGGTGCGTGTGTTTCTTATTGCCAACATGACCCTCCCAGAGTATAACAATATCGGTTTCAACACATATTTTCAGATAAAGAATCTTGCTAAACAAATTCAGAAACGAAATATATATATATATATATAATGCATATGATTGTATATATGTATCAATAATGTATCTATGTATCTAAAGATGTGAAAATATATATGTCCGAATACATTAGATATGGAAAGAAGTTATTGCTTCGAAAATATACCTATCTGTACTTCCATATATATATATGTATAACAAAGCATGGAATCATTCGTACGTGTAGTTATGTATGTGTACATATTTATTGTAGCGTTTTACGACCTTGTAAACTCATTTATACATAGGGGGGATATCTATTATCATTCTAAACATCAAAAGTACTTAAGGTATTTTCCCTCCCACAGAAACATATAAATATTGCTCATTCGAAGCTACGTTTTATTCGGATGAGAAATGATAATTTCATGGCGGGAATTTATTTCTGATGAATAAAAATATGCAAATGGAATATTGCAGTTTTTCTAACCTGTTAAATTATTTCGCAATGATAATAGCTAACGGCATTATAAATAGTTGTTTCTGATTTTGATTTTCAGTAATTAACATTTTTATGACATTATATTATTTTAGCGTTGATGAAACAATGAGATATCACAAAGAAAAAACAAACAAAAAAGCAATAAGATTATTATGGTGATTGTTTCTGGTTTAAACAGCATGATGTGCATTCGGCAAAGCTCTAGTGTAAACATATATAAAACACACATACGCAGACACTGACAAACACATACACACACGCACACACACACATATATATATATAAATATACATACATACATACTAATTTATTGTTAGATTTTTCTATTTGCATTAAAATACTTATGTGTACTTCGAGAGTAATATTTCGTTGTCAATAATTTTATTTAGTTTGGAGGCTAAAGATTATGACATGGCGGAATCAGATCAAGCACAGAATTCAATATTTTTTTAGAATTTAGCTATCACATTACACGTGGATTTGTATACATTGTGTCATCGACATTGACTAATAGCACGCTGACCTTGACAAGGTTAATGACTGTTTCAGTCAATCAAGTATACACCCTTCCTTGATCATACGACAGAAAAATATACACCATAGAAGGCTGGTATATTCGCCCACGACAAAAATCTCACTCGCATCTCAACAACAATACGGCACAATTATTTCACCCCAATTGGCCCCACTCTCTTTAACATTACACCAAAACACATCAAAACAGAAACAGACCCCATCAAGTTCAAGAAGTCTTTGGACAAATTCCTTCAAGAAATCCCGGATAAGCCTCCTACACCCGGATATGCCTCCATGCCCAAACCCTGATTTGTAAGACTTCGCCAGGTGGTGCTATTAAGTTAGACATGGCCTGGGCTAATACTGGCCGAAACCTATCAAAGTTATCAAAGTTATCAAAGTTATTCAGTAAGAAAATATTTGTAACTTTATATATTCTTCGCTGTATATTTTCAATAATGTCTCTCTTGTCTCTCTTTAACTTGGGTGCCCATATAACGGAGGCATACTCAAGGTGTGGACATATCAGGATTTTATACAGGAGTGTGAAGGACTATTTATCAAGTGCAAAGGTGTACTTCAGAGCATCCAGAGTTCTTTGAATTCTTGTCAGAGTTCAATGACTTGCGTATATATTATTTTTTGGCGGTAGCCTCCTCCTCCCATTTTCGAGACAGTGTGAGATTTTATTTAGAACTGCTGGACTTACAACCTAACATTTCCTTCTAGCACTGATGGTGATTATCGGTAAATATTGATATTGATTAAGTTATTAATATTAATATTATTGGGCACACACTGAAGATTTATAAGAATCAATTGATCTTACACACGCTTCTACATGACTTGGTATAATTTCACCGACCATGTAGACATCTTATAATGAAGCGATTCGTTTGGGAAATGAGTTATTTAATATATCTCAGATAAAATAATACTGCCAATTATCCACACAATACAATATAGTTAGCACTCCAAACGTTTAATTGGGAATATACTCCGGTATTTCCTAATCTTTGTTGAGTGAGTTGGAAATCGGTCGGAGTATCGCTAATAGCTTTCTCCATTAATGTAATTATATATATATATATGTAAGTATGTTTTGAAACAGTGAGCAGGTTTGAAATTAGAAATAGAATAGCTTTCACCTTATTTTTCTTACTAAAGAAATTTTACTCTGGTGTTTAGAACCCATTTATCTGAGGGTTCTAATTTATCAGACTAAAATATCTTTAGTAAAAGAAATACGGTGAAAGCTATTCTATATCTAATTTCAAACCTGCTCACTGTTTCAAAACATACTTACTTGTCATTTATACTCGCTAAGAATGTAGCTTCTAATTTGAATGGAAGGAGATGGGTGATGTGTTGGTGTAATGGTAGCACAGTGGTCTGGATAACCAAAGATGTGGGTTTGACTCCCATGTACATCAATACTCATCTTTTTCCATTTATCTGAGGGTTCTAAACCCCATTATCAGACTAAAATATCTTTAGTAAAAAAAATATGGTGAAAGCTATTCTATTTCTAATATATATATATATATATATATGTGTGTGTGTGTGTGTGTTCCAGAAAATATCATATATGTTCACTCGCTTTGACAGTTGGAAGGTAAACTGTATACGGTAATGATGAAAAGTAATAAGCCAGACACATTAGTGTTTGCTATTCTGTTTATATGCTAACACAAGAGCAAAGAATGATGGAGTCTCTCTTCTGACATGTCTTAAGAGACTGTTTGCAAAATTGCAAACGAATCGAATATTATTATTAATGTTCGAAGCACTCAGATTTATATTTCTTATATATATATAGGCAAAAGTTTAACCCCGACGGCAGAGCTCAAGCCGTTTCGCGGCTATTTCTGAGTCCAGAAACAGCCGTCAAAACGGCTTGATCTCGGCCGTCAGGGTTAAACATTTGCCTATTACCCACTCTACTTCTCTAAGTATTGAGTACTCACGTGCGTTATGGTCCATCTCGTTTTCTTACCACACTTCCTTCGTTATAAATATATATACACACATATATATATATATATATATATATATATATTCACACACACACACATTCATATATATAAAAATGTGTTTATATGTGAGTGTGTGTGTATATATATATATACATATATAAGTGTGTTTATATGCTACTGTTATTCACAGCTTTGTACGATTGTAAAATTATTTATGCATTTGTTTACTCGTTACATAGGACCACATCCAGGGGAATAAATCTAAAATATAAATGGCCTATTTTAATGTATATGACGTGATTCATTTTCACGTGTTATTTCATTTTTATATATATTCTATATGATATATCATTCTGCAAACATATTATTCCTGAAGCAGTATTGTAAATGCTACACGAAGTACTATACTGGATCTTTACAAAAACACCGAATTCGCTTATAAAATGAACTGGAAGAGTTCATGAAAGTTTCAAAAGTGATAAAAAATAACATTAAATAACTTTGAATGCTATATTGATAAGATTATATTGATAACATATGGAATGCTATATTGAGGAAACTCAATTTTATGTCTTTGTAGATATGTAAACATAGCTATACATCTTATACATATTTGTTACATACTGAGGTTGACATAGGAAGCATTGGAAACATTTGAAATTTGAAATGAGTGCTTCTTTTGAATGATGGTCAGTTGCATTGAATGACACACACACACACACACACACACACACAGACACACTAACACACTCAACCCACCCCCATATACATATGCATATGTATATATATATGTATATATGTACATACATACATACATCACTTTCATTGGTATATATATATGTGTGTATATATATATATATATATATATATATATATATATATATATATATATATATATATATATATATATATATATATATATATAATGAAGCAAGTGTAGTAAGGAACCAGATGGACCATAACGCACCAGAGTACTCAATATTGAGGGTAGTAGAGTGGGTAATAGGAAAATGTTTAACCCCGACGGCAGAGCTCGAAACGGCTTGAGATCTGCCGTCGGGGTTAAATATGTTCCTATATATATGGCGTAGGAGAGAACAAAGGAGAGGCACAAAATAAAAAAATAAAGAAAAGAATCCCCAGTCACTGAAGAGGTCACAGAATTTGTGACGGAAGAACTTTGACAATATGTAGACAACCATCCGGTTATAGAACCAACCAACCAACCAACCGGAAATTTATAATAAATTGAAGTGAAAATTACTAGTGCGTGTGTTTCTTATTGGTTTCTTATTGGCAACATGACCCTCCCAAAGTATCACAATATCGGTTTCAACACACGTTTTCAGCTAAGCAATATTTCTAAACAAATTCAAAAACGATATATATATATATATATATATACTCATTGTCACTGCTTTTAATGCTTTTAATATATTTTAAAATATATTTTTTGAACATCCTCAGAATACAGAATCTTGAAGTTATTCACTTATCTAATATTACTTCCGATTTTATTTCTACTTGAGGTCAGATTCCTCGATTAATCAGTTCCGTTTACATAAAGATTAAACATTGTGTGAAGATATCGTATATTACTGTTTTTTAATTCGACGTTGGAGTTGCTTTTCTTATTTTACTGCTGTTTCTAGAGGTACTATTAATGATTGTGTTACTACAGATTTACTACACTTTTGTTTCTCTTGTTAATGGTGAATTAGTTCCGCTGAGCACATAACATATTGACTTTTAACAACTCTTAAATTTCTACATCTGATAATATTTACATGTCCCCAGACAATAGCAGACCACGGCACTCACAGAAAGACACGAAGGTTTACATACAAACATTACATACATATATACATACATACGTCCATACGTACATACATATATACATACATACGTCCATACGTACATACATATATACATACATACGTCCATACGTACGTACATATATACATACATACATCCATACGTACTTACATACATATATACATACATCCGTCCAAAGGTACATACATATATATATACATACGTCCATACGTACATACATATATACATAAATACCTCCATACGTCCATATATACATATATATATACATACGTCCATACGTACATACATATATACATACATACGTCGATACGTTCATACATACATATATACATACATACGTCCATACGTACATACATATATACATACATACGTCCAAACGTACATACATATATACATACATACGTCCATACGTCCATACATATATACATACATACGTCCATACGTACATACATATATACATACATATCTCCATGCGTACATACATATATACATACATACGTCCATACGTACATACATATATACATACATACCTCCATACGTCCATACATACATATATACATACATACGTCCATACGTACATACATATATACATACATACGTCCATACGTCCGTACATACCTATATACATACATACGTCCATACGTACATACATATATACATACATACGTCCATACGTACATACATATATACATACATATCTCCATGCGTACATACATATATACATACATACGTCCATACGTACATACATATATACATACATACCTCCATACGTCCATACATACATATATACATACATACGTCCATACGTACATACATATATACATACATACGTCCATACGTCCGTACATACCTATATACATACATACGTCCATACGTACATACATATATACATACATATCTCCATACGTTCATACATATATACATACATATCTCCATGCGTACATACATACATATATACATACGTCCATACGTACATACATATATACATACATACCTCCATACGTCCATACATACATATATACATACAAACGTCCATACATACATATATACATACATACGTCCATACGTACATACATATATACATACATATCTCCATACGTCCATACATACATATACACATACATACGTCCATACGTCCATACATATATACATACATACGTCCATACGTACATACATACTTATATACATACATACGTCCATACGTACATATACACATACATACGTCCATACGTCCATACATACATATATACATACGTCCATACGTACATACATACATATATATATACATACGTCCATACGTACATACATATATACATACATACGTCCATACGTACATACATATATATATATACATACGTCCATACGTACATACATACATATATACATACATACGTCCATACGTACATACATATATACATACATACCTCCATACGTCCATACATATATACATACATACGTCCATACGTACATACATCCATACGTACATACCCCCATACGTCCATACATACATATATACATACATACGTCCATACGTACATACATATATACATACATACCTCCATACGTCCATACATACATATATACATACATACGTCCATACGTACATACATATATACATACATACGTCCATACGTACATACATACTTATATACATACATACGTCCATACGTACAAGAATCGCAGAAACATGACTGTGTTGTGGCTGGACTATCAAAAAGCATTTGATAGTGTACCTCATGGGTGGATTATTAAGGCTTTACAGTTAGACAAAGTCCCACAACCATTGGTAGCTGCTGTTGAACGCCTGACCAAGAACTGGTACACCAATTTGATCCTTAGAGGTGAGAAGGAGCAGGTTAAGACTGATAAGATACATTACCAGAAGGGCATCTTTCAGGGTGATAGCTTGTCAGTGCTACTCTTCGTTCTCTCACTAAATCCACTATCTTACCTACTCAGGTAACAAGGTGGACAAAGAAGTGGGTCCAGAAGTATCTCCCATGATTTCTTTGTTGATGACCTGAAGTTGTATGAGCCAAATATCAATGACATCAAGAAACAATTGGACCGCATTACACAATTTTCAACAGACATCGAAATGAAATTTGGTGAGTCCAAGTGTGCATATTTGGCAGTAAAACGTGGAAGAGCTGTTACTCCTCTAGAAATCTAGAGATGAACGGCCTAACAATACAACCTCTACAGTCAGGTGGCAACTACAGATATCTTGGACAGGATGAGAATGTCAGATATGATGGACCCATAAATAAGGATAGAACCAGAACTGAATACCTGAGAAGAGTAAAGAAAATATGGTCATCAGAACTGTCAGCGTACAACAAATACATTGCCCACAATACTTATGGTGTGCCAATTCTAACGCCAACATTTGGCCTGCTGAACTGGTCATTGCAAGAACTAAGTGAGATGGATGTTAGAACACGCAAACTTCTCAGTGTTTCAGTGTTACTGGGAACTTTAACATCAATGGTGATGTGGATAGGCTATACTTCTCACGCAATGAAGGTGGCTGGGGTCTAAAATCCATATTAACAACATATGAAACCCGGATAGTAACACTGAAGCAACACCTTCAACAGAGGAAAAAGGTTGGCAACCATCTTGCCCAGGTTTAAGAGCATGAAAAAAAAATATCATTAGAATAGCGACTGATCTGGAGGAGAGATTCGGAATAAAGCCTGATATAAATCTCTTACCCAGAGAAATCGGAAGTTCCTATTCAATGTTCAAACAAGATGAAAAAACTGACCAATTTAAAGAAAAAGTTGTGCATGGATACTTGAGACGTAAAACACAGACCATAGAGGGGATAAACCACTCAAAAAGCGTGGCATGGAGTTCCGACAAGTTTATGACATCACACCTTGAGGGATATCTCTATGCAATACAGGAACAAGAACTCCCTACCAAATATCTGCTGCACAAAAAAGGAGAGCCATCAGCTGACAATAAATGTAGGATATGTAAAACAAAGATCGAGGATGTAAGCCACATTGTTGCCAGCTGCGAAAGAATGTCATCTCGCTACTACCTCCCCATGAGACACGATGGGATAGCTAGAACCATCTGGAACGCACTTCGGAAAACAAAATTAAGAACAAACGAGGAAGAATATATTGAGACAGATGGCACTAAGGAATACTGGTGGAGCCTGAAAATAGAAACTGCCACCAAATTAAAGCACAACCGGCCTGATATTGTTGTTTGGGACCACACATTGAAAACGTGTTCTGTTGTGGAGATCAGCTGCCCACTTGTGTAAACGTTGTCAGAAAAATACAGGAGAAGGAGGACATCTACGGACCATTGATGAGGAGTTTACAAATCCAGTATCCAAGATACACCTTTAGCTTCATATCCATCATTATTGGATCTACGGGTTATATACCAACCCGCTTGGACCAAAATATGACTGAACTTTGATTGGCGGACAAAGAGCGCTGCTCCCTAATTCATAGTCTACAAATGGCTGCGATAGCTGGCACCTTCAAAATTTGCAAAACATTCTTGCGATTCAAGGGATGACAATTTCTTTTCTTTTACAACCTTGCCACCAGGAAGGTGGCCGGTCAATAAAAATACTCAAAATTAAGAGAAACAGATAACATATATACATACATACGTCCGTAAATACATATATACATACATACGTCCGTAGGTACATACATATATACATACATACCTCCAGACGTCCATAAGTACATATATACATACATACGTCCATACGTACATACATATATACATACATACCTCCATACGTTCATACATACATATATACATACATACCTCCATACGTACATACACATATTCATACATACCTCCATACGTACATACATATATACATGGTGGCTGCCAACTCGTTTTTGAGTACGGCCACTACTTTATATCGATGTAGGAGAACCCTTACTGATGCGCTGAACAAGTGTGACTTTTTAGTCCAGCCAGCGACATGAAAACTCTGGTACAAACACTACACTTGTGACAATTATTGACACATAGTGCTGGGCCCATGGTACCATGTGACAACAAGTGCAGAGAGCTCTCCAGATATAAAGCAATGCCTGTGCTGTGAAGCTTTTATAGTGAGCAAAGGCACTGAACAAAGCCAGTCCCACTCTCTTAACCAAGATGATATTTACCAAAAAGAAGAACAAGTCAACATCATTGGATACCATCAGGGTTGCAGGTGTTATATCAGAGTTTTCCTTCCCCTAGAATTCTGCCTTGACAAAGGCTAAGGGGATTTTCTCCCGGTGATTTTGGATGGCCATTGATTCTTAAGAGCGCCTTTGCCCTTTGACAGGTTTTGTTTTTAGTCCTGCAGGATGTCCAAAGTCACCCTCCTCACCAAGAAACCTTGGTGTGGTTGCCAGTTTAGTCGCCAACGACCCGACTATGAGACAGGTTGTACTGGGATACATGTTACTAGTAGCACCAACTGGTGACCTGACATATATACATACATCCGTCAATACGTACATACATATATACATACGACATTCGTACATACATACATAATACATACATACATACATACGTACATACATACATATATACATGATGGCTGCCCCCTCGTTATCGAGTATGGTCATTGCACGATATACCGTTATTAATAATTATTAATTAATTCTATCATGCAATGCCTGTGCGTGAAGATATTTTTTAAAGTGAGGAAAGACTGTGCACTGAGCCAATCCCACTCTCTGAGCGACAGTAGCTATAACCCGAAAAGAAGAAAAGATCAACATCATCGGTAACTACTGAGCCGCAGGTCTTATATCAGAATTATCCCAATTTCCTGAGTTGCCTTCTCCTAGAAGAATGCCCTGACAAAGGTTAGGGGTCCTTCACTCCCAGTGGTTTAACCGTGCGGTACATGTGTATATACATATTTACACAGTTTTGGATGGTCGTTGACTCTTATGAGTTCTTCCACCCTTTCTCAGGTTTTGTTTTTTGTCCTGCAGGGTGTCCAAAAACACCCTCCTCACCAAGTAAACTTGGCGGGGTTGCCGGTTTAGTCGCCGACAGCCTGACCATGCGACAGGTTATTCTGGGCTACATGTTATATATATATATATATATATGGGTGCGTGTGTGTGTGAGCTAACGAGTATCCTCAAGGTGGGTGGTTATATTGTTCAATGTAGCAACCAAATTTGCCTAAAATCACACTGGATTATTTTCATAACATAAGAGCACATTTTAGATATTGCGAGTTTAAGTCAATTGTACGTTGGAAACATTGTAGAATTGTCACGACTGGAATAAATTTTATCTTTGATCAAACCAGTTCACATATCCCCTACTAACCAGCTCATATATCCCCTACTAACCAGCTTATATAGCCCCTACTAACCAGCTCATATATCCCCTACTAACGAGCTTATATAGCCCCTACTAAGCCGCTCATATATCCCCTATTAACCAGTTCATATATGTTAGCATTGGTAAACGTGAGTTAAATCATTGATAATTGCAATGATGATTATGAAAATGGGCATAGGGATGTATGATGTTGCCGATGATAATCATAATGCTGCTGCTGTTGATTCGGTTGCCGTGGCCGAATGATCAGCCCTGGTCGTCGGCATCTGATAAGGATTTCAATATAGGGAACCTGAGCAGACGCCGCAAGATTTTTTAACTTACGCTGTAAAAACTCCCACAACAACACTGTTTTCTAGAATATAATTCACTAGCTAAATTATCCGACGATGCTATGGTACTCTATCGCATTAGGTGATGTTTTTGTTTAAACATATATACATACATCCGTCCATACGTACATACATAATACATACATACGTCCATACGTACATACATACATATATACATACATACGTCCATACGTACGTACATACATAATACCTACATGCATACGTACATACGTACATACATACACACATAAATACATATACATATATACGTACATACGTACATATATACATTCTTATGTGCATACATGCATACATATATACATACATGCCTTTATACACACACATATATATGTACACATCATATGTCTTTTATATTATATATATATGTATATAGTTTCGACGCGAAAATGTGTGATTCTCAGTCTTTTTAGTATACGAGTGTATGAGAAAATGCCGCCTGTGTGCTCTAGATATTCTGACAAGCAAAGATTTAAATATCAAATGAGGTTTTTAACAATAGTTCCACCTTGTAACAAAATTCTCTAGAAGAAAACTAAATTTATTTCCCAATTCCTATATCATATATTTTTTCTTACTAAATAAATAACCCCACGAGATTTCCATTCTGTTCTATAACACCCAAAGGTACAATATCTATTAATTTTCATTTTAATTAAAGTAGGAGCCGGCTCTGAGTTTAATGTTTAAATCATCATACTTTAACCAAAAGAGGAATTGTTTTTAAGCTAATTGTATGCAGAATCAATTTCTTTCGAAGATTTACTATTTGAAAATAAAATGTATGCAATATATTACAGATATTTAGACGCTTTATTTGGCAATTCACGAGAATTTTATATCTTAGTATGTTGATTCTAAAACATTATATTGATTTCCCCAGTCTCTGGAAAAAAAAACTGATTTTTTTAAAAATCGAAGCAAAGTAGGGCGGTATAAGTGAGAAGATTTGTAAAGATATTAGTTGTGTGGTTTAATCGTTTATTGCTGTCATTCGAAACAATCCGTATTTCTGGCTTGAATCCGTTAACATATTTTCACGCATGACTTTAGAAGAGTGTAAACATCCCAAATCAGCATATGTCTTCAACGATTATACCTTTGGGCCATGAGATTCTTAAAGATTTTCACTATAATTAGCAACTTAAAATCTGGAGTTTATGCATTAACTCTGTCCCACATAGTACATGTGATGTGATATTGTATTTGGAGAGAGGTCACCAAATATTTTGGTTTTATGCTTACTATGTATTCGCTCAAAATAATTACCTGATTCATGAATATCTATATGGGACACTGTAGACAACGTCGGATATGTATATAACATTCGTAGTAATCCAATGACTATAGATCAAGTGATATCTTTCGGCAAGTTAACTATTTCTGTTTTCTGAATTAATTTCGACCCAATCGTAGACTTAAAAAGTGGTAACTACATATTACGACAGGTAACATGGCCACACACGAAGCACTTTGGCACCAGGAGTTCCAAATACTAAGGTTCCCTTGTATTACTAGTGCTGTACATTTAGAACTTTGAAGCGTTACGGGGACATAGGTTTCATTGCGGATCAACCCGTTCTAACTATGTAACTGGAAAGTGTTGTCTGCATACGTAGACAATACCAACGTCGTCGTATACTTCGGAAATAGAGATAATAACCAGATTAACAAGATCAATAAAGTGTGATTGAAATCATACATTTGTACATTGAAGTCCGTATCCATCAAAGTTTGAGGATCATGTTGAAGTACTTGGGATTTGATTAATGGATAAAAAATTGCTTGAGTTAATTTTTAGAAAGACCAATTAATCGTTAAATCATTCTGTTAGGAAGATAATTCTAAAGGGTAGTGTGAGATGCTGAATAACTGTGTGCAAACTGAGCCTGTGTCTAACCTAAAATCTCCGTATGATCAATGGCTCGGGAATAGCACTTACTAAACTAAAAATCAAATTGTATATATATATATATATATATATATATATATATATATATATATATATATATATATATGTGCAGATGTAGATGTGTGTGTGTGTGTGTGTGTGTGTGTGTGTGTGTGTGTGTGTGTGTGTGTGTGTGTGCGTGTGTGTGTGCGTGTGTGCGTCCGTCCCGGGTTCAATTGGGGGTAACCACAGTAATGTAGTCAATACCTTTGTAGTGTGTAAAATTATAGAAATGGCTTCTACAGGGCGAACACAGTTTCATTCGGAGGAAATCACTAGGAAAGGTAATTATCATTGTAATAAGGTGGTATTTATGTACTTGTATGTTTTCTGGTGGTGGGCGAAGGTGGTAATTTTGAGGATGCGTAGAAGTCATTGGCCAAGTGATTTTAAAGAACAAGGGTTATTTGAAAAAAATACTTTTAGAAATATACACATTAATACAATGGCACAGATAAAAGGCGTGGTTCACATTGACACTTAAATACCAGTAGACACACATACATACAAACACCCAGCCTTTTTAATGGTTAGTTTATTCTAAGTAAACAAAGGGATAACATTAAGTGGCTGTAATATTAGGCTCTGGCGAAATAATGTTTTGTATCAATGGGTTATTGACAGATGTCAAATCAATTAATGGTGAGGATGGTGGAACCTGCAACAATCGCAATGGCATATATATATATATATAGATATAGTGGTAGAACACTGGAAGGTAATATCCGTTGTGGTAGAGCACTCAGTCCATTGAACGAGTTAGGAGGTTATGGCGGACGGCCGATTTAAGGAACGCTTCCTGAACCACCAGTCGACCTTTAGGTAACCGGACAGACGTTCATCCACGAAACTCGCGAGCCACGTATGGTCCCTCCGGGACTCAAGTATAGACTACTCCATTCAATGGAAAGCCATCACTAAGTCCAAGCCATACGCAAGGGGCAATCCGTCGTGTGGACTATGTATTGATGAACAAATAAATATTCTAAAGAGATTACTCAATAGTGATTGCCTGAACACGAGAAATGAATTCTTCACACGTTGTCCACACGTCTGGTAACACCTCTTACATAACTACAAAGTCCGGATTGAATTACAAGATTCTAATTTTCTTATCAACTAGAAACTTTCAGTTATCTCCCTTACACCTCTCGCAAGCAATTTAGTATTGCCTGTGCGAAGTGATCGTTTCTGCGCATGCGCATTCGTACGGTTGTCGTTACTGTTCCGCATAACCATGTCCATTGCGAGCTGAGGATCCGTAAGGTGAAACAATTGTTCTCGGTATGGTGAACTAACTGTTGTGTAACCACTTATATATATATATATAGAAATAGAGAGAGAGATACGCACACACACACACACACACACACACACACACACACATACATATATATATAATATATATATAACGAAGGAAATGTGGTAAGGAACCATGTGGACCGTAACGCACCAAAGTACTCAATACTTGAGGTAGTAGAGTGGGTAATAGGAACGAGTAAGACCCCGACAGCTGAGCTCAAGCCGTTTCGACGGCTAATTCTATATATATATATATACATATATATATATATATATATATATATATATATACATATATACACATACATACACATAGGTCTTTTCACGTGTGCGCATGATCATTCTCCACTCTGTATGAATATGAATACACGCATACATCCTTCCTGTAGTTGGGATTTTACATGTCTTTCTGTCTATCTATCTCTCTCTATTTCTCTCTCTCTCTCTCTCTCTCTCTCTCTCTCTCTCTCTCTCTCTCTCTCTCTCTCTTTCTCCCTCTCCATATATATATATATATATGTAATATATATAATCTATTTATATTTAGGGAAATGTGTCATTTTAAGCTGAAAATTATTGTTATTACGTTATGAATTGGCAGCAATTTTGCTGAATTCATCATCAGTTTCTATATAAGAGATATTATATTTCAAGGGATTAATTACATTTCAAAATCAAACAGCTTTATATGTCATCGTTTGTGGAAAGCAAATATTAGCTCAATTAAATTCGCCGAGTACACACATTTGATTCTATTTTATATATGAACTTTATGACAGATTCCACATAAATTTGAATTTCATAAACGCGTTTCACGCCTAATTTAAGTCTTGTAGATGAAAAACTGATTTTTTTGACAGCTGAATTCAGTTCATTAATCGTAGCCTTGACACCAAGGTAGTTAAAATATATCTTTGTAATGTTTATGCTGACGGGCAAGCTTCTGCATCAGGACACCTCTTCCGTTTTAGATCATCGACCCTTTCATTGAATCCCTGACACCACATCAACCATAGACATATAGAAACATATAAATAAATAACATTGTGTGCGGGTGCGTGGTATTCATGGTGTGACCTTGCCCGCTAGAAGTAGTTTAGCCTGTAATATAAATTTTACGTGTTTCTAAATTTATTGTGTGTCGGGTGTGTTTCTTAGAAATAAAACAATACATTGTATTATTGTATAGTTCGTTGCACCCTTTCTTTCTGTTTTTTTGTGCACCTCGCCCGAAACAAAGTAGCGTAGTTTACTTTCTAAGTTACATATAGGTATGTAATGTGCAATGCAAAACATTGGCAGTCGGTGAATACACAAATCCAATTCTTAAATACTCTGTACTGTATATATACCAAGATGTTAACAGTTACATATATATCCTATGTAGATAAATAATTATATATGCATTTAGCTCATATTTACAGCTGTGTCTAACTTTGGTCTATGTTATTAATGAAATTAAGTCAGAGTTCACCAAAGCTGTGACTATACTACACTAATGTAGCGCCACGACAATAAAGAACCTCTCGTGTGTTCTGTTAAAACACACCATTGAGGAGTTTGTTCTCGGACAGAGATGTTGTGTATACATGTAGAGTTCAAGGCGGTGTATTTCACTCTCTGTCAAATGGAGTATTAGTTACTTCAGCTCAATGTGCCGTTTTGCCCACAATCTACATCTATGACATGCATTGATGATCGAGTGCGTGTTATAATGAATGTAAATGAAAACACCCGATATATTTAAATGTATGTTTCATGAGAATTGTGGCTAATTCAAGATTTAAATGCCAACATTTCATCTAACATATCAACTAGAACATATAAAAAAAGTAAATGGTTAAGTGTTTATAATCCATTACAATGTTTCTATTTCTTTTGAGCTAGTGGCTTTTAAAAATTAAATAGGAGTACATAGTAATGCAAACTGTGTCATTACTTTATGTAAACATGATAAAGGATCCTAATAAATTTGTCAGTTAAACTAGGTTTAGGAATTATTACAATCGGCTCTGTTGGACCTTAGGGGAATAAAAAAAGACAGGTAAAATGACGGGTATCAGTATAAATAATAGCAACATAATTACCAGATAGATAATTCAGATTGGATTATAATATAACTGATGTTT
This sequence comes from Eledone cirrhosa, assembly GCA_964016885.1. NCBI lineage: Eukaryota > Metazoa > Mollusca > Cephalopoda > Octopoda > Eledonidae > Eledone > Eledone cirrhosa. The sequence goes on along the minus strand of OZ024743.1, from coordinate 31,856,874 downwards.
TAATATTTGGATTAGGAGAAACATATTTATCACGCGGCTATATTGGTGATAGTCATTATAAATTTGATTGACATTTCCAATAGTTTTCAAAGAGATCAAGATATGCACGAGGAGAGTAGTATCACGCGCAAAGTAACAACCCCGAGGACCATATGCTTAGCCGTGAGGCGCTTCCCTAAATTCTTGATTGGGATCTTAGGTTACACAAATAAAACGTTTCAAAACTGGATAAATATTATTCACTGCTATGAATACAGATAGGTTTTATACATTATGTGTCATTGAAATTAGTCTAAAATAACATGATTGCATAAGAATCACAGAAAGGGCCATAATTTCCTTTCGAGTATTCGATTTCAAACTGACGAATTTGGCAAAAGACATTGTAGCGTAAGTATTTGGATGAGATCTTGGAAACAGTAGAATAATTGTTTCTACCTTTGGCACAAGGCCAGCAATTATCCCAGTGCGTTACTGGAACTTTATTTTATCGACCCCCGTTAGGATGAAAGGCAAAGTTAACCTCGGCGGGATTTGAACTCAGAACGTAAAGAGCCGTAACTCTAAGTTGCAAAGCATGGCGTCCGACCCTCTACCGATACTGCCAATCCACTACCCGTTTTATTTGTGTAACAGTAGAATAATAACGTACATTTATGATAGTAAATTATTGCTATATATTAGTTTCTTTGGCCTTTCCATGAAATTTACAACATTTTTGGAAATGGTTTTATTGCACAATATGCATGGGATATGCTATAATCGTTGTTTAAAAGACGATCCCCTGCACTTATTCTGTGCTAAAGCATGTTTCGTTCAAACAGTTCTAACTCTAAAATATACAGGAATGACTGGCTACACTGCCTTAAATACATTCCGTATTCCAGCATGTATAGCCATGGTTTCTGTTTGCAGCATTGATGTTGACAGTAATCCGATAAAAATAATTCGCGACTATAATTTTATCTTTAAGAATGAGGCACCATAAATGTCGATATGTCTGTAAAGTGTTTGATAACACATTTTGTAATTGATTGTAAAACGATTTAGATTTTGGTTTGAAGACAATACACCTCTTATCACAATGAAAGCTGACAGAGCAGCTTTCGTGGAGGTGGGTACGGTCTATTTCTTCTATTTTGAAAGAAATTGAAATTGGAACATGGCATACATTTCCAATAGTAGCATCTAAAAGACATATTGAAGGACGATATTCTGATTTGTGTGGGTGAAAAAAGAGACTACGTGGATTTCGATGGCCAAATTATGCCTCCAAATAGTATTGAAGTTGTATCAAATGAATATCAAATGACACATCAAGTTTTTGCTGCTCATTTTATCCTTCCAATCTCAAAGGCAAAAAATACCATCTTTTACAAATATTGTTGCTGATTCTCTAAATGAGGACCAATATATTTGATTGAGAAATCACTTGTTTCAAAAGCTTTCGATTTCGTTTTATATGTATTCAATTTGTACAGTTATTGAATAGAGTGTGTAAATAGAGCTGTAAATATGTAGGGGTGATCCTACTGTACTTGAATTTCAATCAGGTATGTGTTGTAAAGATGTTGCAAAATTTAAATAAGTTTACTAGATTTTACAATAAGAGAATTACTAAGATAATACGTTTATGTGAATGCATGATGGGTGCCACATTGTGACAGAACGAAAAAACTGGCCGTTATGTGTATAATTAACCTAAAACCTAAAACCACGTACGTGATTACATCTAGGTTGAAGGCTTTCACAATGACAGACAATAAATCTCAATGTCAATCATTAAGTAGGTTTGTTCATTACAAGTGATGTGTCTGTGCATGTACAAATGTATCTTGCTCTGTCAAGAAACAGACAGGTAGATCCTGATTTAGTGAAAATGTTAAAGAAGTGACCAACGATGTGAGCAATATTTTCTGGTATTAAACCATCTTAACTTGTATATGATTCAGATATTTAATTCAGACACATTTATATATAAATGCCTTTGTTACAGTATTTAATTATATGCTTTACAATATATAGATATATATTAATCATTACCACTTATCGTCATTGACAACAACGACAGCTGCTGCTAAAAATTACAATTATATATCTTTGAGAAAATAGCCTGCACCGACTTTTAGAGACTAATTTTGTATATAAAAAAATTATCTTTTTTTTTTAATGTGAAAACGTCAATGATTCTCCTTATATTAAAGTCGATAATTACATCTGTAAATAGACTGAAATGTCTGTATATCTGTTGAGTAATTACTTAATAATTTGGATCTGTAACATACCATATCTGATTTTCCATAACATCTGTTGCCTTGGGAAGGACAAAAGCAAAATAACACGTGCAAAATAGATGAGAAGTATTTCTCAAAGTAAGAATAAGCATAACACATATATTATGTATACTATATTCAATAAAATAGCAAACACAACAGCTGCTGCAGTACAAAATAATGCATGTACTCAAAGCACGGCTGTGCTGTGAATATACGTAACAAAGAAACTACTGAAATAACAATGATATATTATTATTTAATAATTAATTATCCAGACATTTACATGCATGCGAATCTACATGCACGCATATGCACGTACACACACACACACACACACACACACACACACACACATACACACACACACACACACGCACGCACACACACACACACACACACACACACACACACACACACACACACACACACACACACACACACACACACACACACACACACACACACACGCACGCATATATATATATATATAATATATTAAGGTGTGTGTGCCCACATAAGCGCTATCGACTCAATAAAATAATTGTTTCTACTTTTGGCACAATGCCACCAATTATCCCAGTGTATTACTGGTACTTTATTTTATCGAGCCCGTAAGGACTCAATAAAATGATGTAAATTTAATGGGCCATTGTTTGCTCTCACCTTAACCTACATAGGAAACTCACCATATTTCCATTTAAACTCATATCTAACATTTTAAGGGATTTGTGGGAGGGTGTGGACTCTTTCTCAACTTTCAATCATCATTTCAACTGATGCTTCTGGAAGTAAGTATATTACATAGTCTTAACCGTCTTGACCAGCAAAAGGAAAACGATCTAGCCCCTTTCTTTTTTCAAATGATTCATCTGATATTGTTTTCAAAATAAAATATGTTTGTTTGCTGATTTAAAACAAAGTCAAATCTCCCAATATAGAGAATCTCAGCTTTTAATAGATAATTCTTTTAAATACGCAAGTATAAACAATTATTCAGAGAGAAAAGACAAAAAATACATTCTAAATACATATATAGATTCCAATAGTAAAGGAAAGAAAATTAAATTGTTACGAAAGTAAAGTGAAATATAGCCTTGAAACTATTTTGATAGACATTAAATAATTTTTCCTCATGTGCGTATTTTTTTCAGTGCTTCTTCCGATCGACAAAATTTGTGAGTTTATTGATTATGCTGTTTACGTTTTGGAACAAGAACAGCCGTTGTTTTCGCAAAATGCTTGATTTGTTATAAAAACAAGGAAAAATAATATAAAATTGAATTTAACTTGCGTCAAAAAAGAACAAAGAAATTGAATTAGAAAAAAAAACGAAAAAAAAAAACGAAATTAAATACAAAATTCATCTGACTTTTAATTGCCGCAACACAGAAAATATTAAGTTGTTTTAGAAAACAAAAGATGTTAGAAGTTCATGGGCAAAAAGGTTTCGTTCAACTATGCGTTTGTTTAAATATGTCCATAGCAGCAGATAGCTTCCGAGAGGAGAGGTTTGAATGCTCAAGATCACAGCAAACATTTAATTAACAAATTGAAGACATAAGATCATTCTTTAATCGTTAATTTATTTATGCAAAAGTGAAGACTCAAAGACAAAAGTGAATTAATTTAATAAATAACTTCCTTGGCGCGGTGTGTGTGTCTAAACATATATGGAATAGTGCCGTTGTCATAGTAACAGACAGGATTTATGGAGAATTTACAGGATAGACTGAATTATTTTGGAATAATCTGCCCGTGAATAGACCAGACGATATTTATTTGAGAACAAACAGACACGCTACTGTACTGAATTACTGGACAAGCAGTGGCATATTTGTTCATATGTAATAATTCAAGGAAGTAAAATTGTGTATGGTGTGGCAGTTGATTTTTACTATGGTCGAAATGATTGGATACAAAGAAAGAACACAAGGGTTAAGAGTTCACATCCGTTAGCTTTCATACTAATGAAATATAAATGTCCCACCTCATCAATATATACGTTGGTATTACTGATTGCATTGATCCCTCCTTGTCTCAAACCATAACGTTATAAATTCATTATCATTAAGTATCTAATATTTTCTGAGACTTAGTCAATCATAGAAGCATTGGGAAATATATTTCTTTCAATTGCATCACATTTACAAAATAATGGCATGAAACTTAAGTGATGACTACATTTGAGCCTTGAAGTTATACACAATTGTCCACCTCTTTATAACTTAAATCAATTATCTTCTTCTTCATTGAGAACGTTGAGACCTCTCACTCGCAATACCTTCTTTGCAGCACTTACTATCTGGTAGAATTCATACTAATGATCTGCGACGTATTTGAATGGAGATCCTTCTGTAGACTGAGATTATATTTATTCAAGTGAACCTATATCATTATGGAAGCCTGCAGTACCTATTCAGGTGAGATTAATGACAAACCCGACGTACGCATGAGTGGAACGTAAGTGTTGTGGAATAAACGCCTTCTCCATCCTGTCCGCCGGGGCTATGGGGAGGCCAGCACGAGGGACCCCATTTGCTCACCATATGGATTAATAGACAAAGTTATAAACTATTGTAGACATGAACGTATATAAATTATTGTCTTATTCATAACAGTTGAAGCATGTACTGTACTAATATTTACTTGGAGCTAAGTGGAATGAGACCTTAACCGTTAAAAAGTAGCACTGGATATAGAATAGGAACGGGCAGTCTCCCGGTTAAATAGCCATTAAGCATCAACCCTCCTTATCAATCATAACATTTAAGTGTTTTTAAATGAGGAGAATTACACACATTTCTACGCAGAACCTTTCATTCTCTGCTGCATTGTACCTTTGACATTTCTGCTCAGTACATTAACTAACGTTTTTGTTTAGGTTCATAAACTCGTTGTAAAATGGAATGCAACAATGTCTACAAAATGGCTCTGAACTTTGAGCCAATTTTATAGAGTATATATCAACATATATACTGTATATATATATATATATATATATATATATACACACACACATAAATATATATATATCTTTATATATATATATATATATATATATATATATATATATATATATATATATATATATATATATAAGTATATATGTATATATATATATATATATATATATATATATATTTATATATATATACATATATATGTATATACACATATGTATATACATATATATATACATATATATATATATATATATATGTTCCTTCTTCAGCAAACAGTAAAAAAAAAAAAAAAATCACAACATATATATATATATTTCTAATCTTATCTTACTATACAATGAAATATTTATGGGATGATAACAATTCGTATTGTATTCCCAACAAAGTGAAAAATGTGAAATAAAAGTACAAAAATATGCATTGAATACATAAAAATATTGTAACCGATAGGTTTTCTGCTAACCTGAGAGAAAGGAAATAAAAGCTTAATAGCCGACACGTATATCAAACAGCCAGAAATCTGATCTTTTGATGTTCGCATGGTTAATAAAGGCCAATGGAACAGTTTCCGAGACTATAAAACGTTGATAAACGTCTTTTCGTAATAAGCATAGATTTGCTCTACAAAACAAAAATAAACAAGTTAACACATACAATATTTGATAAGAAAAAACGTTCGATTATTTATAAATATATATATATATATATATATATATATAAATGTGTGTATGTGTGTATATATATATATATATATATATATATATATATATATATATATATATATATATCCACACAAATACACTCATTCTTATCCCCCCTCGTCTCCCCTTCTCTCTCTTTATATATATATATATCTATATAATGTGAGAGTGGGAGCAGGGTAAATACTATGTGTGCAAACAGAAACTGTTAATGAGAGTCAAATAAATAATTTATAGCTTATTTAAATTTACCTTTGGTAAGAGTGTGACGTCCTGCACTAACAGTCTCTTATAATATATGAATACAGTTGAAATAGATACTTTATATGTGTAACTCTTCTTGAGGCTATATCGCAACAACCAGGAATTAATTTTTTGGAAGTAAAAAACTTCAGATTCCCATCCTTAACAATCTCCATCTCTCTCTCTCTCTCTCTCTCTCTCTCTCTCTCTCTCTCTCTCTCTCTCTCTCTCTCTCCATCTCTCTCTGTCTCTCTCTCTCTCTCTCTCTCTCTCTCTCTCTCTCTCTCTCTCTCTCTCTCTCTCTCTCTCTCTCTATCTATCTAAATATCTATCTCTCAGTCTTTCTTGGTTCCCGCACGGCAGGCATCCTCGGCAAATTCAGAAAGTCAGCAGCCTGACTGTGTTAAGAGTCCTGTGAGTCTGGATGGTTTTTGGAGCGGGCCATTCTCCGTGGCAATACGTTCGCCCATCTGTCTGCAAACCACAGCCAAATCACTACTCATATTATTATGTAGAGTCTCTTCATCCTGTCTCCCTCCTCATATTATCTTTTACTTTTTTTTATATAAGTATCAACAAATATATTTGAATTAGAGTCACCTGAACAGCTACCACCTGTTGTAGATGGCAATTGGCCAAAATCGAAATGTCTTAAGAGATATTCTCTTTACGGTTAGTTAAAATGGAAGAAAACTTCTGGAAGCTTACTTTTATTTAGAATTTATAATGGTTTCTTATATAGGCACAAGGCCAGCAATTTTGGGAAAAGGGAAAGTCGATTAAATCAACCCCAGTGCGTGAGTGGTACTTTATTTTATCGACCCTGTAAGGATGAAAGGCAAAGTTAAACTCGGCGGGATTTGAACTGAGGACGTAAAGGGTCATAACACTATGCTGCTAAGCATGGCGTCCGACCTTCTACCGATACTGCCATTCCACCTTAATAATTGTTTCTACTTTTGGCACAAGGCCAGCACTATTCCAGTGCATTACTGGTACTTTATTTTATCGACCCCGTATGGATGAAAGGCAAAGTTAACCTCTGCGGGATTTGAACTGAGAGCGTAAAGGGTAATAACTCTATACTGCTAAACATGGCGTCCAACATTCTACCAATACTGCCATTCCACCTTAATAATGGTTTCTTATATAGGCACAAGGCCAGCAATTTTGGAGGAGGGGAAAGTCGATTAAATCGACCCCAGTGTGTGACTGGTACTTTATTTTATCGACCCTGTAAGGATGAGGCAAAGTTAAACTGGGCGGGATTTGAACTCAGTCCGTAGAGGGACGTAACTCTATGCTGGAAAGCATGGCGTCCGACTCTCTACCGATACTGCCAATCCACTTTAATAATTGTTTCTACTTTTGGCACAAGGCCATCAATTACCCAGTACATTACTGGTACTTTATTTTATCGACTCCGTAAGGATGAAAGGCAAAGTTAACCTCGGCGGGATTTGAACTCAGACCGTAAAGGGACGTAACTATGCTGGAAAGCATGGCGTCCGACTCTCTACCGATACTGCCAATCCACTGCCAATCCTCCGCCAATCCACTTTAATAATGCAAGCAATTTATATACAAAATCCACAGCATGATGATTGAAGAAAACGAATAAGTGAAGAATGACAATTTCTTAACATTTCTTTGTTACTATGGAGTAAGTCTCTATAATATTCTAATTCTTATTCTTTAGTTATTAATTGAATAAAGATGTACTAGTGTTACAATAGGTACTGCGTCTTCGGAGCCAATTCGAAAGGAGCTTGGAACTTATTTTCAAATCGGATACCTGGTCAGAAAAATTCCTTCAACGGAGTAGATCTATGTGGCGGGTTTAAACCGGAGACGGTTTAAGTTCTCCTTCCATGTAGACTAGAGCGGTATGCGAACCCGAAACGCCAACGGTACAAATACAGAATGACATAAAGTTCAACGCTTTTATGATCTAAATAATCCACTGTCCTATTTGATACTTTAGATGAAACGCAAAGTTAACCAGGGTGGGATTTGAAATCAGAACAAAACTAACCGGAGTAAAATAACGCAACGCATTTCGGCCGACGCTGTAACGTTGGTGTACATTATCTATCCAAGAACCAGATTTAGCAAAACCCAAATAACGTAGAATAAGTTTCCTCCAACAACAACATGTTTGACTTTATTACAGACACACAAAGTACAAACCACCTGTTCAATGCAAGTCACATACATTATTCCGACCTTCTAATCAACAATGAAGATGACAAGGAATGTGTTAAAATCTCACAGAACAGTAATTCTCTGAATGTGAAATGGAGATGATAAGAAGATATTGGCAAACTGCCAAACATACTAAAAGTCTAAAAGTAGGTTTGTGTGACTAAGCCGTGTATTAAATTTGAGAAGCATCACTTTTCAACTGGTTCTTATAAGATAGACCCGTGGGAGTATGATGATAAACATAAACCTTGAAGAGAATATCATGAGGTATGTTGTCTCATAATTCAGTTTTTATTCAAATAATAATTAAATGATAGTCTGTTATTTTTAAAAGTTATTTATTCATTCCAAAATGTTTACTAACATTATCATGATTGTTCTGTGCTTAGTCAAGGTATAAACTACCAACAAGATTTATGGTAAATCTTGTCGAGTTCGTATTTTTACGTGGTACCGGCTGATAAATAACTGTCAACTACTGGTCAAATATACTCAAATGCATCATAGCCACAAATATTTGGCTTTGTTAGAAACCATAATTCTTCTTGATGCCAATATAATTTTCTACATTCTCTATCCAGATCTCAGAGGGTAAAAATATCCTGTCATAAAGGGACACAAATAATTTTAAATGCATATCAAAGCAAATATATGACTCATTTGATTAATCGAAGTTTTCCAGTTAATTGCATTTGCACCACTTATTACTAGTAATAAATTGATAGAATCTGGAGGTAGATACCAATTCACATCTAGTGAAAATTGAACTTGGAAAATAGAACAAGTAATATAATAGTTTAAGATGTTAATTAGCTACATCACATTTTCTTTGAACCCATATTACAGCAGAATGTATTTAGCTTCGACACACTTAGGTCAATTAAAAACATACTATATATGTACTGACCTATTCTCTAGGGTTTACACACTTTTTCATAAAAAGCTTTTACTGAAAAAACAAAACTAAAAACAAGTCTACATTATTTAAATGGTTATACGGTTTGGGTTTAATGTGATAGCATTAAATCTATAGTTATTTGCTTTGTCACATTTTCATGTTACATTCAATTAGTTTCAGGAGGAAGGGGTGGTAAATATGTCAGCGTAATCTAGCTAGTCAGATGAGTCAGTCAGTTATCAATTAACTTTAAATTATTAGATACATTAATTAACTATGGAGGTTTAGGTGACATATTTAAATATTTCCAACGAATCAGTTAAGTGGGGATAAATTAAGACAAATTTGATTTCTTGTAACTGGAAACTAGATCAGAGGTGCCAAACATGGAAACAATCTGACATTAAAGGGTCTTCATATAAATCTTGCAAAGAGTAAGGTTTTAGTGAGAAAGATGATAGGATTTTGATACCATTAGATAAATGGTCATGATGAATATGTTGAGGATAAGTAGATTGAATCTCCATATTAGGTACCCAGTATGGAAAATAGACACAAAGAGATGAAATGGGATCAAATGTAGGCTGACAGAAAAGGTTTCATATGTGAGTAGAAGGAAAGCTACTCGGCAAATGAAGTAACCACAAATGATCAGAAAGCTCAACAGATCTCGTAGTAGGTACCATTTGCTATCTAGTCAACCCCCACTACTAGGAGGGAAGTTGGGTGTGTCGGAGCTCTGTAGTCAGAGTGGTAACAGGGTGGTAAAGTTTCAGGGGAATGTTACTTCTACTGTCAACGAAAAGTTTCTCTTTCAGAGTGAAGGTCGGATTATATGATGCTCTTGTTTGAATTGCTATGCTACATGGCAGAAATACATGGATTCTGAGTGGAGAAGATTTATGATAGCTGATAAATATGAAGCATGCATCATCCGCTGAATGTGTAACAGCGGAGCATAAGTGATCTGAGAGAATTGCCAAAGAGAAATTGAATGTAGCATGAAATAAAAGCGATTCAGCTGGTATGGTGACGTGAGACGTAATGAAGAAGACACGGGGTGAAGTTGTGAAGAAAATCCTCAGGAACATGAGCCTCACGATGTAGATGACACAAGACCGAGTCGACCAGTACCAGCAATACAACACCAAATGGGGATTAAAGATTTGATGATTAGACGGATACAATACTCTAGAGCGTGTGAATAGACTCTTCTGTCTAGATGAACTTGTATCAATATCTCTAGTGTTAATGCGATGATAAAACGTACCCAGTACATTATGTAAAGTTGTAGGATTGGTAGTCCCAGTCCCACAAAAACAAAACGTATGCAGTACACCCTGTAAAGTGGTAGTATTGTAGCAAGAAAAGGAAACGCCCCCAATACATCCTGTAAAATGGTTGGATTTAGGAATATCATCCAACCATAGAAAACGATGCCAATTATAAAACCCGAGAATCTTGAGTTTTCTTTGACCCATCTTGTCTCGGACCGTAGCAACCAGTCCACACTTGGAAAGCGGACGTAAAAGTCTCATGATGGAGATGATGAGGATGATGATGAATCTAAAACCAATATTGTTGGTTTTATTGCTATCTTCCACCAGAACAACTCTGATTATGTAAAGGCTTGGCCAAAGGCGTACCTGTTATGACCACCCTTTTAAAAAGATTATCTAAGACTGATCATGTAATTTGTCCTTCTTTTTTCTAAGAAGGTCAAGCATTATCTAAGTAATATTTCATTATTATAACTATCAGCGAAAGGTCCTCTATTAAGACACAATTAAACTTGAAATTGATGTGAATAGATTTATAAAAAATATATAACAGCGAAACATTTTTCACAATAATTTAACTGGGATCAGGAAAAAATGTTGATATCTTATTCGACCAACATTCCTCAGTTGACAACTATCTCCCTGGATAGCTGGTATACTTGGGATAAATATGACATTGTACAAATTAAAGCGCTTCGACATCACTTTAACACCTTAGAATACCATGATCTGCCATTCGGTGATACCCTTGTATAACAAAGAACCCTTGCACTTCATCGTACGCAAGTCCTACACTCTCACAACCGCACAACCCATAGTCAATACACTACATTATATTTCCATCTACTTCCAGTTCACATGAACATACGTTTTTTACTATATCGCTAACCGTTTCAACTGTATCACAAAGAAAATATTTTATTTAACAAAATTCTATATCATCATCTCTGCATAATCTGTTACATTTTTGAAGCAAAAAGAAAGCACCTCTCTGAGTGTACTCCATTATTTATATTCTATTCTACATCCATATCTACATCTCGATTTTTGTGGTATCATTCTCCATCGCTTGTATGGTGAGAAACAATTAAGTTTTCCAATTAGCACATCCGACCTACTTTACTAATCCCATACCTTCCCTCAGATAAAGCTGTCCTCCTTATTTACATCTGCATACATCTGAAACCCATCTCAAAACAGATACATTCGCGCAAATACGCCGCACTGGAGATGCCAATCTGAGTAAATTAAAATGTTTCTTTTTTCTGTGGTCGATACATTAACAGAGAACTTGTGAGGATATAAATGACTGTTGTTTTCCAAAATGTGTATGGAGTTGCGCCTGATTCAGCCACGATTATTAATCTTTGCAATTATAAAGTCCGTGTTCTAATTCTGCTTGAACACACAAATATACATACAAACACACGTCAGTAATATCAGGATCGATGATATATTCCAATTATGTTATGTTGGTTTAAATATTTTGGGAAACAGAACATATTTTATTAACCATCTGGTATTGAGACTGAGTTATATGAAATAAATAAAATATACGAGTATATATATAGTGTAATGGTGTGTAACATTCAGTTCCTGACGGTTAACCAGTTTGAGTACTCAATGGTAATATGTCCATCAAAATCAGATATAAGCAGAATTAGCAAGTTTATATTAGATAGAATAATACCACAAATTAAAGAACAACTAATAATCAAGCTCTGGGGTAACACAAATGAAGCAATAGATTGGTTTAATAAATTAGGCAATAGAGAAGGCACTATCCTTTGCACAAAAAACTCTGAGCTTTCACCAGATGAAATTAAAATAATACTAGCTGCTAGAAGAACAATAATTAAATTCGACAATAGTTACTGGGAAAAAATAGACAGAATAACTTCGATATAACTATGGGATCAAATGATTCAGCACAAATTGTTGGAATTTATATAGCACATTTCTTACATAGGGAATTTAATAACCTACAAGGAGGAATCTATAGAG
>OZ024743.1:31804304-31834304 GCA_964016885.1 Eledone cirrhosa | reverse complement strand
TATATATTTATATATATGTGTGTGCGTGTCTGTGATTGTGTGTTTGTGTGTGTGTATGTATATATATATATTTAATATATATATATATATATAAATTACACATGTATCAAAGTCATGTTCAAATCATTAAATAATTTGAACATAACTTTGATACTTGTGTAATTTATATCCCTGCTCTTTAAAACACCTGATGTTCTTACAGTGACCTATTTCTCTCTACTGGTAATAAGGTAAATTAATGAACTTTCCTGTTTATAGTTATTTATAGTATAGTATATACATAACTATAATTAGAATCGGTAGAGGGTCGCACGTCATGCTCTGACGCATAGAGTTACGGAGTTGAAATCCCGCCGAGGTTAACTTTGGCTTTCATCCTTACAGGGTCGATAAAATAAAGTACATGTAATACACTGGGTAATTGGTGGTCTTGTGCCAAAAGTAGAAACCATTATTATTGTATATATATATATATATATATATATATATACGATATTAACAAATGTAAACTATATTTATAAAACCATATCTATGATGTCTTCCAAAAGTAACGGTTGCATTTTGAAAGGGTATGACACTATTATTTATAAAACTGGTATATATTGTATTTTGTCTGATGAAAGCATACCATAATTCAACATGGTATCCTTGAAATATGTATAATAAAATAGATATGGTTTTATAAATATAGTTTCCATTTGTTAATATCGTATATTTACTCCAAATACATGTCGAGTGCTTTATATCATATATCAGTTATAAATATATTTGCTTGTTGTATCCCAACAATTTAAATAGAACTTTTGCATATATATATATATATATATATATATATATATATATATATATATATATATATATAAATTCATCGAGAATTGCATTTCGGCGGGTAGAAAAAGCGAAATGTAACGCAAATTCAGTCATTTATATAGTGTAAGAAGAGGAAGAAGAAGAAGAAGAAGAAGAAGAAGAAGAAGAAGAAGAAGAAGAAGAAGAAGAAGAAGAAGAAGAAGAAGAAGAAGAGAATAATATTAATAATAATAATAATAATAATGATAATAATAATAATAATAATGATTTCTTTATTAACCACAAGGGTTTACATAAAGTAGACATTAAGGACAGTGCAGGACAATGCAGGACGGTACAAATGGGCATTTCTGCGTGTAAAAAACAAAAACAGAGGATGTAACAAAAAATAACAATGAAAAATTCCCCAATAGGGGGGAGACTTCGGAGGGAGATTTGTGGAGAAAGCCCAGTAAAAAGCCACAATGACCCTGACCACCAAGGCAAGTGCCCTCTCCCAGTTTTCCACCTTTAATTTACAGATATATACTCAGAGTAGGCCCATTCACTCGGGCCATTCTTGCTTCTCTCACCCATCTTTCAACAAAATGCTGGGAAGAGAGCACTTCCCTCTCTACTCTGATTTTCCTTTTCAAATGAAATTTGAAAAAGTCAATCAGAGCATCACCGAAGAGGTAAGTGCTCGTCTTCAACCCTTTCAAACGTGTCCACCATACTATCTCTTTCGCCATGGCCACCAGACAGATAATAACTGCCTGCCCTTTCTGGCTAAAGGAGGAGGGCGGGGCAATCCTCACGATGGACTCAGATGATAGCCGGATCCGTCCTAAACGCGACAGCAGGTGTTCGACATAAACCCACAAGTCAGCAATTTTCGGACACTGGACGAGTGCGTGCAGGACGGTTTCGTCGCCCTGCGCGCATCTCGGACATGCCCGGCTGACGGCACCTCCATGCCTGTAGAGTTTATCCCGAACTGGCAAGGCTCCTCGGTAGCACTGCCAGGCCAGAGATTTCTGGAAGTTGTCCATAGGCCCTGGCCCGAAAGTTCTTCCGAAGAGATTGGCTAGTTGATTTTCGTCGACGCCTAGAGTTTCCCCAAGTACGTCGTCGCTCTTCCCCTCCACTAATCCTCTATAGAACGCCGAGGTGGGTTTCCACCGATCACATTGCCCGATTGGTCGAGGGCTGTGAGCGCCTGAAGACATTCCAGTCTCCAGGCGCTCCCTCTCGGTCTTCACTTGACCCAGGACTGCAGCTCCGTCAAGGAAACGAGCTGAGGAAATACGCGCCTAGCAAACGGCGACCACACCTGATCACCGTCGAGGAAGAGGTGGAGATGTCGTAGCCTGAGCGCGTGCCTGCGCATCATAAGCCACGGCATGCCCAGCCCTCCATGTAGCGGGTGTTGACAACAGATGGACCGCCTGACCATCGGAGCACGTCCCTTCCACAAAAAGCGAAAGAGCAAACGCTCCAGCGCAGTCAGGCGAGGCTTAGGACAAGGTACGACGGTCAGGCGGTAGCAGATGACAGACGCGATGTACGCGTTAGCCACCTCCGCTCGACCTTTCAGGGATAGCTTCCTCTCGGCCCATTTCTGGGTGAGAGAAGCCACCCTGCTCGTCACCTCGTCCCAGTTTTTGTCCGTCTGGAGGTCCGGACCGAACCAGACCCCCAGCAATTTAACCGGTCCGTCCGTCCAGCGTCCGACGACGCTGTTGGACGGCATGGACCTGCCTCTCCAGGTGCCGAGCTGCAGGCCCACTGACTTTTCCTGGTTGATCATTGCTCCTGTCACGGCTTCATATTCTCTTAGTGTAGTGCCGATCGCTTCGATGTGTTTGGCGTTCGACACCACTAGGGTGACATCGTCCGCATATGCTGACACGGATCTTCCGCATCCTAGTTCGCGCGGGAACCCCCTCAACGTCTCCAGTTTGTGCAGTAATGGCTCAAGAGTTAATACGTTCAAGAGGGACGAGAGGGGACATCCTTGGCGGACCGAGCGCATGATGTTGAACGGTTCCGACAGGTGACCGTTCACTCTCACCACAAAGCAGATGTCGCTTTGCATGGCAGCGATCCAGCCTCTGAAGACGGGCCCAAAGCCAGCCGCCCTCAGGACTGACGCTAGGTAACGATGGTCGACCCTATCGAAAGCTTTCGACTGATCTAAATTGATCAAGGACCCACCCGTACCAGGTTCCCTAGCTACCCTCTCTACGATGTATCGCATGAGGTGGAGGTTGTCGTGGATGGATCTGTCGGGAATGGCGCATGTCTGCGCCTCTCCTACCAGACCACGAACGACAAGCGCCAGCCTCTTTGCTAGCACCTTGGCCAAAATCTTGAACTCTGTGTTTAGTAGAGTTATGGGCCGGAAATTATCTATGTTATCCCCCTTGTTCGGATCCTTTCTCAGCAGTGCCACCGCTCCTCGTCTCACAGAACTGGGAATTCTCCCGTTATGTTGCCAGTTGCAGTAGACGTCCGCAAGAGGCCCCCGAACAAGTCTGGCATCTGTACGTAAAGTTCATAGGGCAAACCATCCAAACCAGGCGATTTACCCCTTGTGCAGCCAGTCATTGCCTCCCTTACTTCAGCGGCTGTTATCGGCTTTTCGCAACACTTCGCCTCAGTGGCCGAGAGCCGCGGCAGTCCGTCGAGGTAGACACTAAAGTCCATCCCTCGACCCGGCCCACCTCTGCCCCCGAACAGCTGAGCGAAGTGTCGCTGAAAAGCTTCACACATTTGCCCGGGATCGAGTAGCATGCGCCCGTCGTGGTCCACCAAAGACCGGATCGTGGCTTTGTTGCCACGACGCGCCTCCGCCACTCGGGTCCATTGAACGGCTTTCGTCCCCTTGTGTCTGAGAGCACGCACCCTTGCTCTGACAACGCAGCCTTCGTGCTTTGCATTGAAGAATTGGTCAAGGGCCAATTTCGCCGCAAGCACGTCGGTCGCAATGCCTTTGCTAAGCGCCTCGTCTAATTTTCTAACTAGTTATCCCTCTGCGCTATTTTTCTCTATTGCTAAAGCCTTACTAAACCTAATGGATTCTATTCTAATCGCTCTTTTCAGAGCAAACCACCACTTGTTGTTGACGATGGCCCCCGTCAACGCCCGTTTAACTAGTTCACTAATCCGGTCTCTGTAGGCCTTGCGCGCTGGTAAGGACGCCTTTAGCTTCCAGTAGCCGGGTCCTCGTCTATGAAGCCTATCTAAGTCAAGCACACAGATCACGAATTTGTGGTCCGTGTAGCTTACTATCTTGAATTGTGGACATCCTATGCTAGACATATCTATTACCCTACAAAATACTCTATCTAGATATGATCTGGATGACCCTAGGGCGATTTGTCCAAGTCCCCATTGGCACATTCGGGAAATCCAATCGGTACCTGTCAGACAGTTCAAAACGCCTGAGCAGGTTGGTGAGGCTCTTGCATCCTCCGCCCCTATCCGCTAATCCCACACAGTCCCAGCGTGCATCTAAGATCCCGTTCCAGTCGCCCACTAACACTAAAGAGCGGGACGTTCCAAGAAAGGTCTCCAGACGCCGGAAGAAATCAGGCCGCCCTGCTCCTGTCGGGGCATAGACGGCCACTAGCCTGAAAGCTTGCCCGTCTCCGCTGGTCACGTCCAGCACCACCAGCTTACCCTCTGGGTCCAGGAAGATACCCGCATGGCGAGATCCAAACCTCTCCGAAAAAGCACAGCAACTCCTCCCCCCGATCCAGGACGGCTGGGAGATGCGTACACATCGTAGCCGCCGAAGACCGGTGCGAAGGCCCGTGCTTCGGAGATTCTGGTCTCGCTGATGGCCACTACATCTATGTTTAGTGACCTGAGGTCGTTGAGCAGGTGACCCTGCTTCCATGACGACCCCAAGCCACGCGCATTTATGCTGCCTATTCTGAGTGAGGTCATGTTTAAATAGAGTGGAAAAGATGGGAAAGACCACTTACCGTACTTTTGGTAGAGGAGGGATGGTTTTTACATCCCTTTTCACTTGATCGTCTGGTGAAGGGACCGTTGAATCGTCCCTTCGGCTGGTCGTCGGCTCTTCTATGAGAATGTCTGAATATACTCTTCGATTGATAGTTCCTCCTAGGTCCCTGAAATCACCAACTGCGTTGGGGAATTTCGTTTTAATGTTTGTGTATTGTTTCTGTGCTATTTTTAGCAGTCTTATGTTAGTTGGCGTTTTGATTGGTGCTGGTATTATGTAGTCGTGTTGTGAAATGTCTGTGTGTTCAATTATGTAAGTCATTAGTTTCTTGTTGTGTGTATTTATTGCCGTGCATTTGTTTTTCTGTGGGTGGGGTGAGGTTCTGCTATTTTCTTGTCGTTGTTGCTGGGTGTGTGTGTTTTGTTGTTGTGTTTGCGATGTTGGTGCTTGTGGTGGTGGTGGTGGAGGTGTTGTTGGCGGTGGGGTTGTCGCCGGTGGTGATGGTGGTGCTAGTGTGGGTGGTGATGGTGTTGGTGGTGTTGATGCTGTGGGTCTCTTTGCAGTAGACTTTAACCTTTTCTCATTTCTTTCCTCCCTTTTCAAAGGCGACGATGCGCTGCTTCTGCGTTTGTGCCTTCTTACGACCTTTTGCCATCCCTCTCCCACCTCACACTCCATGTCTGATTCTGTGAGGTTGGGGAGGGGTACCAGCTCCACTCTTTCACTTGTTGTTGTTGGTGATGTTTGCACTGGAGTCTCTGTTGCAGCTGCATTTGGTATTGCTGTTGTTGTTGTTAATATTTCCACTGCTGCTGCTGTTTTTGATTTCCGTGGCGTGGGTATGGGTGCCACGGACCTATCGTTCCTGGTTGCCGCTTGTCCTGTTGCTGGTAGCCGTGGAGCCGGTTTCGGAAGGAGGGGGGTTTTCTCCTTTCTCAGGGTCTTCTCGTTGCAGAAGGCCCTGAGGTGAGTCTTCATTCCACAGCGAAAGCATTTCGGGCGTTTTCCCTCAACACTTATGGGCAGTTGAGTGCCGTTATCGAAGTCTATCACATTCGGGATAGCTTCGATGCACTCCTGGTTGGTTTGGATTAGCATCTCAATGGAGGTGCCGACCCAATCTTCTCTTACTTTTTTCTGTACTTGCAGTACAGTTGTTTTGTCCTCGATTCCGACGAGGACAGACGCGGCCAGCCAAGAAGGGGCCATTCCGGGGGGGGGGGCGTGGGTCAGTTTGACCCTCACAATTTTTTGCCCGCAGTAGGAGGGCACCAACACCATTTCCTCGCTACTTAGGGTCACTACGGATTGAGCCTTTGCCTCCTGGGGTGTGGCAAAAAGTACGTCTACGGTGGCATATTTTTTGCCTCGGGTGATGTGCGTTTTCCGCTGCCACACAGACCCCAAGGCTTTTTGTATTTGAGCCTCTGTGGCTCTTTCCACCCTACGGGATTTTGTACTTACTGTACGGTACGTGACCGTACAGTGCTGTTGGGTTTCGAAAAGTTTTTCCGCTGCCTTGCAGATTGCTCGGTGTCCAGTCTTTGTCACCATCTTCTTCGCTTCCTCTAATTCCTCATTTGTTATGAGGATTGTTTCCAAGTTTTTCGGAATACCTGCAAATGAGATTGGTTTTTCTTTGCTGCTGTTGTTGTTGTTGTCGTCAGTGCTGTTGTTACTTTTGTTGTTGCTGCAGGTACTACAACTACTGCCTCCGCCGCTGTTGCTGTGGTTGTTGTTGGTGTTGCTGCTGCTAATGCTGTTGTTGTTTATGCTGCTGGTGATGCTGTTGCGGCTGCTACTGTTGTTTTCATTGTCACTGTTGCTGTTGTTATTACGGCTGCTACTGCTATTATTCCTGACGTCAGACGAATGAACTGGGTTTTCGTATTTCCCGCACACCTGTTTCGTCACTGTCGTCGTCGTCGTGGAGAAACCTTGCACGCTTTGCAAGACACTTTTCTTTTCTTTCGTCGCTTGCGAAAGAGAAGGGAGGGAGAGAGACACATTTAAAGAAGGGAGGGAGAGAGACAATCTTCTCTCTGCTGTAGTGATGATTGAGGAAGAAGAAGACGGAATGAGTGGGAGTGACCTATGACATTTCTTTTTCGTAGCCATGTTGTTTTTTGGGTTTAAAATAAATATTGGGCACAAAACCCCAATAAGCAGTTATTTAACCCCGAAGGGCCAAATAACGGGCAGAAAGACCCCTCTCACGAGGAGGTGGGTGTTTTTGTCTACAAGTTAGTTAAAGTTTTAAACAATTTACAATTGTTATAGTGTTCAAAATTTACAATACCTTACAGAGCCGAGCCTCCGTCAACCATAGCATTCAATAATAATAATAATAATAATAATAATAATAATAATAATAATAATAATAATAATAAAATCAAGATAGAAATTTGAAAAATGTGGAAATTGAGAACGAAAACAATACCAGTGGTTGTAGGCGCTCTGGGAATGATACCTAAAGGGGCTAATGATTACTTATCGCAAATCGCAGGAAACCCGCGTATAGGAGAAATACAAAATATAGTACTAATGGGAACTGCCCATATACTAAGGAAGATTCTGTCAATATAAGTACATCACAAGTCTAAACACTAAAGATGCATGTGTGAATATGTATGTTCTTTCTTGAACATGGCGGACCTTGTTGTCTCTTGAGCTCACTGGTTGTGTCTTGGTGATAACTCGTATGAACATAAAGTAAGATAAATGCAACTGTAATAATAATAATAATAATAATAATAATAATAATAATAATAATAATAATAATAATAATAAAAGGATTTGGAACTGCCATGAAGTCAAAGTGATCCCGATTGTCATAGGCGCACTGGGGACTATCTCCAAAGGTTTCCAGGGATGGTTAAAGAAAATCGGCCCCTTCACGCTTTTTGGAACGCTTCAAAATGCATGCTTGCTTGGAACGGCAAGAACCCTCCGATACGTCCTGAATATCTGAGGCTGCAGGTAGTGGCTTGATATTCAATCCAACGGACTTTCCAGTTAACCAACATCAATGACTGAGATTCAAGGAATAACAATAACAATAATAATAATAATAATAATAATAATAATAATAATAATAATAATAATAATAAGGGAAGAAGACGCACGAGGTGACGGAGGTCATGAAATCGCTCCCGTAAGTTTTGAATTTTTAACATATTTAAATCATTTGTGAAATAACAACTCTTAGTACAAATGCTACGTAAAGCACCCGGCTTGAGCCCCAAAAAATTCGGACCCAAAATATATTGTTATAAGGCTCAAATATTCAAATATTCAACTTTGTATTGTACACTGTATATCCCCCCCAAAAAATGGCTATAAACGGAAGAAGAAGAACCCCCCCTCCTCTCCTCTGGCTACACTATATAGGACAGCTAAACTCACCAACACCAGAAACTAGATACACCACCCACCCCATCATCTGTGTACACTAAACACAACAGCATTTTCACCTTCACCGCCACCGCTCACTACGGCCATCATTACCACCACTATCCCATCACCGCCGCCACCACCCCTTGACTCCTTCACTGCTGCTGCCACCGCTACAGCACCATCACTACAGTAATACGGTCGCATCACCGCCACCACTGCCTCGGTATCGACATCACCACCACCACTGTCTCAGTATCGCCAACGCCGCCCTCTCCCACTTCTCCCTGCTGGCTGCTACTACTACTTCCACATTATAGAATCCCTACTACTAACAAAGAGGAAGGCATCAAAATATATAGATAGACTCAAAAGAAAAAAGAAAAAACAAACAACAAAACCAAAGCAGCACAGCAACAACAGCAAAAAACGAGAAAAACAAACAGAGAAAAACAAAAACAAAAAAAGAAACCCCAAAAACGTAAAGAAAATAAGAATGAAGAGAGAAGCAGGCGGACGGACAGAGAAGAGGGGGGAAAAAGTAAAACTTAAAAAACAAAAACTAAGTCAGACATTCGAATACTACATTACAATGAAACTTATGCTTATTCATTTTTGGGGCCCTTTCTGCCCGTGTGTTTGTTTGTTTATGTGTGTTCGTATACAGCGTGGTGATAACTAGGAAGCTATTGACTATCTACAACATGTTCCACAAGAGGAGTGATTTCAATAGACTCTACTTAAGGAGATCTGAAGGTGGAAGAGGTCTTATCCGCATAGAGGTCTTATCAGCATAAACTTCTACTTCTTCTTCTTCTTCTTCTTATTATTATTATTATTATTGTTATTGTTATTCCTTGAATCTCAGTCATTGATGTTGGTTAACTGGAAAGTCCGTTGGATTGAATATCAAGCCACTACCTGCAGCCTCAGATATTCAGGACGTATCGGAGGGTTCTTGCTGTTCCAAGCAAGCATGCCTTTTGAAGCGTTCCAAAAAGCGTGAAGGGGCTGATTTTCTTTAACCATCCCTGGAAACCTTTGGAGATAGTCCCCAGTGCGCCTATGACAATCGGGATCACTTTGACTTCATGGCAGTTCCAAATCCTTTTCACCTCCCACTTTAGGTCCTGGTATCGGTTAATTTTCTCCCTCTCCTTCTCTTGCACTCTCGTGTCGAACGGGCAGGCCACATCCACAATCAGGCACGATCTTTTTTCTTTGTCCACAACCACCAGGTCAGGTCTATTGTGTTCCAGTTTTTTGTCCGTCTGTATCCTAAAATCCCACAGCACCTTCATCTGACTGTTCTCCATCACCGCCTCTGGCCTATGCTCATACCATTTCTCAGAATGTGGTAGATTGTTTACTTTGCACAGGTGCCAGTGGATCACCCTGCCCATCACATCGTGTCTCCAGCCCTTATAGTGGGTCTGGGCTAGGTGTTTACACTCGGACACAATGTGAGCCACAGTCTCCTCTCTCTCTCCACAGATCCTGCACAGTGGGCTAGCCTCCTCCTTGTAGATATGGTGCTTCAACCACTTCGTTTTGAGGGCCTGCTCCTGCGCAGCCATTAGCATTCCTTCTGTAGCCTTTTTGAGGTCTCCTCTTCTCAACCAGTTCCATGTCTGTGGATCTCTAAATTCAGTTTTCTCAAAGAAGGTACTATGAAGGGATTTTCCCTTAAGGTTACTCTTCCTCCTTGATGTTATTTCTTCCTTGGACATCCCCTGGCCTACTGTCCCCTCCTTCAGTACAGTTCTGAGCATTGGCTCCTTACTATAGGTCACGTATTTGTATAGGTTGTTTTTCTCCATCTGAACACAGTCCTCTATGCTGATAAGACCTCTTCCACCCTCAGATCTCCTTAGGTAGAGTCTATCGACATCACTCCTCTTGTGGAACATGTTGTAGATAGTCAATAGCTTCCTAGTCTTCCTATCCATTTCTTTTTGTTCAGCAACATTCCATCTCAGAATTCCCGCACT
Source organism: Eledone cirrhosa (assembly GCA_964016885.1). Taxonomy (NCBI): domain Eukaryota; kingdom Metazoa; phylum Mollusca; class Cephalopoda; order Octopoda; family Eledonidae; genus Eledone; species Eledone cirrhosa. The sequence goes on along the minus strand of OZ024743.1, from coordinate 31,824,155 downwards.
GTACCTAATAATAGACACAGCTCGGGAATTTACTGCGCTTATGGCATTTCTGCTGTTCAGATGTGACTTCAATACGCTCCTTACTCTCCGAATGTATTCAGTTCTTAACAACTCCTTCATTTTTTTGTTCTTTATGCCATCAGCCTCCAGATCGCCCAAATACTTGTATCCTTCCTCAGAGTCAATTTCCTTTATCATCTCACCTGTTGGTATCTGGATCCCGTTACTTCTGCTCAACCTACCCCTCTTCATCACAATGACTCCACATTTACCAATACCAAACTGCATACATATATCACTGCTGAAAATACGGACAGTGTCAACAAGCACATCCAACTCCTTCTCACTTTTCCCGAAGAGCTTAAGATCGTCCATGAAGAGGAGGTGATTGATGGTAAGCTCTCCCCTTCCCAACTTGTATCCTGCTCTCACTTTTCGCAGCATAATGGTCAAGGGCATCAGGGCAAGGACAAACAACAGAGGGGACAGGCTATCTCCCTGGAAGATACCTCTCTTGATCTTCACGCTTCCCAAGGATACTCCAGTTGATGTCAACTCTGTCTCCCAGGACCCCATACTCCTGCCCAGCAACTGTCTGATGTTATCTGCCACCCTGAAGACCTCCAGGCTTTTGGTGATCCAGGAATGAGGCACCATGTCAAATGCCTTTCTGTAGTCTATCCATCCCATGGCAAGATCAGTGTGTCTCCTCCTGCAAATCCCCATTACCATCTTATCAATAAGCAACTGGTCCTTTGTACCACGTGACTTCTTTCGGCATCCTTTCTGTTCGTCCGGTAACAAGTTGTTTGTGTGGAGGTGATGGTAGATTTCCTCAGACACAATGCTCGTCAACAGTTTCCACATTACGGGCAGACATGTGATAGGTCTATAGTTGGTAACATCATTACCCTTGATTCGGTCTTTCATTATCAGAACTGTGGTACCTTTTGTCAACCACTCTGGCACCTCACCCGACACCAAGCAGTCATTGAACATGGCCGTCAGCTTCGGGTGGAGGGATGTTAAATGTTTAATCCAATACCCCTGCACACCATCTGGGCCTGGTGATTTCCAGTTGGTTAGTTTTTTGGCTTGCCTCTTAAGAGTTTCAACTGTGATACTCAAATCAGTCTGTTGTTGTGCCTTCTCACCGATCTCCCTCTGTACTGTCTCAATCCACCCTGCCTGGGCATTGTGTCTAACATCCTGCTCCCATATTCCTCTCCAGAATGTTTTAGCTTGTTCCGCCCCAGGGATCAAGTCGTTGCCTCTTTCTTTCCCCTCAAGCTGTCCAAACAGCATCTTCTGGTTGTTGTCGAACATGCGGTTCTGTTTATACTGACTGACTCTGTTCTCGTATCGCCTGATTTTGGCACTCTTTGCTACAGTGCGTTGCTTCAATTCCTCTATGATAATATTTAGCTTTTTACTCCTAGTTTTGTATTTTATTTCCAGTCTATTTTTAGTGCCTATGTTTTTTAGTGTCCCATTCAGTAGTGACTCAAGCTTTCCTATGTCATTTCTCATTTCCCCGATTTGCCCACTCAGTCGCTTCTTCCACCACGGCTCTGCTCTTTCTTGTCTGTTGTTTCCTCTCGCTTTTATACCAAGTAGTTTCCTCACCGTATTTGCTGTTGCTTTGAGGATATTGTTGCACTGGTGAAGACTCCTCGCCTCAAGGTATGGGATGACTTTGTTTACCTTAGCTGTTGTTTCTTTTAACTTTTTCCTGTCTACAAATCTTAGGTTCATAGGTCTCCCACTATCATTGTTCAATTCATCTACCACTAGATTTAGGATGTCAACCGAATCTTGTCCTAGCCCGTCAGCATTCATATCCTCAGTGGCCGTATCTCTGTTCCAGGTATTATTTATCTCAGTATTCAGATCATTGTCTGCTTCGGGTGGTTCCTCCGTTCTCAGGACCTCCTCACCTTCATTTCCCACCGGCTCGCTTGTCTGGCATACTACACCCGCCATCTCCAAGCCATTCTCTCTGCTCAGTTCCTCCAGTTCCAGCTCGCTTATCCACCCATTAGTTCTTATTACCCGAGCCTGCCCGGCCAATTTTTGTTCATCTAATTTAAATAAACCAATCTCGTTCCAGATGTTATGCATCCGTCTCCTGTAGCCCCTCTCCTTGGGGTTACTTTTCAGGTAGCATTGCATAACAGTTCTATTCAATTCTTTCGTCCAGTTGGTTCTGGCCCCTTTCCTTCTTCTTCTTCCTCCAACATCAGCAGTATTTGGTTGACAGTCAGGTTCCTGCTGCTGAGCCAGGGGGCACCTGTTGGGTGAGAGTCTGTCACATGACGTTCTAGTCTCCATTTCACCGTTATTCGAACTGTTTATGTTCGATATTTAAACACTCTTATCGAGGATTGGCGGATGTATGGTTACATAACCACCGGTGATTTCATTACCTGCGGTGATTTCGTCACTCCACGTGATTTTTGTGTGGCATTATCACGCTGTAGACGAACCTAAATAAACAAACAAACAAACAAACAGGCAAAAAAAAAACAAACCCAAAAATGAATAAGCATAAGTTTCATTGTAATGTAATGTTTGAATGTCTGACTTAGTTTTTCCCTTCCCTTCTCTGTCCGTCTGTTTGTTTTTCTCTTCATTTTTCTTTTCTTTACGTTTTTCGTTGTTGCTGCGCTGTTTTAATTTTGATTTTTTTTTTTTGATTTTGACCGGGTTATCAATTCAGCCTATTTATATATTTTGATGCCTTCCTCTTTTAGTGGGGAACTACGATGTAGCAGGGGTAGCGGGAGAGAATAGCGGCGGTAGTGATAATGAGGCAGTGGTGGTGGTGGTAGTAGCGGTGCTGTGCTAGCAGCAACTAGCAGGAGGTAGTGGGAGAGAATAGCGGCGGTAGCGATAATGAGGCAGTGGTGGTGATGTGATCGTAGTACTGTAGTGATGGTGTTGAAGTTGGAGTAGAAATAGCGGTTGAGTCGACTTGACCAGAGTTTTCATCGTGGTAGTGGTGGTGGTGTTGGTGGTGAAATTATCTTTAGTTATTTAGTCATTTTGTCATTTTTCTCCTTTTCGACTCTAACATTCCTGATCCAAAATTAAATATTAATCTTGTTTATTAATATTGTCTAGTGATACCGCCACCTTCCCCTTTCGTAAGTTAACAGAAGGTAATGGGGGGATAGCGGTGGTAGCAATGAAGGAGTGGCAGCGGCGGTGATGGGATAGTGGTAGTAATGATGGATGGGTGGCGGCGGCGGTGACTGTAGTGATGGCGTTGTCGTTACTGAGTTCTGTTGAATATACTGTATTTTTGTTTGATCGGTGAATCTATGGGGTTAGTCGCATATATATGTGTTGACATATTTTTCTTAATATTGGAATTAAACATTTTGTTAAAACTTGAGACAATAATAATAGTAATTATTATTGTTATGCTGAGATTGGTGGTGGTGGTGGTGAAATTGCCGTTATCTGGCTGTTGTATTTAGTGTACACAGAGGGGTGATGGAGTAGGTGGTGTATCTAGTTTCTGGTGTTGGTGAAATTGCTGTTATTTGGCTGTTCTATATAGTGTAGACAGAGGGGGTTTTCTTCCATTTATAACCATTTTCTTTTTTGAATATAAAATGTATAATACAAAATTGAATATTTGAGCGATATAACAATATATTATGGATCCGAATTTTTTCTGAGACTTAACCCGGATGCTTTATGTATCATTTGTACTAAGAATTGTTATTTCACAATTGATTTAAATATGTTAAAAATCAAAACTTACGGGAGCGATTTCACGACCTTCTATCCACCATGTGCGTCTTCTTCCCTATTATTATTATTATTATTATTATTATTATTATTATTATTATTATTGTTATTGTTATTCCTTGAATCTCAGTCATTGATGTTGGTTAACTGGAAAGTCCGTTGGATTGAATATTATTATTATTATTATTATTATTATTATTGTTGTTGTTATTCCTTGAATCTCAGTCATTGATGTTGGTTAACTGGAAAGTCCGTTGGATTGAATATCAAGCCACTACCTGCAGCCTCAGATATTCAGGACGTATCGGAGGGTTCTTGCTGTTCCAAGCAAGCATGCCTTTTGAAGCGTTCCAAAAAGCGTGAAGGGGCCGATTTTCTTTAACCATCGCTGGAAACTTTTGGAGATAGTCCCCAGTGCGCCTATGACAATCGGGATCACTTTGACTTCATGGCAGTTCCAAATCCTTTTCACCTACCACTTTAGGTCCTGGTATCGGTTAATTTTCTCCCTCTCCTTCTCTTGCACTCTCGTGTCGAACGGGCAGACCACATCCACAATCAGGCACGATCTTTTTTCTTTGTCCACAACCACCAGGTCAGGTCTATTGTGTTCCAGTTTCTTGTCCGTCTGTATCCTAAAATCCCACAGCACCTTCACCTGATCGTTTTCTATCACCGACTCTGGCTTACGCTCATACCACTTCTCAGAATGTGGTAAATTGTTTACTTTGCATAGGTGCCAGTGGATCACCCTGCCCATCACATCATGTCTCCAGCCCTTATAGTGAGTCTGGGCTAGGTGTTTACACTCGGATACAATGTGAGCCACAGTCTCCTCTCTCTCTCCACAGATCCTGCACAGTGGGCTAGCCTCCTCCTTGTAGATATGGTGCTTCAACCACTTCGTTTTGAGGGCCTGCTCCTGCGCAGCCATTAGCATTCCTTCTGTAGCCTTTTTGAGGTCTCCTCTTCTCAACCAGTTCCATGCCTGTGGATCTCTAAATTCAGTTTTCTCAAAGAAAGTACTATGAAGGGATTTTCCCTTAAGGCTGCTCTTCCTCCTTGATGTTATTTCCTCCTTGGACATCCCCTGGCCTACTGTCCCCTCCTTCAGTACAGTTCTGAGCATTGGCTCCTTACTATAGGTCACGTATTTGTATAGGTTGTTTTTCTCCATCTGAACACAGTCCTCTATGCTGATAAGACCTCTTCCACCCTCAGATCTCCTTAGGTAAAGTCTATCGACATCACTCCTCTTGTGGAACATGTGGTAGATAGTCAATAGCTTCCTAGTCTTCCTATCCATTTCTTTTTGTTCAGCAACATTCCATCTCAGAATTCCCGCACTGTACCTAATAATAGACACAGCTCGGGAATTTACTGCGCTTATGGCATTTCTGCTGTTCAGATGTGACTTCAATACGCTCCTTACTCTGCGAATGTATTCAGTTCTTAACAATTCCTTCATTTTTTTGTTCTTGATGTCATCAGCCTCCAGAACACCCAAATACTTGTATCCTTCCTCAGAGTCAATTTCCTTTATCATCTCACCTGTTGGTATCTGGATCCCGTTACTTCTGCTCAACCTACCCCTCTTCATCACAATGACTCCACATTTACCAATACCAAACTGCATACATATATCACTGCTGAAAATACGGACAGTGTCAACAAGCACATCCAACTCCTTCTCACTTTTCCCGAAGAGCTTAAGATCGTCCATGAAGAGGAGGTGATTGATGGTAAGCTCTCCCCTTCCCAACTTGTATCCTGCTCTCACTTTTCGCAGCATAATGGTCAAGGGCATCAGGGCAAGGACAAACAACAGAGGGGACAGGCTATCTCCCTGGAAGATACCTCACTTGATCTTCACGCTTCCCAAGGATACTCCAGTTGATGTCAACTCTGTCTCCCAGGACCCCATACTCCTGCCTAGCAACTGTCTGATGTTATCTGCCACCCTGAAGATCTCCAGGCTTTTGGTGATCCAGGAATGAGGCACCATGTCAAATGCCTTTCTGTAGTCTATCCATCCCATGGCAAGATAAGTGTGTCTCCTCCTGCAATTCCCCATTACCATCTTATCAATAAGTAACTGGTCCTTTGTACCACGTGACTTCTTTCGGCATCCTTTCTGTTCGTCCGGTAACAAGTTGTTTGTGTGGAGGTGATGGTAGATTTCCTCGTCAACAGTTTCCACATTACGGACAGACATGTGATAGGTCTATAGTTGGTAACATCATTACCCTTGATTCGGTCTTTCATTATCAGAACTGTGGTACATTTTGTCAACCACTCTGGCACCTCACCCGACACCAAGCAGTCATTGAACATGGCCGTCAGCTTCGGGTGGAGGGATGTTAAATGTTTAATCCAATACCCCTGCACACCATCTGGGCCTGGTGATTTCCAGTTGGTTAGTTTTTTGGCCTGCCCCTTAAGAGTTTCAACTGTGATACTCAAATCAGTTTGTTGTTGTGCCTGCTCACCGATCTCCCTCTGTACTGTCTCAATCCACCCTGCCTGGGCATTGTGTCTAACATCCTGCTCCCATATTCCTCTCCAGAATGTTTTAGTTTGTTCCGCCCCAGGGATCAAGTCGTTGCCTCTTTCTTTCCCCTCAAGCTGTCCAAACAGCATCTTCTGGTTGTTGTCGAACATGCGGTTCTGTTTATACTGACTGACTCTGTTCTCGTATCGCCTGATTTTTGCACTCTTTGCTACAATGCGTTGCTTCAGTTCCTCTATGATATTATTATTATTATTATTATTATTATTATTATTATTATTATTATTATTATTATTATTATTATTATTATTATTATTATTATTATTATTATTATTTGAGTCTCAGTCATTGATGTTATTTAACTGGAAAGTTTGTTGAAATGAATATCAAGCCACTACCTGAATCCTCAGATATTCAGGACGTATCGGAGGGTTCTTGCTGTTCCCAGCAAGCATGCCTTTTGAATCCTTCCAACATGCGTGAAGGGGCCAATTTTCTTTAACCATCCCTGGAAACATTTGAGAGAGTCCCTAGTGCGCCTATGACAATCGGGATCACTTTGACTTCATGGCAGTTCCAAATCCTTTTTACCTCCCACTTTAAGTCCTGGTATCGGTTAATTTTCTCCCTCTCCTTCTCTTGCACTCTCGTGTCGAATGCGCAGACCACATCCACAATCAGGCACGATCTTTTTTCTTTGTCCACAACCACCAGGTCAGGTCTATTGTGTTCCAGTTTCTTGTCCGTCTGTATCCTAAAATCCCACAGCACCTTCACCTGATCGTTTTCTATCACCGACTCTGGCTTACGCTCATACCACTTCTCAGAATGTGGTAAATTGTTTACTTTGCATAGGTGCCAGTGGATCACCCTGCCCATCACATCATGTCTCCAGCCCTTATAGTGAGTCTGGGCTAGGTGTTTACACTCGGATACAATGTGAGCCACAGTCTCCTCTCTCTCTCCACAGATCCTGCACAGTGGGCTAGCCTCCTCCTTGTAAATGTGGTGTTTCAACCACTTCGTTTTGAGGGCCTGCTCCTGCGCAGCCATTAACATTCCTTCTGTAGCCTTTTTGAGGTCTCCTCTTTTCAACCAGTTCCATATCTGTGGATCTCTAAATTCAGTTTTCTCAAAGAAGGTACTATGAAGGGATTTTTCCTGAAGGCTGCTCTTTCTCCTTGATGTTATTTCCTCCTTGGACATCCCCTGGTCTATTGTCCCCTCCTTCAGTACAGTTCTGAACATTGGCTCCTTACTAACAGTCACGTATTTGTGTAGGTTGGTTTTGTCCATCTGAACACAGTCCTCTATGCTGATTAGACCACTTCCACCTTCATATCTTCTTAAGTAGAGTCTATCGACATCACTCCTGTTGTGGAACACGTTGTAGATAGTCAATAGCTTCCTAGTCTTCCTATCCATTTCTTTTTGTTCAGCAACATTCCATCTCAGAATTCCCGCACTGTACCTAATAATAGACACAGCTCGGGAATTTACTGCACTTATGGCATTCCTACTGTTCAGATGTGACTTTAATACGCTCCTTACTCTCCGAATGTATTCAGTTCTTATCAATTCCTTCATTTTTTTGTTCTTGATGTCATCAGCCTCCAGAACACCCAAATACTTGTGTTATATTATTATTATTATTATTATTATAGTTGCATTTATCTTGCTTTATGTTCATACGAGTTATCACCAAGTCACAACCAGTGACCTCAAGAGACAACAAGGTCCGCCATGTTCAAGGAAGAACATACATATTCACACATGCATCTTTAGTGTTTAGACTTGTGATGTACTTATATTGACAGAATCTTTCTTAGTATATGGGCAGTTCCCATTAGTACTATCTTTTGTATTTCTCCTATACGCGGGTTTCCTGGGATCTGCTATAAGTAATCATTAGACCCCTTAGGTATCATTCCCAGAGCGCCTACAACCACTGGTATTGTTTTAGTTCTCAATTTCCACATTTTTCCAATTTCTATCTCCAGGTCCTTATACTTGCTCAATTTTTCAAATGTTTTTATAGATACATTCTTGTCTATTGGAACAGACATATCAATTAGCAGGCATACCCTCTTTTTAAAGTCCTTCAATATTATATCAGGTCTATTTGCATCTATTTTTCGGTCTGTTTGGATGCTAAAGTTCCACAAGATTGAGATGTGATCTTTTTCAAGTATGGGAGGTGGTTGATGCTCCCACCAATTCTTTTTATGGGGCAGGTCAAAATGCTTCCACATTATCCAATGTATGTATTGTGCAGCTCTGTCATGCCTGTTTAGGTATTCGGTTGGAGCTATAGGACTGCACATTGAAATAATATGGTCAATGGTCTCTGGTTGTTTTTTGCATACACGGCATAATGGGCTGCATCCAATTTTTATTATGTTGGCTTGGTAATATTTTGTTGGCAGACACTGATCTTGTGCTGATATAATCAGTCCTTCAGCCTCATTATTGTTATTATTATTATTATTATTTGCATTTATCTTGCTTTATGTTTATACGAGTTATCACCAAGTCACAACCAGTGACCTCAAGAGACAACAAGGTCCGCCATGTTCAAGAAAGAACATACATATTCACACATGCATCCTTAGTGTTTAGACTTGTGATGTACTTATATTGACAGGATCTTCCTTAGTATATGGGCAGTTCCCATTAGTACTATCTTTTGTATTTCTCCTATACGCGGGTTTCCTGGGATTTGCGATAAGTAGTCGTTAGACCCCTTAGGTATCATTCCCAGAGCGCCTACAACCACTGGTATTGTTTTAGTTTTTAATTTCCACATTTTTCCAATTTCTATCTCCAGGTCCTTATACTTGCTCAATTTTTCAAATGTTTTTATAGATACATTCTTGTCTATTGGAACAGACATATCAATTAGCAGGCATACCCTCCTTTGAAAGTCCTTCAATATTATATCAGGTCTATTTGCATCTATTTTTCAGTCTGTTTGGATGCTAAAGTTCCACAAGATTGAGATGTGATCTCTTTCAAGTATGGGAGGTGGTTGATGCTCCCACCAATTCTTTTGATGGGGCAGGTCAAAATGCTTACACATTATCCAATGTATGTATTGTGCAGCTCTGTCATGCCTGTTTAGGTATTCGGTTGGAGCTATAGGACTGCACATTGAAATTATATGGTCAATGGTCTCTGGTTGTTTTTTGCATACACGGCATAATGGGCTGCACCTATATTTTATTATGTTGGCTTGGTAATTTTTTGTTGGCAGACACTGATCTTGTGCGGATATAATCAGTCCTTCAGTCTCCGATTTCAGTCCAGAGGATGCCAACCACTGATGGGTTAAAGTTTTGTCAACATCAGGATTGTTAGCTCGCTCTGGGTATTTTCCATACAGAGGCTTTTCTTGCCATTTCTTAGCCAGTTTCTGTAGCAGTTCTTTCTTTGCAGTTACTTTTACCTGCTTTGCTTTTTCTGTGTTTTCCATTTCAGCAGTAAATGGGACTTCTGAAATTTGTAGTCCATTACTGTATCTTTGTGCATCTTTTGTAATGGAATATGATCTTTTGGTGCTTTCGTGTTTCAAAACGAGTTTGATCATCCAATCATGTGATTCCCTTAGATATGTGGATAATCCAATTGTTGCAGTTTTCAACGCAATGTCTAACTGGATTAACCCACGTCCTCCTTCTTTCCTAGGGAGATATATTCTATCTATGTCTGCCTTAGGGTGATGCATTCTGTGCATGGTTAAGAATTTTCGGATTTTTGTATCGAGCCTACGGATCTCTGTGCTTGACCAGTTGATGACATTGTAACTGTAGGTTACTACTGGTATGGCAAGCGTGTTTATGGCATCGATCCCATTCCTTGCATTCAATTCCGTTCTTAAGATTGCTCTGACTCTGCGGTAACATTCCTTCCTTATCCTTTCCCTCATTGTCGAGTGCTTGATTCCGTCTCCTTCACAAACACCTAGATATTTGTAAGTTTGTTCTTGATCAAGCTCTCTTATCACGTTCCCCCGATCAAGATTAATGTCTGAACTCTTCAGCAGCTTTCCTCTGGTGAACGTTGCTTTGGCGCATTTATCCAGTCCAAACTCCATTTTAATGTCATCACTGAACTGCTTCACGGTGGATAATAGCCCTTGCAATTGTTCATCATTTTTTGCAAATAGTTTCAGGTCATCCATGTAGAACAGGTGATTAATGGTTTTGTCATAGACTCTATATCCATGTTTTGTTTCATTGAGCATTTTACTTAATGGTATAGTTGCGATGCAGAATAAAAGCGGTGATAAAGAGTCACCCTGAAAAATTCCACAATTAATGTTATCTTCTCCAGCTTCCAGTGATTTTGTTTCACTATTCAAAAGGAGTGTCGTTCTCCATGTCCTCATACTGAATGACAAAAACCTCCTGATAACGGGGGATATTTTGAAAATCTCTAAACATTTTTCAATCCAACTGTGTGGCAAACTATCAAATGCTTTTTTATAATCTATCCAAGCAATCGATAGATTTTTGTGTCTATTATGACAATCTTCCAGTATCATTTTGTTAACCAGAAGCTGATCCTTACAGCCATATGAGCCTCGTTTACACCCTTTCTGCTCAATGGGAAATAGGTCATTTGTTATCAGGTGGTTATATATGTATTCAGTTAGGACTGATGTTAACATTTTATACATTGTGGTCAAGCAGGTTATCGGTCTGTAATTTTTGGGATTGTTTGTCTCATCATTCTTCGGTAGCAGGAATGTAATGCCGTTAACTAGCCATGATGGTATCTTTTCTGGCTCCTTAACTATTTCATTGTAAAGTTGGGCTAACAGCTCATGAGACTCTGTGAAGGCATTTATCCAAAAGTTTTGTATTTTGTCTTTTCCTGGGTATCTCCATTTGCTGGTTTTTCTTAGAGCCAAGCGCAGCTGTTCAACTGTTATATTTTGCCATGTTTGTTCTTCAAGGTGAGCTGTTTCTTTCATTTGTCTGTCTATCCATGGGGCATGTATGTTATGAACTTTTTCTTCGGCCCAGATCTTTTCCCAGAATTCTTGCACTTCCTCCTTGGGTGGTATTGATTTAGCAGTTATTGTTGACTTACCAATTTTTCTGTAGAAGTTTCTTTGGTTGTTTTTGAACATATTATTGTCCTTATAGAATCTAGATCGTTTTTCAAAGCGCCTTATACGAGCAGCTTTGGCCGACACTTTTTGCTTGATTGTTTCTATCACCATGTCTATGTCACATGTTGATCTTATACTGTACTTTATTTTCAATTTTCTAAGTTTAGTTTGTTTAACATGTTCACCTACTTTATAGTTTGTTAAAATTTCTATGTCAGATCGGAGAAGGTTTATTTGGCGATTGATGTTATCTTACCAAGTAGATTTCTTGTGGGAATTCCTTTGTTTTTTCATCTTCACTCCACATAAGTGAGTGGTGACTTTAGCCGATGCATAATAGAGATGATTTAAGTCAGTAATGTTTAGTTTGTTTGTGATGATAATGTTTTTGAGAATTATGTTAGTCTTGTGTATTATCTTTTGGTTCTGTTTGGAGTTCTGGATCTTAGGGAGGGTGTCTCGTTCCCCCATGTCAGATTCTTTCATTTTCATCCATTCGATCATAATTTCATCCTTCAAGTTGGCAAGTTCATTCTCATTCATTTCTTTATCATTTGCGATCTCATTATTTTCATTTGGAGTTTCATCCACTTTTTCGCTCCTTTCTTGAATTTGTTCTGTTGCCAGTGATTCCGCCCCAACCCTGGGATTCGAAGTGTTACAGTTTACCTCGTTGTCACTGACACATGCTTCATTTTCCCTTCGCTGACTTTGTGCTACTAGCTTGATCTGATCAATTTCTATATCAGTTAGTAACTTTTTTCTTACAATATTTCTTCGTATATTGGCTAGTTTGCTACTGTCAATATAGCCTCTGTTTTCGGGATGTTTCTTTTTCCAGTTGATATATGTTTGTTCTGTATTCGATGTATTTGATGGGTAGTACATGGCAGTGTAGAAAGCCTCAAGGACTTCTTTATTATCTTCCCTTGACCATTTTTCTCTCTTTTTCTTTGGAATTCTTGGTGGTGAGCATGGAGGGCCGACAGTAGGAGTATTCCGGTTATGGGAGGTCTCCAGCTCCGAAGTGATGGGAAGGTTTGAACCATTAGCTGATTTTTCGACCCCAGTCTGGTTCCTCTCTGAGGGACGCGGCCCTTTTTTACCCGGGTGACGACCGATCCGGTATGAGATTTCATCATTAGACATCTACTTTATTTTGTCGCGTTTTATCCTTATCCGCCAAGGGGTAATCATTTCGTGTTACCACTTCTAGAACGAGTGTCAACCAAGACTAGAGGGGTCGTTCTCCCCTAGAGACATGGCTATTCCCCGCCGGCCGCCATCCCGGTATTTCTTGGTCACGGGGTTTTCTTTTTGTTGTTTTTTTAAAAATTGTTATTATCATGAGTGGTTCCTTAATGTGAGCATTGCGTGGCTTAAGAATGAAATTATTAATAATTGTCTCCACTCCAGGCACAAGGCCAACAATCACCCAGTGCATTACAATAATATAATATACTTTTTGTTGTAGTTGGCTGTTATTGCTGCTGGCTATGTCGGTGGTGGTGTCGGGGCTTTTTATATTGTTGGTGAGGAAGGGGTGAGCCAGCAGTCCCATAATTGTTGATGTAGACGTTTGTCCGTGGCAAGGTCACCAAGTCAATCTATTTATATCTTTTGCTAGCCTCTCTCTTGTCAAGTGCTACCGCCACCTTCCCTTTTCTCTCTCAAGTTAACAGGGGAATAGTGTCAGTAGCATTGAATGAGTGGTGGCGGCGATGATGGATGTGGTGGGGTGGTGGCAGCGGTGGTGTTGTGGTTACTGATATAGTATCTATGAGTTTGTGTTCGTATGTTTAATATATATTTTCATTATATAATTATTATTATTATTATTATTATTATTATTATTATTATTATTATTATTATTATTATTATTATTACTATAATCATCATCATCATCATCATCATCATCATCATCATCATCATCATCATCATCATCATCATCATCATCATCACCATACCATTATTATCACTATTCAATGTATTCAACTCCGTGAAAGTTTATAGATTTCTTTCTCTATTGTTCCGTATTTGACTTGGTCAGGAACCAGTGGAAACTCCGTTGGAATCTGTATTGACATAAACTATTGCCGATGTGTAAATCATTCACAGTACGTGCACACTATACAACTTATAAACCTGCAACTTATACACAATCAACAGTCCATACCATATACTATGCATACATGTTAGCATTTATGTATGGAATGGGGTGTGTGCAAGCACATATATGAGAATAGTTGATTTTCCAATGTATTAGAATGCATACTATTTGGTCTTTCTAACTCCTATTCTACACACATACATACACAAGCGAATATACACACACACATGCATACACACACACACACACATACACACACTCACACACATAATGCTCTATCGAACTGCAATGAACAATGGAATTGCACAATTGGAAAAGGAAAACGAAGTAAGATAATCAATTATATTATTACATACTGATTTATTGGAACACTTTGGATAATTCAGGTGGAATGTTATATATAATGAAACGTTAGTGAATTAATGATTTTGATTTAAATCTTCCCTTGGTCTCATTGCACAGAGAAATCATAATTTCTCATAGGTAACGTAAATAATATAGGGCAATTTCATCCTAAATACCCTAATACAAGCATGATCCCTATATATCACGCGATGTTGAGGGAATAACCCATTAATGGAGTTTACTGTTTGATCTCGATGCTCATTTGAAGAATCTTTTCTCTTCATTCATACCAGTTTTAGGAATTCAAACCACTTCCACTCACTGTCCCACTGTCGGCTTGTCCATTCATCTTTCTCTAAATTAATCTGTCTTTTTTAGAACGGAGCTTTAAGGCAAACACGTTCAGTTTATATATTTACCCCCAAACGCCACGTTGAATTTCATGGTTCCTTGATTAATAACATGAATAACAGAATAGGAAGTAAATTTTGGAAAACCTATAACCAACTACACACTAGGAGGCTGTACCTCGATGTAGCCACAGACAAATAAATGAAACAAGTAAAACCATGACATAATTGGTTAAGAGTAAAATGTAGTATAAAATATATAGTAAAACTTAATTCCTGCCGATATATTTAAAACAATATCTTGAAATTTGAGCTAAGATCATATTATCTTTAGTAAATATGGGCCACCTTATGATCTTTACGCTGTTTGTAAATGTTCTTTCGTTTTAATAATGATATGGGTTATTGATACGTGAGCATTGGTATTAATGTTAGAAACTTCAAACTCAATCTATTGGCTTCGTTTGAAACCTCTGTTCCACTGGCAATACATTAATATGAAAACTTTGTATCTGATATCTTATCCAACATCCACATCCCGTACGTGACCAAAAGAGATCCACCAGTGAAATCTCACTTAAGTTAGACCCTGTGCTGACACAAACATTGAAGGGCACATTTGATAAAATACTTTTAGCTGTTTTGTATTTAGAAATCGACACAATAACTGGGATGGGCATATCTGGAAGGCCTTATATAGCAGGTCAGTTCAATAAGAGCAGATCTAGAGATAAACATCAACGTCAGGATGACCAATAAGTATAACAAAAAACACATAATTAAAGCTATAATAGCAACGAATGAACGTTAAAGCCACAGTACACACACACACACTTTAATACATACACACATACACATTTAACTTTCGTTTCAGGTACATTTAATTGACCTACAAATCTGTCCCTCTAATACGTCCTTGATATTTTATAAGATAACCTGCCAAATCCTTTTTTCCAGATTGAAGATTCAGGCTGCTACAGCACTTTAAACACTACCCGTCAAATATGTATTGTCACAGCCGACTGGTTCTACAATACAGTCGAGATGTGAGGACAACTTGGAGGCTCGATATCCAATAATGTGTTGTGTCAAGCTCAGGATAAAACACTGCTGAAACCTGTGTAATGCTCAAAACCACTTAGGGACTAACTTCCATGAGCCGGGCGACGGTTTTCCGCTAGCACAAGAGGTTTCAGGAAGGTAGGGAGCAAGTGAGGGATGACGAGAGCTCCGGCAGGGAGAGAGTTATCAAGAAGCCAAAATTGGTCGACAAAACTACCATATTCCTCGACGAAGTGTGTCGTAATTGTCTTCTGGCGGGTGCAAAAACAGTGTGAAATGGCTGAGGGCACTGTGAACAGAGTCATTCATGACGATCTGAACATGTGAAAAGTTTGTTCCCAGGGTGTTCAATGAAGACCAAAGGCAGAGACACGTTGATGACACCGGGAAGATTTTCGAGTGGATGGCTTCGAATACAAGTGTCCTTGAGTCTCTAGTAACCTGTGGCGAGATCTGGTTCTACAGTTACGATCCACAGACTCAGAGACAGGGTGCTATGAACAGGCTTTGTGGCATTTGAGAAAGACATTCCCTGCAAGAGTCTAGAACTCGTCAAGTAAGCTGTGACTAGTGCCCTGGACAGTTTCTCTTTGGACGCCTACAGGTTAGCCTTCCAGAAATATCTGGAGCGCTAAAACACTTGCATTAGAGTAGGGACATTCCACTTTGAGGGCAATTAGAGTTTATTAAATGTCATTCTGATAGAAGTCTTAACACCTCTTGAATGTACCTCGTAAGTGTGATAATGTGCTATAACTAGAGGGTGATCACCAACGTATAGGTTACCACATAACTATTATTGATGTATATGAGAGGTGATTCGGTATGAGGATTGGCTTGAAACATTTGTGATTTGAAAATTGATTATATTGAATGACTTGCGTGGTACTATGAGGTCATTGTAAAGTTTTGGTGGTAATAATCTGTACTGGTTGTTTGTATTCATTGAACTTGGTTGTGATGTTTATTTCTTATCTTAATTGGTCGTGCCAATGATTGGTTATAGTGATTGCTTGGTGTCATGGTGATTGATGTTTGGAGTCATCGATGGTTGTAAATGGTGTTGATTGTAGTGATTGGCAGTGATAGAGTTATTGTTTGGTGGTTATGCATTCACCACATTTCATCATTGATTTAACATCTGACGATAAACTCTACGACCAGAAACACAAATCAATGGAAACGTAATCAACATTAACAATTATATATTGAGCGATGACTATTTGTGTTCACAAACGAGTTGTTTAGTACATGAAAAACGTGTGTATAATTTATACGTAATCTCAGGGTTTGTAGCACAACCCATCCTCTTTTTCGATGTTCAAACGGTTGAAAAATAGTGTCGGAAAATATTCACAAATTTATAGATATATGATTAATTAACAATGCATCAATATTGATGGGTTATTGGAAACCGCCATTAGAAAACATATCTATACAGACCATGATAGTCTGAAATATTCCCGAGCAAAAACATTACATGTTCCTGTTTTCAGAATTATGTGGGACAACATACGTAAGTGTAAGAAGCAGTTCTTGTTCATAGACTCTTAATATTGTTGAATAAATGGATGTTAAGATTATGAAATAAGAGAACACATCGCAGGTTGAGACAGCTCGATTATAAAATAATTTACTATTTGCTGTCTTTTATAAATTAAATTTTCTCATTTAATACTGATGGTTGTGTTAACTAGGATTTAAAAAATCTAATAATTTCCTCCTTGAGAGCTATTATACTTTCCGGAACCCTAAAAGTTGGATATGCATGTTCTATAATGGTCCAATATTTTAAGATTGTTAATGCTACACTGCAGATATAACAGCATAGCAAAGAAGTAATGCGACTAACGTTTTAAATGCATATATGTATATATGTCCATACACTTTGTATTGCCGATGGCAGGAATGAGTACTCAGCACCATTTAAGATCAATTTAGAATCCCATTACACTGGAGTCTCGGTTGACTGCATGTAATATGATAAGTGTCTTGTCTGATCACCCTATGAATCTACACATAAACGCCTGACGTGATCTTAATAATAATTGTTTCTACTTTAGGCAGAAGACCACTAATTTGAAAGGGAGGAGAAAGTCAATTAAATGTACCACCAGTGCAATACTGGTACTTTATGTTATCGACCCCGTAGGGATGAAAGGCAAAGCTAACCTCGGCGGGATTTGAACTCGGAACGTAAGGGGGCGAAAATCTAAGCTGCAAATCATAATGTCCAATGGTCTACCGATATTGCCAATCCACAATCAAAATAATAATAATATATATATGTGTATGTGTGTGTGTGTGTGTGTGTGTGTGTGTGTGTGTGTGTGTGTGTGTGTGTGTGTGTGTGTGTGTGTGTGTGTGTGTGTGTGTGTGTGTATTGTTGGACAGAAAGAGATTGACAGCGACAAGACGACACATACATAAATCAATTACTAATAAAATGTCGCCATGTGTGCTGCACAGTACTGGTCAGCAGACTATGAGTTAGGAGAAGTAATAATATAATCGAAAGTTCATATGATAATTAGGCCTTACGAGGTCAGGCTGGTACTTCAGAAATCGATCCGTTTTTGCTTCCTCAATCTATATGTATGTTAACAAGACTCTTCTAAAATATTCAAATAGTATTCGCTATATTATAACAACTGACAAGATAAAGGCAAATGATATCTAAATTCATGAAGTGCCAAGGCAATGTTTACTAAATTAAATTTCTGACAGACGTAATGTTTGAAGCTTTGGTTTTCATTAGTAATTATGACATTGCAAGACTGTTCATAGTCTGCCGGTAAGTAATTCATTTGAATCGCAAATCTCACAAAATATTTCATTGACTATAATCGACTTTATACACATTATTAAGAGAAAATAATCAAGTGGATAGGGTATTAGGTTACAATTTCGTAAGATTCGTATTCCAATTTATAGTGTACGTTTTGTCAAATATTTGTATTGGCAACTACTTGTACATGCCATAGGTTACTCAGTATATACTCTACAAATTACATTAAAAATAATTCTTATCCCTTACATAAGTTGACAGTTTCAGACAAAAAAGTCCCAGCTAGTGAAAACATTATACAATATATTGGGGCCTTTGAAACCACACACACACACACGCACACACACACACACACACACACACACACACACATACGCACACACACACACACACACACACATATATATATACATATTGAAAGTCTGCTATGTCTAGACAGGGAAACTACAAGTCACGGGAAGAAGCAAAGTTGGTATAAAGGAAGGTGTAAAACTGACCGTGACGCTAAGCGGTTTTACCCTGTATGGAGCAAGAATGTATGCACTTAGAAAAGTTTGCGAATACAAGCCAACACTACCGGAGGTCACATGGGGTGGGATTTATACCTCCTTTTATATATATATGTAATCTGAGTTTTTCGAATGTTAATACTTATATTCGATTCGTTCACAAGTATGCAAATAGTCTCTTTATATATATATATATATGTATACATGTATATATGTATATATGTATATATTATATATATATATATATATATGTATATATGTATATATTATATATATATATATATATATATATATATATATATATATATATATATATATATATATATATATATATATGTGTGTGTGTGTATATATATATATATATATATATATATATATCACAGAAAAAAGAGAATCAGTTGGTTGCGACGAAAGGAATTTACTGGATATATTACAATTGTTTCTCGGGCGACCAGCTCGAGGCACGATCGATGTGGTGATCAAACCTGACTCTGAAATCACGCGGTCCTCGGATACGTCTCGATTCTAATAGGAAAATCTGCTTCGTAGAATCGAGACGTATGCGACGTATCCGAGGACCGCGCGATTTAAGAGTCAGGGTTTGATCACCACATCGATCGTGCCTCGAGCTGGTCGCCCGGGAAACAATTGTAATATCTCCAATAAATTCCTTTCGTCGCAACACTGATTCTCTTTTTTCTGTGATATCATAATCTGCTCTATGAGGGCATCGAGTGCTCATACGGCCTACCGCATACGGACACTTTAAGCATCCAACACCAATTATGTATATATTGAAGTTTCCGTTGAAAATTGAAGTTACCGTTGACAATTGAATATATAATTACCTCATTACCAGAGGTTTCCCGAATACAAGAAACGTCCTCACTCGTTCGTCAGACAAGGCAATTTAAAACATAGTGAAATATTTGAAAAATCTCCTCAAGAAAAGCAGAAGTTTAACGGGCAAAAAAAGTATATAAATAAAAGTAATGCAAGAGATATATACAAATAAAATAAGAAAATATAGTAAGGGTATGTGTATAAATGTGTGTATATGCACCTACAAATGTACATATGTGTGTCTGTACAAATGCATGTGTATAGTGAAACATGCGTGCGTAAGTACATACATGAGGGCAAGCATATCAGGGTATGTTTGACCACAAATACGTATATAATATATGTTGAAAAAAGAAGTTGTAAGCTAATAGAGTTAGCGTACATGCATACTCAGAGACTAAGGATTGAAATATATACACATACAAGTATGAAAGCCCGCGTATAAACACACACACACACA
>OZ024743.1:31746804-31799304 GCA_964016885.1 Eledone cirrhosa | reverse complement strand
AGAAATAGTTCTCACTTGAATGGATCTGGTAAAATACAATTCAGCTCGATGGTACAATAAATAAAATCGTTAGCCCATGATTACATTCTCAAACCATATCTCTCTGCCATTTTACTTCCATATTGCGGTTTAAGACACTATTGAATGCTAATTCACAAATTTCCGGAAAAATACTTGGGTTTTTGAAGAATATTAAAGAAACGCTTACTGCAAGTTATCTCGAAAACTATTTTACCATTAATGGGATTTCGGTATACAAACAGTATTTGTTGGATGCTTAGAAAATATTGCATAAACGTTTCTACAAATACAAATAGTTATAGAACGTTTGCATAATCAAATGTATCCCACAGAGGTTGATACGGTATCATTGATTTAACAAACTAGATATTGAGCGCTGTAACGTCCATGGACTTTCGTAATGTCAGTAATCGAATACATGGAGATTGCAGGATTCGAACAAGAGTCGCAGACTCAGGTCATCTGAACCTAATAAATTACACTATGATACCGAGTAAGAGGTTGGAGATAGCATGGTAATTTACTCAACATGAACTATCATTAGACTGAGCTATGTTTGCAATTCAGAAACAAAACTAAAATTATTTCCTCAAATATCCTAACATAATACGTTCAAAGTCTATAAAATCGAAATGCATGGCAAAGAGATATAAAGGAAGAAGTGCCGATATACAAATGCCGAAGTATTACCACATATTCAAAATTAACTTCCAACACAACAGCAGCTTATTTCGTAACAGAAGCATAACAAGCAGCAAATTAATTTCGAAATAAACTTTTCTAGACCTTTATAATCTCAAATTCTATATCAAGTAGGGTCAATGTATTTGGTCTAGACAATACCAGCGTAATTTACACTTTTAACCGTTAGATGTTTACATCATTCGGACGTTTATATTCTTCGTGACTTTATAATTTATATATTTATTTCAATGCTGTGTTGATTTATGAGTATTCCTTCTATCATTAATTTTCTATTTTGGTGAAGATATCTACCGAACATAAATTTGTTGGCATCCAATATTCTCCAATTTAATTGTTTTTATGTGTCGTTTGGTCAGTGCATTGCAAAGAATGGTAATTGGCAGTAGTTAGATATACTTGAATGGCAAATATAGTATTTGGACTTTCGAAGTTTACGCTTAACAGGCTTTTCTTCATCTGCATAAAGAGGAATGGACATGGGTTTGCACGATGGATGTTTATTATTAAGTAGCTTAGCATCGTTGCTCTAGTGTTAAAATATGGATAATGCATTTGCGTTAGTTTTATGAAATCTTTTGCAATGTGTACAATTATTCTATAATTGTGCATTTGGTTCTTGTAATAAAATTTATGATTGACTCGTTTATTTGTAATAGGTGTGGGATCTGACGTACTCACTGAGTTGTATTTGTGCTTGTGTCATTATATGGTTTTATCTGTTAGTTTCTTATGATATGCATTGATTTATATTTATTTTTGTTTTGTGGATTTGTTTATCTAGTGCTTCTTTTGAAATGAAGACTAAATGTTATTACTAAGTAAATATTGCACCACTGACAATAATTTTACTTGTGCAGACATTCGTTGTCGCCATATAAATATATCCATTTATTTGTGTTCTTCGTGTGAACGGATATCTGGTATTTTCTACCTGAACATAAATATCAGGAAATGCTGTTTTAGAGATTGAATTTTAGATAGGAGTGGTTTTGTAGATATTCTTTTCATATCTGTTCGTCTCTGATGTTTATTACAACTTTTAAATAGCCCAAATAGCTGCTGTACATCATTTTTCCCTTTAGATACCAGTCACCTTTCTACGGTAAAGACACAGAAAGCAGTAATAATGAGCCCTAAGAGAGAATTTATAGTTACTCCATGTTTTGGTTATAAAATTTCACTCACAGACACGGAACGGATTATTTTGTAATGGATACAGGAAATCTTTACACACACACACACAGTGAAAGGAATTCCCACGTACATACACTCAGACGTAGCTACACTTATATCTGAAAGTCTTATATGCAATCAAATACGCATAACTGAGCAGAGTCATAAGTAAAGTGTATATGAACGGATTTTAGTCCTGTTTTTACGAAAAGTAATTTAGTTTCTGGATTTCAAACGCACCTAATTTTTCAGACAAGTGAGATTTTAATCCCAATAACTGGTAAAATTATTATGACAAAAAAAAAGGAAAGCCGAATTACTTTCATTTATTGAAACAATACATCCAATGTGCTCTCAGTTTCTGCCTGTTTTCTCTACATACTTATATATATTTATACATACATACATACATACATACATACATATACACACACACACACACACACATATATATATATATATATAAGAGAGAGAGAGAGAGAGAGATAAATCACCCCCAACTCAACCACCCAGCCCTCTTTCTTACACACACACACGCACAGATATTATCGTGTTACGGCCTCCCAACTTAAACCGCATAACTATATGATTTGCAGCGCCAGCATAATGTAACTCTTGGTATCAAAATAATAATATATAAATGTAAACTTACACACATACACTGGTAGATTTCCATTTTTTAGTAATTTTTAAAGAAATTTGAAAATCAATGGAAATAATATTTTGTGTCTGTGTGTGTGTGTATGTGAGACTGTATGTGTGTGTGTGTGTGTGTGTGTGTGTGCGTGTGTGTGTGTGTGTGTGTGTGTGCGCGTGTGTGTGTGTAAAGCAAACCATTGTTCCAACGAAAATAAGATGAAAATAATGACTTAAGCAACAGTGATACGTAGAAAACCGAGACAAATATTATTAATACATGACGTATTACATACACTTAAAGGAAACAATAAATCGTATAGCCAGGAATTGCAGTTCCTTATTACGTGTTGAAAAATCTATTAAAAGTATTGATGCGAAACATCTTAATCAATAAATAAGTGAAGCGTGAGGAAATACTTGATAGTCTTTACTCTTATAACTGATAATATTAATGAAGATATTCTTATTCTATAAGATTTAGCATTGCAGTGTATATCGTTAGAGAGATATTTCCCCCCACCGATTATCTCTGATTCCTAAACGTAGGCTATCTACAATCTTAAATATTTACATCCCACCGGGGTTAACTTTGCCTTTCATCCTTACGGGGTCGATAAAATAAAGTACCAGTAATACACTGGGATAATTGCTGGCCTTGTACCAAAAGTAGAAACAATTATTTCTAATAAATATAAAACAAAATCATTGCTGACGTCATTGTTGGTGTTTGACTTTTGTTCTCATCACTGTCTTTAAAGTTGTTGTTGTTGTTATTGATCCTTTATCTGAGATTAGTTTCTGATTAACTCGACATGTAGTTAAAGACTTTCCAACTGTGATTCTCCCGTTTTTTATCCACTGTTAACACAGGAATGTCTTTACAATAATTAAATGTAGGTTTATGATTAGGTTGCTGTCATGCGCTACTGGCAACATGTAAACCGGTACAACCATTCAAATAGTTGGGTAGTCAGTGAATAAACCAGTAACCCTGCCACGCCTGCTTAATTAGGGAGGGGATTTTTGGATATACAGTGGGATTAAAATCAAAACCCATCAAAGGGCTTATGAACTCTGGGGAGCCAACTGCTATCATTTGTGAGTACGCAGAGTTAATTAGACTCTGGTTGGCAATATGTCTAGAAATAACATTGAGCTTCCGTGTAAATGCTGGAAATGTATTAGGAACTTACAGACGTCTCTCTTTTTTCCGATAAAAGTCATAGGCTTGTACATAGACCTCGGGCTTCACTAATGACAATAGGAAGAGATCATAAATATAGGCGTAAAGTTACATACACATACTTCTCTATGAATCTAGCGTTCATTTCAAGTGTAATATTCAAACAATTTTTAAAATGATGTGTGACCACTTAGAAAATGATCAATCGACACATTATTGCAGTTTCTTTGGATGAGGTCAGCAATAGATCAGCCCTTGATCGTACAAACCTATCATCAACATATTATAACATAATCACCTGTGCTTTTATATGTTTTTCACTTATAGTATGGATAGATTTACAATTTATTTACTACAAATACTCTGTGATTGTGTGCTTGTTTGTAATTTAACACACCCAAAACGGCGCATAATGGGAAAATAGTTTGAAAGAAATTTGCCACAGACATGGGAATACACCTGGAATAAAACAAGATTCGCGTAAATCGGAGCACGGGCTTCCAAGATATGGGGATTTTTCGGGTACCTTCATGAATAAAGAGAGAGAGAGAGAAGATAGAGATAAAGTGATTGTGGTTGTGAGAGAGTAGATTAAAATAGAGACATATATAGATAGAGCAGGAGACATAGAAAGAAAATGGAAGATAGATAGATAGATAGAGAGAGAGAGAGAGAGAGAGAGAGAGAGAGAGAGAGAGAGAGAGAGAGAGAGAGAGAGAGAGAGAGAGAGAGAAAGAGAGAGAGAGAGAGAGCTGGTGGTGATGTTGAAAGAAATTATAAGAAGTGACTTCAGAGAATCGAATACAAAATTACTGTATCTAGCACGGATTTGGTGACTGAATATTAAATGAAATATATCATATAACTTGTGTTAGGATAGGAGGTGTGTAGCGAATATTTCCGGCTAAATCGGAAGGGGTTCTATGTTTGTGTGTATATGTGTGTATATGTATATGTGTGTCTGTGACTAGTGTATATAGGTTACAATGCACCCACATACATACATATATATATATATACACACGCACACACACACACACACACACACACACACACACACACACACACACACACACACACGCACACACACACACACACACATATATATATATATATATATATATATATATATACATGGGGCCTTCCAATTTCATTTTACATTATAAACATGTATGCGTATATTTTAGTTATTTAAACATTATTTTTAAGTGAACATGATTTTCAAAAAATATATGTTTAAGTGAACGTAACTGAACGAGTCAAGGGTAATCTAGTATCTACTATTTTTCTCTGATAGACTTCGATTTGCAAAGGCTTTCACTATTATATATAAAACATTGAGCAGATGGCCTAAAAGAGATAAAAGATGACACACGTTGTTGTGTTACGTATATAATTGGAGTTATTTTCCAGTAAGATTATATAATAGATGTGGCAATCTATACGATAAATAAACATTCTCGTATTACAAGTTTTCTGTTATTTAAAGAAGTGTTACAATAATTCTTTCTACATTTGTCACAAGGCCAGCAATTTTGAAGGAGAAGGGAGAGCCGATTAAATCTACCCGAGTGCTTTACTTGTAATTTATTTTATAAACTCCGTAAGGAGCAAAAGAGGAGCAAATCTGGGTGAAATTTAAACTTAGATTATATATACGCCGCAAGGCATGTTATCCGGTGCTCTACCGATGGAGACTATCGATGACCAACAATTTTGAGGGAAATGAAAGTTGATTACGTTCAACCAGGTGCGTTACTGGTACATGGCATTATCGGCAGCGGTTCGGACGCCATGCTTTGCCGCAAAGAGTTACGACCCTTTATAGTATAAGTTCAAATCACGCCGAGGTTAACTTAGCATTTCATCCTTACGGGGTCGATAAAATAAAATACCAGTAATACAGTGGGATAATTGCTGGCCTTGTGCCAAAATTAGAAACAATTATTTTATCGACTCAGTTAGGATGAAACGCAGTATTAGAACATAGAAGGTAAAGGGGCGTAACTATATGCTAAAAAACATATTCGACTCACTACCAATACTGCCAAACTACCGCCCAGATATTATAATGAATAGCTTTCATGGTCTTTTTTCATGATATTAATTAATGATGTAACAGACGTGATATTGCAACAAAAGAGGCAAAAATTATCCGATACAACAAAACTTCGCACTCAATATATTGGATTTACACACACTTACACTCATCCCCTCCTTATATATATATATATATATATATATATATATATATATATATTTATATATATATTTATGTATGTATATATATAAATAAATGATGTTTACTACAATTTCATATCTGTACAAACAGGTTTTCAACGAAAGCTGCGAGATGATTATATGTTTAAACCTGTAAACATAGCTTAATTGTAGATTCAAAAAATATTGAACAGTTTAACTGGAGTTTCGATCATTGGGGAAACGGGTACAGATATGGATTAGAAATTGTTTTTCTGTCTATGAGTGTTCGTGCGCGTGTTGGTTTATGAGTGGGTGTGACTGTTTGTTTACAAATGCACGGTCACGCACACAAACATACTTACGTACAGGATGATTCTCAATTGGTTACCGAGCTTAATGTGGCTTCACGACCCATTCTTTTTTGTATCTTAAATATAACGCGTCTACCTGTCAGTCTCTTAAGGTGACAAAGATATTTAGCAATACGAAAGGACCTTAGAATTTAGCTGCAGCCATCTCACTATATATTAATATAATATAATATATATATATATATAGAATATATATATATAATAATTGTTTCTACTTTTGGATTGGCAGTATCGGTAGAGGGTCGGACGCCATGCTTTGAAGCATAGTTACGTCCCTTTGCAGTCTGAGTTCAAATCCCGCCGAGGTTAACTTTGCCTTTCATCCTTATGGGGTCGATAAAATAAGGTACCAGTAATGTACTGGGTAATTGCTGGCATTGTGCCTAAAGTAGAAACAATTATTATATATATATATAATAATATATATATATATATATATATATGTATGTGTGTGTGTGTGTGTGTGTGGAGTATATATATTTGTTGATATTTGGAAAACCTGCGGGATAAATACAAGACCCGGCAAAGGGCGGAGGTACACAGTAGAGTCAATGGCCATCCAAATAGCAGTTTATTTTCACCTGGGAGTAAAAGGTCACCAGTTGTTGTCACAACACCTTTCTAGGAGAGGGAAACTCTGAAAAAAACATGCGGCTTCGGTAGCATCCGATTATGTTGACCAGTTCTCCTCTTCGGGTAGTGTTTTCGTTATACAGAGAGTGGTATTGGTCGACTGCAAAGCCTTTCCCCACATAAAACCCTTCAAAACACAGGCATTGCTTGTTCAAGATCTGTTACAGATTTGTGTGTCTGGCCGTAGTCTAAAGGTGCGCCATTTTCTGTAATCTGACAAGCGATTGCAATACTCTTAGCAGAGTTTGCAGCCATCATGTATGTATAATTATGTATATATATGTATATACTTATAGATTTAAGTTTAAAGAACTCCCTTCATGCACTAATGAACATGAAATTTATACATAGAAATTCCTCTCCGAGGCACAATTCTATGCAAAGTTGTGTGTGGAAGACCACCAGTCGCCTATGATACCCCTCTCGCCTCTCCATCTCACAGATGTTGTAGAGGAGAAAGGCATTGATCGATACACCTTGTCACCTGTGACCTCGAAAATCACTTATTCAGCTGAGCAAAATGGAGCAACGTGAACTAAAGTGTATTGCTGAAAAACACAACGCATCACCCGGCCCTATAATCGAACTCAGAAACTCCCGGTGGCAACTCTGGTAGTTTACTAGTCCGACTAGCACCAAATGCAACTAGTAGCTGACGATAGTTTAACACATTGGACACCGAGAAAGCTCATAGACTCTAGAAGGTTTTACACATTTCTTCGCATTGCGTCACGGTCAGCATTGGTCAAGAAGGTCTAAGAGAAAGTGTAGTACAGTTGTTGACATTCCTTCTTTTGTTTCACACACATTCTTTGTAGAACTTTGTAGAATTTTATGGCCAAAACGTTCTCCTGTTTTTACACAATAGTAACATTTGATTTCAGTGTCTTTTTTCTGTTAGTTATATAAGCCCAATCAACTTATTCCTTGTTCGAGAGGCATTGGAATAAATGCTAAACACTTCTCTATTTGTTATGGGTTTTACTGCAGAGATAATTTTGACGGTGTACATATCGTTATTGTGTTAGCAGGGGTGGATACCTTTAGATACCATGCGTCTCGTTATACAAATTACTCTTTCACCTCAGTAGTGTTCGATGCAATGATGACGTGGCTACTAACTCTAGCAAGTTGAGTGACCGCATATAGGCGCCCTCCTCGATTGTGACGTTGTTGAACATGTAGGTAGTTCTATACTATATATATATATGCGCGTGTGCGTGTGCATGTACACAACTAAAATGGAACTAATTTGTGTATAGAAGCAATGTATTTAGAACATAGGAATGATTAGGTTGTTTCAGCAACATAGAGATAAATCAGAATAAATGGTGAAAAAATAACATAGTATCAATAGAGGTGTCAAACTTCAATTTCAAACAAATAATATAAAAGTTTAATTTTGCTTCATGTTTTGATTGATAGGTGTAAAAGTATATTTTCTGTTAATTAGAAATGTCTGCAATCTTAATCATACTGGACAAGTATAATGAAACTCTAAAATTATAACTAACAAACACAAAACAACGAAATAAGGAAAAACCTATTAGATTGCGAAACGAAGCACATATAGAGATTTTTAAGATGTCATTCGACATACTTATATATATTTGTGCTAAACAAGTAATTTCCTCTCAGCAAAACTTTAAAATACGTTCTACACATAAGCAACATGAATATCCCATTTTGTTTTCATCAGGTAACTATCAACAATCACATTTAAGAATGGCCAATTAGCTGACAATATAATATTATATCGTTAGTGTTTTTGTGTTCAAATATTCTGCGTAATATATACTTGAATTTATACTCGAAACATTGCTTTGTCATTTTACATCAAGCAATTAACGGTATAATATAAATATAAATATAAATATAAATATGAAATCTATATTACCATATATTTTTTCAAGCCCTTCATTTACTTCCCGAGGGAAGTATATTAAGTCCAGTGCTATGGTTTCAACAAAGAATACACAACTTTCAAAAGTGTTTGATATATTAACAGTTAAAATTGATGTTTTAAAAATAGCAGCCCGACGCTATAGTATTGGATTTAGTATGTAAGGCGATGACAAAAGATATAGAAACAGGAAGAAAAGAAAACGATCGCATATACCTTCACTAATCTGTTCCCCTCACCCACGGAGATGTCAAATAGATCCTCTAGTTCATATTCTTTCAAGTAAATAGCATATTTCCACACATCAGAAATAGTTGAATTTCTACAATCCTGAAGCTTTTTCCTTTTCTTGTGACTTTCAATATTATTTAATGCAAATGGAGAATGATGTCTTATATTTGAGAGATACGACGAGATGAAGGTTCTTATCCTTAATTCTCCCACACCCGTCCACTTATATAACTACCTTGACCCTCATCACTAAGCTCTGCTTTCCAAACTAACTAATATTAGGTTTTCTCCGTATACTAATAATATCATGAAAGCAAGTTATCTGCATCAGCTTTAACTACAAACCCACCCATGACGATTATCACTCCCTTTGCCCTTTATTGTGTTTATTGAACATACATAAATGCAACATAAACATATAAGAACTCAGAAACATCGTAATGTGGGAAACTTTTACTTATTCTCACATTAAATAGTAACAGAGAGGAATGAAAATATAACTGCAAAATGTATAATTTGTTACTCATTTGGAAATTATATTTAAATTATCTCTTCATTTGATACATAACATATACCAGATAACCACAACTGACCGGGAATAGTTATACATTTTAGGATCCGAAACTAATGGACGCTCGGTGTTCTATATTAAATTAATGGTAAACACATGAGACCGTGCACAGAAATGTCAGTATGCATATATACATCCTAGCTTATCAGAATGCTATATCCATTCAGCTAATTAGTAAGATCCCACTCTCCCCAAAACGAGCAATGTATTTGGCACTGTCCGTGGAATTAAACATCATGCTCTTTCATGATTCAAATATATCTGTATTCCTTGTCTTGTTACATACAAAAGGCGTATATGTCCTGCCGTTTCTTCTAAAGGAATCTTTATGAGATTCAACAGAGCTGATATTAGATTCATAAATGAAACTAATTTTAAAGATTGGCACAATTGACAAAATACACAGCATAAACTTGTAGGTCAAATATACATCCTCATAATTATATACATGTACATAACCACGCACAACCACACGATTACACACACACACACATGCGCGCACACACACACACGCACAAACACATATATATGCATGATATATTTTTTCAATATTTTATTAAAATTGTATGTAAACTTGTGAGCGCATAAACGATTCCTATATAATACCTGTAGACTTCGTGTGACACATTAAACCCCACTGTCAAAGTTATAATCTGTATATTGATATTCACGAATGTATATATGTTTGAAGGATTTGGTTTTGCGTTTGGATTTGAAATGTCAAACGATTGTACTGATGGACGGCAAGATAGATGGTTTAAAAATAGATGTTTTATTTGTAAGAACAGAAGATTAAAGGTTGAGTTGTAAGATGTCATTGATAAATTTATGAGACGAACTGCAGTTGATAAGATTCAGCAATAAATTCTTTCAAAGGCTTTGTGGTTAGAAAATATGAATCTGATTTAGATACAAAGTGCGCGTAAAATCTCATTGATGATCATTTACTCATTGAGTTTGGGAATTAGAATTTAAACAGAATATAGAAATTTAAGATGTGAGAGCAGCTGATACATGCTGCATTCATTTGTCACCCAGCTCTATAATGTTGGTTGAAATATGTAGAGAAAGCAAGCACATATGCACTACGTGTCACTTGTTGCCAGTTGGATTCGTAGATACATGTGTGTCTATAAGACGTTATAAAAGGAGTGTTAACGATTTATCCAGAAATAAATGTTTTTCTATAAAATATAAGTTGGTTAATTACAGCATTAATCTTCTTAAAAATCTATCGCAGTGATGTATGTACGAATCAATGGCTGCATTGAAAGGTAGTTCAAATGATTCAAAAATGTGTAGGATTGGTAAAAAGCAGATTAATATTAATTCAAATGCTTACGAAAGTAGGCGGCTTTGAAATTACTTCAGAATTTAGTGTGAAATACTTTTAAACATTGACTGTGAATAATGTTTCGTTTGGCGACAGACATAGAAAATTGTCTATAGTATCAGAACTCTGAACTTTTGCCATCGTACAGTAATGAATATATACATTCTGGGATATTCGTACATATTCACACATCTAGATGAATGTTCTATTTCCTATAAATAAAAAGCGTCAATTTTGTTTTTGAATACAAACTAACACACAGACACACGCACTCATACACACAGAGACAAAAACACACGTACCCACATACACACACACACATCCGCACACACACATACACACATACACACACACCCATATATATATATATATATATATATATATATATATATGTGTGTGTGTGTGTACGTGTATTTTTGTCTGTGTGTGTATGAGTGCGTGTGTCTGTGTGTTAGTTTATATATATATGGGTGTGTGTGTGTGTTATCTCTAGACACATTAAATCACATATATATATGTATATATATATATGTGTGTGTATATTTCTGTGTATGAGTGTGGTTAGAGCATTGCATTAAATGCAACGATTTTTCCGACGCTGAGTGATCTAATTTCAGATACGATCGAATACAAATTTGCATTTTATCATCACTATTTCAGGATATCTGCTTCAACTCTAGGGGTTCTCAATGAATTCACAGTTCATATCGTCCCTTATCATTTTCGTTCACCTTCCACACAACCATAAATGCATATATATATATTTTCTTTTATTTATTTATTTATTTATATATACATGATATACATGTAGATGAATTTTGTGTATCAGATATATATATTCAACTGTTATTGAGACTTCTTTGGGTTTTGTCTTCATTATTACTTCGATACATGTATGTATGTATGTATATATATATATATTTATATATATATATATATATATATATATATATATATATATACATATATATATATATATATACATATATATATATATATACATAAATAACTTTACAGGCATGTATCTACATAAATATCTTTACACATTTTTGAGTATGTGTGTGTGAGTGTGTGTATCTGTAAAGATATGTATGGATAATGAAGGAATAATGAATACAAAGACAAAATCCAAAGAGAACTCAATAATAGTTGTGTATATATATATATATATATATATATATATATACACAGGAGATATAAGGGGTCATCACGGGAGAGATGACCCCTTAGCCTTTGTCAAGGCAGAATTCTAGGAGATGGAAAACTCTGATATAACACCTGCAACTCTGATGGTATCCAATGATGTTGACTTGTTCTTCTTTTTGGTAAATATCATCTTGGTTAAGAGAGTGGGACTGGCTTTGTGCAGTGCCTTTGCTCACTATAAAAGCTTCACGGCACAGGCATTGCTTTATATCTGGAGATCGCTCTGCACTTGTTGTCACATGGTACTATGGGCTCAGCACTGTGTCAATACTTGTCACAAGTGTAGTGTTTGTGCCAGAGTGCATCGGTAGGGGTTCTCCTACATGGATATAAAGTGGTGGCCGTACTCGAAAACGAGTTGGCAGCCACCATATATATATATATATATATATATACATATAAATATATATATTTAGTTGTTTCTTTTACCGGTTTCGCAGTTCTTCTGCTTTTCAAAAGTAGAGTTGAGATGGAGGATCCGTGGTTTTTCTCACATCTGGTTGGTCTCTGAATGTTACTTGTTTTTTATGGAAAAGGTGGCTCGAAATACCAGGTTTTTAGAGAAGTAATTTGATTGGTTGGTCAATAATTATAATAAATTTCGCGCCAGTTCGCGTTACAAAGTTCTTCAAACAGAAACAAATTCAAGGTACGTCCAATATTCTATCGTATATCTCAACAAACTACCCAAGAAATGCGGAAGCCTACAACACTATTCACAAGAAAATCCCACTATTAAAACGAAACCCAAGAATGAAAAAAGCACTTGAAACACACAAAATAATCAAAAGCAAAAGACAACCGAAATCACTGAAAAACATTACTCACCAATGCCAAATTACCTACCACAAACCCACAACCAACTGTCAAAAAATGTGGTCGCTCTAATTGTGGAACCTGCACTCACCTCATTGAAGGCAACACGTATACATTTAAAGCAGGACAACATTTTACTGTACAAAATCACTTCACTTGCTCATAAAAAATTCTACTTTATGCCATTAAATGTAAAGGATGCAATGAAGATTATATAGGACAAACTAAACTCACACTCAGAAACAGAATGAGAGTTCATCGCCAACAATTACGAGATCCAACCGCGAGAGAGATACCACTAAGCGCACATCTAGACATATACGCAAGTAATAAGACACCCAAATTCCAAGTCTTCCCATTTTACCTTTGCGCTAACAATACAACAGAACAAATACGAATAAATAAGGAAAATATGTTTTTTCAAA
This sequence comes from Eledone cirrhosa, assembly GCA_964016885.1. Lineage (NCBI taxonomy): Eukaryota > Metazoa > Mollusca > Cephalopoda > Octopoda > Eledonidae > Eledone > Eledone cirrhosa. Next base: position 31,785,892 of record OZ024743.1, on the reverse strand, counting down.
AATATAGACCACCATTAAATATGGTTTAATATACATTATTTCAACGCCATAACATTCTAACCATCCAAACAGACACATACACACACACATAACACCTGCTACTTTAGAAAATAAAAACCCGAACTAAATAAACCTTAACATAAGTTTGCACTGGCAATACAACAGAACAAATACGAATAAGTAAGGAAAATATGTTCATTCAAAAATATTCCTACTAAAGGAATCATTTTCCTACACACACACACACACACACAATATATATATATTCTGTTCCATACAACCAAAAACATAACATATGCTAACCATACTCCCACACACATAATACCCATACACAAACATAACAACCCACACCCCCCACACACAACTGCCTCACCCATTTCTACTAATAGAATCACTTTCCTGCACACATATATACACACACACAAAATATATATTCTCTCTATCTTAACATACTCCCCCACACACGCATAACACCCATATACACACACAACTCCCTCCTCCATATCTACTAATAGAATTATCTTCCAATACACACACACACACACCTACACACACAAGCACACAAATAAACATACATATCTTTACTTTCTTTATTCAATAGAAAATCTGAATTCGAACACCCCAGCGAACTAACTATATTCACTGAACCAGAACAATTCTCCCATCCAATTTCTCTTGACCATTATCTTTTGCTTGTCATACAATTCTCTAAAAAGGCTACAGAATAGATTTCCAAATAAGGGCGCGAAAATTTAATGAAAACTTGTTCTTCTGACAGCCATAATTTCATTTATAACCAATCAAATTACGTTTATTAAAAAAAGCCTTCGTGAGGCCCTTTTTTAAGTAAAAAGAAATTCACACACACACACACACACACACACACACACACACACACACACACACACACACACACACACACACACACACACACACACACACACACACACACATACACACACACACACACACACACACACACACACACGCACACACACACACACACACACACACACGCGCACACACACACACACAAACACACAAGCACACAAATAAACATACATATCTTTACTTTCTTTATTCAATAGAAAATCTGATTTCTGACACCCCAGCGAACTAACCACAATCACTGAATCAGAACAATTCTCCTATCCAATTTCTCTTGACCATTATCTTTTGCTTGTCATAAAATTCTCTGAAAAGGCTACAGAATTGATTTCCAAATAGGGGCGCGAAAATTTAATGAAAACTTGTTCATGTGACAGCCATAATTTCATTTATAACCAATCAAATTACGTTTATTTAAAAAAAGCCTTCGTGAGCCCCTTATTTTAAGTAAAAAGAAATTCACACACACACACACACACACACACACACACACACACACACACACACACACACACACACACACACACACACAAGCCATAATTACATTTATAACCAATCAAATTACGTTTATTTAAAAAAAGCCTTTGCGAGCCCCCCTGTTTTTAAGTAAAGATAAATTCAAACACACACACACACACACACACACACACACACACACACACACACAAGCACACAAATAAACATACATATCTTTACTTTCTTTATTCAATAGAAAATCTGAATTCTGACACCCCAGCGAACTAACCATATTCACTGAACCAGAACAATTCGCCCATCCAATTTTTCTTGACCATTATCTTTTGCTTGTCATAAAATTCTCTAAAAAGGCTACAGAATAGATTTCCAATTAAGGCGCGAAAATTTAATGAAAACTTATTCACGTGACAGCCATAATTTCATTTATAACCAATCACATTACGTTTATTAAAAAAAAGCCTTTGTCAGCCCCCCTTTGTTAAGTAAAAATAAATTCAAACACACACACACACACACACACACACAAGCCATAATTTCATTTATAACCAATCAAATTACGTTTATTTAAAAAAAGCCTTTGCGAGCCCCCCTTTTTTTAAGTACAAATAAATTCAAACACACACACACACACACACAAGCACACAAATAAACATACATATCTTTACTTTCTTTATTCAATAGAAAATCTGGATTCTGACACCCCAGCGAACTAACCATATTCACTGAACCAGAACAATTCGCCCATCCAATTTTTCTTGACCATTATCTTTTGCTTGTCATAAAATTCTCTAAAAAGGCTACAGAATAGATTTCCAAATAAGGGCGCGAAAATTTAATGAAAACTTGTTCATGTGACAGCATAATTTCATTTATAACCAATCAAATTACGTTTATTAAAAAAAGCCTTCGTGAGCCCCTTTTTTAAGTAAAAATAAATTCAAACACACACACACACACACACACACACACACACACACACACACACACACACACACACACACACACACATACACCTCCCCCCCCACACACACAAGCACACAAATAAACATACATATCTTTACTTTCTTTATACAATAGAAAATCTGAATTCTGACACCCCAGCGAACTAACCATATTCACTGAACCAGATCAATCTCCCATCCAATTTCTCTTGACCAACATCTTTGGTTATCCGGACCACTGTAATACAATTTACACCACCACATCATGTGATGTGTTGGTTTAAATGGTAGCACAGTGGTCCAGATAACCAAAGATGTGTTTTCGACTCCACTGTACGTCAATACTCAACTTTTTCCATTTTCCGAGGGTTTTTAAATAATTTCTTTAATTTCTTTAGTCAAAATACGGCAATAGCTTACATTTCTAATAATAATAATAATAATATATATATATATATATACATATATTAATCCCGCCGAGGTTTACTTTGCCTTTCATCCTTACGGGGTCGATAACATAAAGTACCAGTAATGCACTGTGTATTTGCTGGCCTTGTGCCTAAAGTAGAATCAATTATTTTTTATTATTACTATATATATATTATTACTATATATAACTTTGTTAGACTATATATATGTTTGTGTCTATATTATTTGTGTTTTTGACCGTTGGTCAATCATTGAGGACCGAATAAATTAACTGATATAAAAGATACAGAAGGGAAAACCAACGTAAAAGTGAGTGTGTACTGTTATTAAATCTGGGAATATCATTACGACTATATGACCCTCCCCAAGTATAGCAATATATATATATATATATATATATATATATATATATATATATATATATATATATATATACACATATATATGTATATATATATGTGTGTATATATATAAATATACACATAAATATACATATATATATATATATAGTGGTGGAACACTGGAAGGTAATATCCGTAGTGGCAGAGCACTCAGTTCAAGGGACGAGTTAGGTAGAAGTGGTTACACAACAGTTAGTTCACCATACCGAGAACAATTGTTTCACCTTAGCGGATCTTCAGCTCGAGATGGACATGGTTATAGGAACAGGAAGGACAACCGTACGAACGCGCATGCGCAGAATCCCGGTCACTTCACACAGGCAATACTAGACTGCGTGCGAGAGGTGTAAGGGAGAAAACTGCGAAAGTCCGAAAACTTTTTAGGTTGAAAATAAAATAAAATTACAAAGAATCAGTTCGGAGCCTTGTAGTTATGTAATAGTTGTTTGGCGACGTGTGGACAACGTGTGAAAAATTCACTTCTCGTGTTTAGGCAATCACTATTGCGTAATCTCTTTAGAATAGTTATTCGTTCGTCAATACATAAGCCACACGTCGGATTTCCCCTTGCGTATGGTTTGGACTTAGTGATGCCTTTCCATTGGATGGAGTAGTCTGCACTTGAGTCCTTGAAGGACCATACGTGGCTCGCGAGTTTCATGGATGAACGTCTGTCCGGGTATCTGAAGGTAGACTGGTGTTTCAGGAAACGTTCCTTGAATTGGCCCTCAGCCATGACCACATAGGATTTGACATCTTGTGGTAGGTTTGGTCGGTTGGAAGTGACCACAGCCTCATAGATTACAGCTGGTGTGTTGCATTGCCGTTGAAGGGGGCAAGCTTCAGGCTTACGGCAAGAGCATCCTGGTGGGTTGTTGCTCCTAGGGTTGCTGTTGATGTGGGCCTTCATGTTCTTAGCGCAGGAGTATCCTGAGACTTCAACATGTTTGAGTTAGTTCTCTTCTCCGATCAATTATTGAAAGGTTGCACTGTTAGTTTGGCCATTTGATTTGGACGACACCAGGCGTCTATGTTTTCAGTTTGGGAATGGGAAAACTATGCATTTATGAGAAATTCGATTTCATTTTCTGACGAAATTTGCTTGTTATACACGTGCTGTGTGTTGACCCTAATATATGTTGCTTTCTATAATTTTCATTATCTCCTTTTAAATGTGTGTGTATAAGCGTGTGGGTATTTCATCTCTTTGGGGATATTCAAGAAGGATATATAATTGTTTGCGCTTCAATAATGAGAAATTTGTAGTCTAAATATGTACTTTCAAGTTTGTGGATAAAAATAAACAGTTTCTAATAATACTTTGCAGACGCACACACACACAAACACATAAACACGAACACACACACACACATACACACACGCACATATATATATATATATATATGTATAGACGCAAACATACATACAAATATATATATACAGACATACACACACACACTCATATATACACACATATATATGAATCATGATTAGTTTTATACAGAAACAGAACAACATTTCAGGAAGAAAAATATTGAAGCCAATGTTTGTTTCACTTGTTACAGAAGAACATTAGTGGTGACTGAATATTCTTTCTCTCGTAAATATAACATTTGTTTCTAAATGAATAATTTATAGATAGTTTTAAAATAGAACTACAATTATTGTTTATGACTTCTGAAAATTACAAAGTGAACTCCTGAAGGAAATTTATAGAATTTGCAACATCTGCGACTCCGAAATTGTTGGCTGATTGTTGGTTAGCTGGTTTGCTTGTATTGATCGGTTTTACTTTCCTATCTATATCATTAGGGAATTCATTAGCATGATGTATGTTTTGATATATTTATAGATGTTCCTGTTCTTGCTACGTTAGAAATATCTGGAAGAATAGATGTCACAATAATGTTTAAAATTCCTGAGTAAATACATTTACTTATTGTGGGCAGAATAGATGAATTTTGTACATAGTTATGAGACAACCATATGATGAATATATTTGTGAATATATTACAAACATTGTTGATATAAAACAGTTTTGACAGCAAATATGAATCCTTCGTTCAGACTTTGCTCAGCGGCAGGTTAAAAATAATATATCTCGCTTTCTTTGCAAGCAGCTCAGCCCAATGATATGGATGTCTGCCCTGCAATAGTCAACTTCCTGGTAGATGCCACAGTATGGAATCATGGGCAGGTATGATAGCCGCAGCTCGATAAGTGACATTGTGTAGATGGAAATTGTTTAGAAATCCGTCCGCTGGACTGAACTTGTAAGTCCATAGGTAACTCTTCCATACACATAAGGAAAGTTCTGGACATGATATGCTTCAATTTCTACTCCCCTAAATCAATTGTTCAGTGCCTTTATTTTATTGAAAAAAGAAATTGATGACTACGCAATATTATAGATAAATAGTAATTTCTAACATATTCACAAATCCAGATGATTGGTGGTGGGGACGTCAATCTCTAATCAATCCTCTACGTGGTTGCTACAGTATTTTATAGAGCCCAAAAGGACGAATGGTAAAATTGACCTCGGTGTGTTTTATACTGAGAATGTGAAGAACCAGGAAAAATAATGGTTTTTACTTTTGGAACAAGGCTATCAATTATCCCAGTGCATTACTGGTACTTTATTTTATCGACCCCATAAGGAGGAAAGGCAAAGCTAAACTCGGCGGGATTTGAACTCAGACCGGAAAGCATGACGTCCGAACCTCTACCGATACTGCCAATCCACCGTCACGTTATTTTGCCCAACCTGTGGATCAATTTAATCTAATCTGGCCGAGTTTACACTCGCAAATAAGAAGAACCAGGGCCGCCACTAGGAGCATTGGTTTTGGTGTACTTCATATTTGTTTCAGTTGCTGAATACAATCATGGGTCGCTGCTTCTCCTGTAGGTCAATAGTTCTCTTCTAACTCGAACGGGAGCGCCTTTACATTGTCAAATTGCATTGATCATCTGCAAAGCCGCATTATTCTCAGAACCACTAGACCAGTCTTTCGATGTTTGCAGCTGGAACTACTACCAACCATTGATTTGGCAGGATCGCAACTCATTTCTACAGCTGAATAAACTGGAGCAACGTGAAATAAAGTGTCTTGCTCAAGGACACAACGTATCACCCAGTCCGAGAATCGAACTCGCAACCTTCCGATTGCAAGCCCAATGCTCTAACCACTAAGTCATGCGCCTTCACCAAATGGATTCTAATTTAGGGACACGGCTAGCAATTCTATGCTGAAGGAAGAGTCGATGTTATGGACCTCAGGGTTTAAGTGGTACTTTATTTTATCGATTCCGAAAAAAACGAAAAGCAAAATTGTCCTCGATATAACCTGCACTGAGATCGTTAAGGACCAGATAAAATAACACAAGTCATTATACATGTTGCTCTAATGATTCTGCGACCCCCCCATCTCTATATACTATCTAAATAATTGTTTCTACTTTTGGCACAAGGCCAGCAATTATCCCAGTGTATTACTGGTACTTTATTTTATCGACCTCTGTATGGATGAAAGGCAAAATTAACCTCGGCGGGATTTGAACTCAGATCGTAAAGGGACGTAACTCAGATCGTAAAGGGACCTTCTATCGATACTGCCAATTCACCGACCTCTATAATATCTAAATAATAAAACCATTTACATTTCGTTAATATCTTCAAATGTCGTCAGTCATCTTTTGATGTAAGAAAACTGCGAAATGTTAAGAAGAAACATTTTTTAATCCTCTGATGTGATGGTTAGGATCAGATGAAGATAAACAATTTATGAATATCAGCTATATTTCTTTCATAGCACTTTATTAACGTGTTGTAGCATCAATGTCAATGTGAATCAATGAAAAGAAAAAGAGAATGGCTTTATTTTAAATGTAACATTAGTAACCACAATAAAACATTATAAAGGACACTTTCAGATGTCCAGAAAACTGCTTATAAAAATAATATTGTTACTGATTGTATTTCTTGATCATGTCAAACAATGTAGAAGAAGAACCAAGAATTACATAGAAACAAACAGAAACAAACACTGTTGCCAGTAACATAAAACCATAATTCTCAAAACAATCATCATTAACACTATAAATTCTATAAAAAACTAAAAAAAAATACGACAACCAGACAGTAGGAAAAAAATGTGGTCATTGAACTTTGGGTGTAAGTTTGCTAGATCAGGTCTGACTACTACTACTACTACTACTACTACTACTACTACTACTACTGCTGCTGCTGCTGCTGCTACTACTACTACTACTACTACTACTACTACTACTACTACTACTACTACTACTACCGCTGCTGCTGCTACTAATACTACTACGGCTGATGCTACTATTACTACTACTGCTACTGCTGATGCTACTACTACTACTACTACTACTGCTACTGCTGATGCTACTACTACCTCTACTACTATTACTACAATTACTACTACTACTACCACTACTACTACTACTACTACTACTACTACTACTACTACTACTACTACTACTACTGCTGCTGCTGCTGATGTTGCTGCTGCTACTACTACTACTACTACTACTACTACTACTACTACTACTACTACTACTACTACTACTACTACTACTATGTTCAAATCCTGCATTATGAATATCATTTTTCACGATATCAATAAAATGAAAGTATTTTTTAATTACTGAGTTTAATATGCATACAATACAGTCTACACCCCATGAAATTAAAGAATACGTCAAGCTAGCATTAAACATATGATCATCAACTATTGAAAAGTAGAAAAAATTGCTAATCCTTTTTAGCTATGCATTTTACTGCTTGAATGGAATAATTTTGAAAACGTGCAAAGAAACCAAAATCAATCCTATTGGATAAAACACTAAAACGATTAGGAATGTCACACTGTATAATGTCACGCTGTATAAGTCACACTGTATAATGTAACACTGTATAATAGCTATCCTCTGTTTTGATAAATCTGAATACTCGTGGCTGGATAATTTTAAATCATAAAATTGCTCAAACACGACTTGACATCAGGCTAAACAGCTAGGACAAAAAACGCAACAAAACTCAAAATATTAGCTGGAAATCTTGGAAAGAATACAAACAAATCTACCACTCCTGCATATTTTGCTTCTGTCTATATTATTTGCGTTTTTTTCCCCCAATAATATGTTTATCTATATCAGACATTAAGACTAACATCAATGATTAGAAGGCAGCGTTACCATAACAACGTTATTTGTATTTAGACGTTACTCCCCCAGCACAAGGTTTCAGAATCGATGTCGCTTAATTCAACCTGAAATGTTTTCGAGAATCGCATAAACAACCTACCTTTTATTTCAAATCCACATTGAACATTGAACAGTAAAGTTGTATTTGCGTAATGTTTCGGTCTACAAGCTAATAAGATGTAGATACAAATCTCCTTGAAATTGTTTAAGTGGTGATCTACAGGTTTTAATTCATTTCTGTTTGAAGAATATATATCTAACTGAGTCGAGATGTTACCCGATTTTACTGATCTTCTACACAGATGGAGGCTTCTCTGCCATTAACTACCGAATCTTCAGCTTATATGTGAACCCTACTGGAATTTACAAGATAATTAAATAGCAGAATCGTTCATTTAGTATTTGATTTCATTCGAACATGGGCAAGGCCGCAACGTGTATATCATTCTCCAGACGACAGTATCAATCCCATTATTACTCTAATACATAATTTGAAACGACTATAATATGAAATCGAGGCCGAGCTGCCTACCGGACTCTATGGCGTCAAATATTTTCCTCAATAATATAACATACTTTACAAAAGGCTTTGGTCTGAACTATCATAATATCATTAAAAATAGAGTTTCGTGTGTGCAATGATTTTCAATGATAGCCCACTGTTTCTTTGACTGTGTTTTTCAATATTCATTTAATCTGGTTTCTTATTGGATATCACATTAATCTATATTAAATTAAGAAACTTTGTTTTGCGTGCTTGCACCTAGTCCCAGCGTCTTAAAACACATGTAAAGATGCTATTGGATTCCACAGAGTTCTTCACAGTCGGCAACTAGACAGATGAAAGATTTGAAAATCCTACGTAAGAAAGAAACCAAAAAAACCCAGAAACTGGAACATGGCAAGATTACACAGAACACATTTGTTTTGTTCTGACAATAATCACGAATGTTACCTTTATGGATACTTCCTCGGCTTTCCATATTGATTAAATATATGACATACTATATATATATATATATATATATATATATATATATATATATATATATATATAGAGAGAGAGAGAGAGAGAGAGAGAGAAGGAAAGACTTTAAAATGATTTCCTATAATCGGACGTAACCAGATAAATGCATAAAGGGCATTAAAGAATTCAAAGACTTTGGAATATTTTGGATACTAAGGATACTTTGAAATTAAGAAAGATATTTGAAACTATAAATACAATATAATACAAATAATATCAATTCTACTGAAGAATCAAATATATCCGTGAGTGCAGGATTGTCAAGTTACAAGGGAATCAAAACTAGGAAAGCTATTATCTACGAACTAAAGAACCTTTTAGATGATAAGTTAGTCTATGTTTGATATTAGTGAAATTTGAGGAGTGAAAATAACGTAGAAGCGAGCAGGGAGTGAAATAATGTTTACAGAGAGTGAAATAATATACGCCTCTTTCGTAGTAGATTTTAGATTCTTTTGTTCTATGATATATGCAGTCGTGACTAAATAAAGGACATTCAGCAGAGCTATCTCATCAATATCTATAATGACAACATTTTGCAGCACATGGCCGTTTCAAAGAATATAGTAATTGACTTGAATTACTTATGTGAGAAATCTACTAACAAATGTAATTTTCGATAAATTTTCGTTATAGATGTAATCAATAACTGCCTGCAGTGAAGTTTGTTAAAGATGCACGTTTCATAACCTTACTTTTTTTTCGTAATTTAACGAGGTAACATAAGGAATCCTCCACTTCGTTATTATTGTAGTGATTATTTCAGTTGGCAGTCTTTGTTAGCTGGCAATGAAATGACTGAAAGACAAATAGTTCATATCCTAGGAAGTGTTGAATTGGGTTCCTAAACGTATATAGCTGTCTGCCTATAAACATTACCAACAGGAAGATGATAGTCATTCATTAAAGTGTTGACAGGTATTTCTTAACGTATAAGGAGCAGTTCGCTTTGACGATGTTCGTTTTAGATCCTCGCTCAAACGTACGGCTTAGTCGTTAAATGAGCGCTGACGGGCCCCTGTGTACTATATACAGAACATTAATTCATGAAGAGATTCAATGTCGTTTCCTTTTATCCTCGAAAGATGATTGGGATAAAAGTAGGCACTGCTTTATAGCACGAATAATTTTATTAAGATCAAAGCTGTAATCCCTTTGGTGCCAATACAATATATCCGGATTCATATAATTCCCGTAAAAATAAATATAGGCAATTTCATTTTATGAAAGTTGAACATCAAATAATGAGAATCGTAATCAAATTTTATGTATTAAAGTGTTATCTTATATATATATGCTTACGGTTTCACCTTCCTTCAGTGTCAAACAAACCTAGTAACGTCCTCGAATATAGGAATCTATACTACAATATAGGGCGGAGTGCGGGAAAGTGTCCAGAACATATTTTTTAATCCCGTTAGTAAAATAAGTTTGATTACTTTGAATAAATAATGAATCAATATTACATAATTTATGTACTCAATTTCGTAACAAATGATTAAACATAAATCATTTTCTTTTCTTTTAAAAGATTAAAATAATTTCCATACTTCCCACCACCACCACCATATATATATATATATATATAGCGAGAGAGAGAGGGAGAAAGAGATAGAGAGAGAGAAATGAATAGATTAAGATCTTTTTCAACGCGCTGACGTGTACGTATGTGTGTGTGTGTATGTGCATATATAACTAATTTTGCAAACACAGACACACTTACAAAAATATACACTCACAGGCATACATTCCTCACAAATATACATACTTTCACACAAACACATACATACACTCACACAAACATATTATAGGCACAAGGCCTACTGCTGTCAGTAGCCCGACTTCCCCAAACGTCTCGAACGCCACAGGCTGGAAAATGTAGTTAGCCAACAGATCACGTTATCTTAGGATTTCGTTCTGTTCAGCAGCGGATAGTGTGGCTCTCGCTCTTACTGCTGCTTCCAGGATGTGGGAAGAAGCAAAACAGTCACTAACTGGGATGTTCCAGGCAAGGCTCCTGCCTCTTGACCAGGGGCACAGGGTAAGACCGTCAGGTCTTTCCCATCAATTATGGACAACCCAGACAGTATGTGTGCTCACGTGAGTTTGTCGGCATTATTAAATTATAGGCGTGTTGGTTATATATATATATGTCTGTGTGTCATATATATATATATATATATATATATATATATATATATATATATATATATATATATATATACAAATTATAATATAGTATATTGCTCCTTAACTGTAGAGCTGATCTTTAATCCCGCATAAACGGCTGTTATTTCTAGCACCGGGAATGTGGGACGGCTACTTTGGCCTGGCTAGACCCACGTGTAGTCAGACCTGCAACATTTTTTGATGGTGAGATATGCTAATTTTACTGGGTTCCTGTTGATATGCACAGAAGATTTGGATATTTCACTTTTTATTTCAATTCCATATCGATTCTCTTTATTTTTCAATTCATGTACCATCGTTGCGAAACATATTTAGATTTCGAAATTCAAATTCATCTACGGAGCGGGTTTGGATTTTGAAATTTAGATTTGTCCAGGAATCACGGCCTTTGCCAATATAAGCTTGTCTTTATTGACTTATATCGAGACAGACAAATTGTTTTCACTTTAATTAGTTTATTTCATTAATAGATCACTTTGTCTGTTACAATGCAAACACGTTTTGTGTTTATCATATATATTAATGTATTTAACTGCTCGGAAATACCCCTTTCCTGGAGCTGATTTATTGTAAACGACTGAGAGTTTAATCTCAAATTATAATATAATATATATATATATATATGTGTGTGTTGGTGTGTGTGTGTGTGTCACCGTTTTTAAGTTGGAGACATATATGTGAGTATCCCCTTCCTTTCTTTTACACACACATACATTAACACAAAGACACACACACGAGTTTGTGACGGACGGATGGACAGACGTCGCTCAAATGTGAATGGTGTTCCACTGAAGCAGGTAGAGAAGTTAAAGTATCTCGGGGCCGTGTTCATGAGGTATAGAAGGCAGGAGGCTGAATTAAGTGCAAGAATTGCAAAAACTGATGCAGTAATGCGCCAGCTTCAACATTCAGTAATCATAAGTGGTTTCTAAATGCCAAACCCGCTGTCTTCCTAGTATTCTTCCTACCCTTACCGAGTGTCATGAATCTTGTGTAAGGACCGAAAGAATACAATTGCAAATACAAACGGCAGAAATGGGGTTCCTCCAAAAGGGTCTTTGGAGAAACGTTACTCCATAAAGTGCATAGTACAGTTATCAGAGAGTCACTCCAGGTAGCGTCGCTACTTCTCCGGATTGAGAGAACACAGCTCCGATAATATGGGCATGTGATTAGAATGTCTCAGTAAAGAATCGCTGGACGGATTTTACAGGCAAAAACAACCAGTAAGAGACCCAGAGGTAGACCCCGGCTGATCCAGCTGTGTCAGTTAGACTGTTTGCTTCTGACAGACTTGCTGGAAAGAGTGTTTGAGGAGGACTCTGTCCCCCACGACATTCTCAGAAATAAGTGGGCGAAGAAGATAATATTGTCAATTTACTTTTCAATTTCTGCCATGTATATGAAGAAATAGAAGGCAATAAAATGAAGAAAACAGAAAATAAATAATAAATAGAGAATATAGAATAAATGAAAAAGTAATGAAAAATGAAAATGGAGAATGAAAAATGAAAGTGAAAAGTGAAAAATAAAAATGAAGATTCAAATAAATAAGATAAAATGTGTGTGTGCTATAACCAATCTCAAGGTCAGAAATATGTTGGATAAAGTGGTAGGAGGAACAAGATGGTAAAAGAATAAAGCGAAATAGGATAATCAAATAATATGTGTGTGTGTAATAACCAATGTCAACTTAAATATAAATATAAATATAAGGTGATAAAGTGAAGAAAACAGAAAACAAATAACAAATGAATAATGAGAAATCAAAAATCAAAAGTCAAAAATCAAAAATCAAGTAAAGTAAAATGTGTGTGTGTTATAAATATGTTGGCCAAATTATAAAGGCTGTGTCAGAATCAATGTCTATGCTATCATGGTGTCTGCTCAGCCTGGGTTGGTCCCTATGGCTTGAGGGGAGTTCCCAACCTATGGTGTTGTTACTGCCCATATAGCTTGAAGGAGGTCTGGCCGAGTGGTGTCTACATGTTCTGGAGAATTCCCTATAGCTTGAGGGGTGTTCACATCTTATTGTGTTGCTACTGTCCATATATATTGAGGAAGGTCCCGGCCCTGAGGTGTCTGCATGTCCCGAAGAAGTCGGTTCTGAGGTTTATCAGGCCGGTTCCACCTCTTAGTATCTCGAGGGTCTCGTTCAGACATAGTTTGCATATGCAAGATCCTCCTTTATCGGGCGGTACTTTCCTGATTATGGACCAGGCTAGAGAGTACGGGGTCCTGTCCAGCTTAAGCTTCCGGATCAGGTCTGAGAGAGCCGTACTTTTCCTTTTGGCCTCTTTATTGAAGGAATGGTGATGGTTATACCAGCGGTCTTTAAAGCTCATTGATGTTGTTCCTATGTATAGTTGTTCGGAGTTGGGCGTTTTAACCCTACAACCGTATACTAGGTTCTTCTTAAGGCAGTCATTACCCAGGGGGCATGATTCGGGGTTTCTGCAATTGCAGAGGGTGGTCGACCTCTGCGTGCCTAAATTGAGGTTCCCGTTAGGTGTTACAAGGTGGTCTTCCCCCAGGCACGGTGAGGGGTCGCCGGGTCTCTTTGGGTTTCTTGGACTGCCTGAAGAGGTCACAGCCAAAGACGGCTGTCACCGAAATATATATTGTAGTAATAAACGAAGCCAAATTTTTTACATTTGACTTATTTATTTTATTTTATTTTACATTACTCCGGAGTAACCAAACCAACCTGCGCACTTCGTCGAGTGCTCCAATCTACATACTGAGGTGTTGTTATACAACCAACATATACTAAAATATAAATATATATATATATATACACCTATATATACACAGACATATACACGCACACATAGAGTTTTGCATCCTGACGATAGCCCGCGCTATCTTCAGAAGGGGTTCTTGGCAAGTAACCAAGAAGGGACAATGAATGGTGGAGCAATGAGGAGACTGTTCAGCAGATGGACAATTGGGGTGACTTCAAGTACAAGACGATCATCACGCAAGAACGTGAAGCAAGGTAACGAAAATCCAACAGAGTTGTCAAAAGCGTGGTCATGAGGACAAGGCCAAGTGGCATGAAGCAAAGTATGCGGAAATAAAAGACGGCTTGCCACATCATAACAGGAAGAAAACTTACAACGGCATGAACTGTGGAAAGGTTCTCAATCGAAGTAGAAGGACATCAAGAGCGAAGAGAGCTGTGATTTGACTGACCACCAGGATATATGGAGAAAATGAAATGACTGCCTAGTGCGCTTTATTACGACGTTAGCAATCATGAGGAAACATCTCTACTGAATATCTGCCTGTCAAGACGGACAACCGTATAATGATCCAAGTGGTGCGTTAGCTGTAATACGAGATTCGGTAGATGTGTGAGTGGGCCAACAGACTAGCTGAAGTCAATGTGTGTTCCTATTCCAAAGATTACGAGGACCGGAGAAAGAGAAGAACATTGCAACCTTGCTATAATCAGTCACACTAGCTAGATACCTCTACGGGTCCTTCTGCAGAACACTTAGAAGACCTTTGAAAGAATGTTGGGTTGAGAGATCTGATTTTCAACCTCAAAATCATAATGTACAGGAACCTGTGTACAATGTCCTTCTATTCAGTTCGAGACTCATCCACTGATGATGAAATGAGTCAAGAGAGTGGTAGTTAACTTACGTAACATCTGAAAGAAATGTGTGGTAGGGCTGCCGCCTATATTTCTTATCAACATGTTTGATTCTAACAAGATTGTGGGCAAACTAAACTAAATAGTTAATGCATTATGACCCCCCCCCCCCCAAGAAACATAAATATACACAAACAGTTTCTAATAAGGGGTTGATTAATTTCGAACAGACACTAACACTCATATTTATACAAATATGAATCTATATATGCACATGATTGACATTGAAATAAGTCTTCTAAGGAAATGTAAGATAAATTCGACCTTAGAGTCAACTTATTAGGAACTGGTCACCTAATTTATTTGGAATAGGTCATCAATATGTGAATGGTATAACCTCTGAATCTGATTTAGAAAGCGTCCCCTGATATTGCCGCTAAAACATATGAGTCGCTAGTATCTTAATGTACTGACAGTTGCCTGTGCTAGGGATTAGGTTTTGTCTGCAACTGTATAAGACCTTACCGAGAGTATTGAAATTGAACGTTGTTATCTCGGCTCTATTTTACGTTCCTAGTGGTTATCGATGCAACTCATATGTAGACCTGATTCTACGAATCTTGTTTGCTAAATTCCTCTGCTTAATGGTAAATCAATAGCGTTTATCACATAAAAAGCACATATAAATATAATCCACTTCAAATTTAGGTTTACTGAGGAACACCAACAGTAGAACATCTGAGATTCCTCAAAACCCAGAATCAAAGGCACATTAGCAAAAGCGTGTGGATTATACGTACCCAACAACTGGCTCTATAGTTAACTAAGACACCGGTCGGACCACAGTTTGCTTGCCACCCCCAATAATTGGACCCTCTTAATTTCATATGCATTGGCTGAAACTGGGTAATTTTAAATATTGACTACATAGAGACTTTCTACCATATACGTTAATAATAATCCTTATTCAACACTTTACATAATGCCAAATAGGAATTTGTTAATACCTTAAGTGAAACAACGTATCCTGCAACGACTGAAACCAGAATCTGTATTCGGTTAATATATATTAATTGTTTCTACTTTTGGCACAAGGCCAGTAATTACCCAGTGCATTACTGGTACTTTATTTTATCGACCCCGTAAGGATGAAAGGCAAAGTCAACCTCGGCGGGATTTGAACTCAGATCGTAAAGGGACGTAACTATGCTGGAAAGCATGGCGTCCGACCCTCTACTGATGCTGCCAATCCACCACCCTCAAATATATATTAATATCTAATAATTATTTATGTACTATATAGTTTTCTCAGATACTGCTCTATACAATACCACAATATTTAAGCCTTTATAGTGTTACGGCCTCTCACTGCCACAAGTATTATGAGCTTACACGAGACTACAGAACGTAGTGTATCTACTTAATAGATTAATTTGTGTGCTAGTTGGGGATATATATATAGATTTGTTTATGCAGACACATACGCGCACACAAATGTAAATATACCTGTGTGTTTGTGTGTATCTGGGGGAATCTACTGCTGCGACTACTCTGTTTAAAACTTTCTCTCGATCCATTCATCTTTTTCTCTTTATCTATGTACCGGTTGTGTGCCTCTGTATACATGCATCTATTATTATGTCAGTGTATGTTTGTGGTTAAAGGCATGAAACTGTATGTGGAATCCTCTTATGATGGATATTGTGGTAAAAATGATGTAGCAGACAAAATTATAATGAAAGAAAAGCAAGAATTTTGAATAAGCAAGGAAAATAGTACAATGCAGAGGAAATGAAGCTTTTAAATTTCAGATTCTAATCATGTATGTACGTATGTATACATACACGAACAGACGCACACACACACGTGCGCGCACACGCGCGCACACACACACACACACTCACACACACGCGCGCGCGCGCATATATATATATGTATATATATATATATATATAGATAGATAATCAAAGACTGCGTGTCAGTGTGTGTGTATAATTTAATGAAACCTACCGAATAAAATTGTATTCTATGAATCTTAGATATTTGAAAAACACCTTCTGGATATTTGCATTTAGAGAGATTCCAACTGAAGCAAAGATAGGAATTAATATTACCGACTATATTGAGATAAGGATATATAATATTTGTGAGATGAAGATATCAGTAATAACAAATGAAAGTGGATGAAAAATAACTATATTTTATATGAAGAGTAATCATCATCATATAGTGCAGATAGAAAAGAAATCTTTGAACAGATTCCTGTACTACAGCAAAATAATCTTATTCTAAGGAGGATAATATTATTTCACGGCAAAAAAGGCATGAATCTAAGAATGTACATTCTTTTCTTAAAAATATACTGCGCATACAATGTTTTCTAATCTTTATTAATTGACCAGCGATATAAATCTAAGCAATATTTTACTGACTTGAGTTTCTCTAAATTTTAGTATACGATCCAAGCATAAATACATTGTGTGGTCATATAAGGTGTGTAAAGGGACCTCTGCATCTGATTAGAACAGAAAGATTGTCTTGCAAAGAAGAGGATGCCTAATGTCTGGGTGAGTTATTCTCAAATCTGTAGTTATTTTAAAAAGATATACAGTAATTTTGCCGTCTAGAATTTGTAGTGACCAAAATAGTTTTACAAGTGTAATCTTCATACAAATGCAGGGCATATTTAAATGTTTATCAGTAATGCTATGCTTTATATTTACTTTACGATTCTTGGTAAAAAGGGAATTAAAACAATAAGCTGAACTAATAAATTAGACCTCAGCTTATTTTAACCTGCCTCATTAAAGAATTGATTTTATCGTACAAAATTACGCAATATATTTCATATACGACCCGGATTTCATATTCTATATCGATGGTGATTGGTGTGTAACCCAGTATTCAGAATTATTCTCATATAGGAATCAGCCATAAGAAGGAAAGTAATGCTTGACGTAATGATTTATAGCAACCAGAATGTATATTTCATGAAATATTAACCATCCTAACTATGTATTTTATGTAACAACGGAGGTGACTCATATAATGGTGTTCGAATCCTATGGGAATTGACGAATCCTTTCATCGCTAATTCTCAGTTCACAAAGGAAGAAGCCAATACGTATTGTTAGTTTAAGAAATATACTACAAGAAACAAATATTTGATTATAACAAAACTGTTGTTTTCATACGAGACATAAATCAATAATATTTTGCAAGTAAAAAGGAATCTTACAAAGCTTTCTTTTATATAGCGTATATAGCGTCATTGATTCCCATACCAATTAGTAGTCTCCCATAATCATTGGCAGTGTGAACATCTTTTGTAATATTCTACTTGCTTTCTAAAGCTGCTTTGTTGCAAATAACGCAATATATACTCTACTGATCGGTTCTGTTATTCGTATTAAGTATTTAATGTTATGTGTACAACTATGCATTTGTTATGCGTATATATATTTATATTAGTTTTGCGAGGTTTTTGATATGAAATCGTGTGTCGAAACAAATATTGTTATACTTGGGGATGGTAATATTTGTGTAATAAATTAAATTAACCGATATAAAAGACACAGATGCGAAAACCAACCAAACAGTGAGTGTGATCTTTTATTAATTCTGGCAATATTATTACACTCATATTTATACAAATATGAATATATATGCACATGATTGCCATTGAAATAAGTCTTCTAAGGAAATGTAAGATAAATTCGACCTTGGAGTCAACTTATTAGGAACTGTTCACCTAATTTATTTGGAATAGGTCATCAATAAGTGAATAGTATAACCTCTGAATCTGATTTAGAAAGCGTCCCCTGGTATTGCCGCTAAAACATATAAGTCGCTAATATCTTAATGTACTGACAGTTGCCTGTGCTAGGGATTAGGTTTTGTCTGCAACTTTATAAGTATATTTATATATTTATGTATATGTAATTATGTATCTATCCATTTATTAATCAACACACTATTTCCTTACCCTAAAAAAATCGTAAATTTATAAACAGCCAAAGATACACATATATTTGTCCAATCCTTTTTTTTTCTCTTACTCTCTTTGCATCAGTGCATTTCTCTCTTTGGGTGTAGGTTTATTTCGTCCCTAGAGCTTCAAAACTATGTTTTAAATAATACTCGAGCTGTATCAAAAGCAATGTGTTAGATTGTCAAGTCACCCCTAATCTATATATTAACATGAATAATATTCGTCATAGGTCTTTCTTGGGATATGCTAAAGTTTAGCACAAGTAAAATTCGGACACTCCACAAACACACAGACAAGAACACAAACACATACTATATTTGTTTCGTGCCTAGAATTTGAATACTAGACAAAGAGGTATTTATGGATGAAGGTGCACTAAGGCGTTAATATGTTTAGCAGCTATACGTAGGTATTTTAGCAATGTGGGTCACTCTTTGTTTTATAAAATGTCTGCAACTGACCAAGTCTGTATTATTTTCCTTTCTGAAAGTGAAAGTGAATATTTTAAGAAAACAAGGAAAAATACATTTTGAAATTAACAAATGGTATAAATTCGCGCACCCATATAAATGTTCAGATAAGACGGATATTTAACTAGAAAGTGTCTTTTGTATTTGTTAACTTAATATCACATAATATTGAGGAAAACCATGTCCTCATGTAACCATTTATTATCATCTCTGACACACGGAGTTCAGTTTGCGTGCTTCTGTCACTTGTAAAGTTAAGGAGGAATCATAAACATGAATCTGTTATTAGAAGGGACAGCGAATTTTCTTAAAGAAGAGTCGATAAATCTAATTTAATGCCATGTTTGGTTAGAATAGAGTTGAACTATATCTAATTAGATGTAGCAGAGGATTTCGTAGCATATGAGTTGTTTAAGAGGAGTTTGAATGTCGATAGATAGACACATGTTTAAAACGCCACTTACGACAATAACGCTGGATGACCTTTTTTGTTTATGTATTTAAGCAAGCATATTGAAAGAGAATATTAACACTTATTCATGTTCATTACAGTTAGTGTACCAGATCATGTCTTCTTTGATTTAATAGGGTTTATAAACTGACCAGTTTGTATAAATTATCACCAAACAACTGTGTGATTTCTTCCTTGGCCAATGCAATAACAGTCTGATAAAATGGCATTTGTTTCCATTGCTTAGTCTATATTTACTATCTCGCATTTGATTGCATCCAATTCCGCCTCCTCGGGTCATCAATAATGATACCTTACACTTGAAGATGATGATCTTCATTCCTCTTCTCATTATAAATTATGTTTAATTTTTGTAAATCTCAGACTCTTAGATATTAAAAGAACTGGATATTTCAGACGGGGAGCAGTCCACAAGTAGACAAATATCCTTCACTGTTATTGTCTTTTGTATCTTACATAGACAAGACTTACCTTAGAATCGTTGCTGTACCAAGAAGGTTTTCTACATGACCTGTAACCTACCACCAATTCCCATTCTATATATACAGTCCTCAAAACTGTACGCTTTGCATCCCAATGCCCCGATCACCAGTGGAATCACTATACTCTACAACTTTCCAAACACCTCTTTCAGCTCATACTTCATACTCTTTACCCATTATTCTACGTTCTTCTCGGACAGATATATCAATAATTTGCACCTCTATTTTCTTCTTGTTCACCATATGTCTGGTCTTGCCTCAATCATTCTATCGCATTGAACGGTGAAGCTCCATAAAACCATTGAGCGATAAGAAGTTTATATGCCCAACATATTAAACTATCTTTCATATGTCATACATCGTCGTTGATACGTCTAACACTGAAATTTATATATATATATATATATATATATACATACACATACACGCACACACAAACACACACACACATACATATAATTAAAAACATATCGCTCTACATGGCTGAATACAGTAATGTAATCTGAGTTTTTCGAATATTAATAATAATATTCGATTCGTTTGCAATTATGCAAATATCCTCTTTTTAAAGCCATGTCAGTAGAATGAACCCTTCATTCTTGCTCTTGTGTTGGCATGGAAAGAGAACTGCAGACACTAATGTTTCTGGGTATTACCCTTCATCAGTGGAGTTCATTATTCAACATAGGCAAGCATGTTTAAGTATAGTCTGGGGACCAAAACACAAAGCTATTAACGACAGATTGATCTAAGCGGGAATTATAACAATATATATATATACTGTTGTAATTATATATATATATATATATATATATATTATGGATTTTTTTTTTCCTGCGGTTTTTTAGCAGGGTTATTTAGTTAATGATGAGCACTACTAAATATCACATTCCAACCGTGAATAACCCTACTGAAAAGTCTATATAGTGCATTTGTAGTTTTCCCCAAATTGACGGTTAAGTATTACTTCTTGATTTTATTTTGAATTAAGATTGTATTGCTTTTTTCTCCAACTTACACAAAGTTTGATGACAGTTTTTCTTCTTGATTTGTTTTGAATTAAGATTGTATTACTTTTTCCCTCATCTTACATTAAACATTTGTTCATCTTGATGGTATAGTCACTTATATGCCTGAATTATTGTTGGCATTTTGCTTACATTAATTTTATTTTCCTATATATATATATATATTGTTGTAATTATATATATATATATATATATATATATATATATATATATATATATATATATATATATATAGTGCAAATTTAGACCGGAACAAAACAGAGAGGCAGACAAATAAAGGTTTATTAGTTTCACGTTCTTGAAGAGTGGGGGGGGGGGACGTTTCGGGCATAAGACCTTCTTCAGGATAAATAGGTTAGGGAGAGAGTTCCGATAGTGTGTGATATATATATTGCTATAATTCCAGCTTAGATCAATCTGTTACTCAGATTTTCGTGTTTTGGTATCATACTATACTTAAACAGGCTTGCCTATTTATTCAACACATGCCATAATGCATTGGAAAGTCAGTGTAACGAAATTATTGAGTCCTTTTTTACTTTCTTCTATAGTATTAGCGTGTATGTAACGGTATTTATGCTAATAGAGAATTTATCGACCAATCTAATCATTATTGAAAAGGCTTGCTTTGCAAATCGTTAAGTTGAGGAACAATCTGCTGACCACTCTATCATATATATCCTGAACCTTTTAACTTATCTTGATATGTGTGCAGGTGAACAGTTCATTTGTTACAGTCGTTTATCATACCTATGGCTCTAGATATGTTTTAAGTGTAGTTTTGAAAGGATGTGTACATACACACAGAAAAATGCACCTAGGCATCTAAACATAAACCCACAAACATGTTTGCATGTCTATGTATGTGTGAATATATGTGTTCTAATTTACCGTGCACTTAAAATAAAACATGTTTTTGAAAACCATGTCTCATTGCTACCAGGATAAATATTCGGTTTAAACAGATTAGACTTTCAGTGAAACCTAGTGGTAATTTACTTATATTCACATAGATATCGACAATGCTGTGATACTGTATGTGAAACGGGATGAGGGTTTTCCGGGTACATCAAGGTGGATGATTTTCGGAATTTGTGTTCCAGAGTTGTGTTTTGAATAACGATATATTCTGCTCTTAAATGTCAGAAATCTTTTGTAGATTCTATGAAGCCTTTTCTGGTTTTCCGTTCATGTCTAGTGAAAAGCACTTCTCAATCTTTCTAAGAATGTTAAACGGTCTATCATATGATCTTTGAAGTTGGTGCCAGTGTGCGCCATGCTTACATACACAGAACCTGATGATGCAAGGTTGTTTTGGAACATAAGAAGATGCGTTGCGATGAAACTGAGTCTTAGTTGATTGTAAAGAGTGCATTGACTTTTTCAACTGTTTCAAAGTGAGACGATTTCTCCAGGGGACCTAAGTGATAAACCATAAACTAGTTCAGCTGGCGAGCAACCAGGTTCAAATCTCCTGCTGGTGGTTCATTATACAAATTGTCATTTTTAGTACCGTCTTTGATTGCTGCTTTCAGTTGGACCGGGCTGGGGAGCTTTCTATCATTTCCTTTGCCTGCGGATAATAGCTTGTAGTGGCGTGTCTATAGAGGCCAAGGTGATTATGGAGTACTGACCAAACTGTTGATGCAAATTGTCGACTTCTATCTGATGTCATATCTTCTGGAACAACAATACAAGATATCGAACGATGGATAATTGACGAGGCACATGTTTCAGCGTGAGTATCCTGACGCACTCTTTAAAGATATATTATAAGTCGATTTCTATCCTTTGATTGATGTCATTCACATAAACATCAATTCCTTCTATATGATCTGTGGCTAGCTGTTCGAATTTTATTGAAGGAAGGGGCTGTTGACATATACAATTCACATTAGCTTCTTGATTTATCAATACATCTAAAATGTATGGATTCTACATGTGAAAGTGTGCTTGCTACAATGTTGAATCTGGATTTAACATGTTGAATTCAGCAGTGAATGACAAATGTATTGTTTGTATTGGAGACTTCTCACGTTCGCTGTGCAGTGTTGTTGTTGTTGTTGCAGTGCTGGTTTATGATCAGTGAAAAGAGTGAAATGTCGACTTTTCAAGGAAATGCCTGAAATGTTTAATGGCACTGTGTGCTGATAGTGTTTCACGGACAAAAGTATTGTCGTTCTTCTTCCCGGTAGAAGGTTTACGAGAGAATAAAGTATAAAGCTACCCATTTCTGATTCGGTTTTTGTTCTAATTGTGCTACAATAGTTCTGTTTGATACATCAAAAGTAAGTCTGGAAAAGGATGATGCAGAAGTATAGTTATGGTCGGTAAATCCTTGATTATATAAAACGTCTGTTGACTATCTGAAGAACATACTTGGAGAAACTCTAGGCTTCGACCAAAATCAACTAGCCTATCTCTTCGGAAGGACTTTCGCGCCGGGGCCTATAGACAACTTCCAGAAATCCCTGGCCTGGCAGTGCTACCGAGGAGCTTTGCCAGTTCGGGATAAACTCTACAGGCATGGAGGTGCCGTCAGTCGGGCATGTCCGAGATGCGCACAGGGCGACGAAACCGTCCTACACGCAGTCGTCCAGTGTCCGAGCATTGCTGATATGTGGGTTTATGTCGATCCTGCAGTCACGTGTAGGACGGTTCCGGCTATCAGCTAAGTCCATCGTGAGGATTGCCCCGCCCTCTTCCTTTAGTCGCGAAGGGCAGGCAGTTTTTATCTGTCTGGTGGCCATGGCGAAATAGATAGAATGGTGGACACGTTTGAAAGGGCTGAAGACGAGCACTTACCTCTTCGGTGATGCCCTGATTAACTTTTTCAAATTTCATTTGAAAAGGAAAATCAGGATAGAGAAGGAAGTGCTCTCTTCCCAGCTTTTTGTTGAAAGATGGGTGAGAGAAGCAAGTATGGCCCGAGTGAATGGGCCTACTCTGAGTATGTGTCTGTAAATTAAAGGTGGAAAACTGGCAGAGGGCACTTGCCCTGGTGGTCAGGGTCACTGTGGTCTTTTAATGGGCTTTCTCCACAAATGTCTCTCGGAAGTCTCCCACCTATTGGGGAATTTTTTATTGTTATTTTTATTACATCCTCTGTTTTTTACACGCAGAAATGCCCATTTGTACCGTTCTGTATTGTCCTGCACTGTCCTTAATGTCTACTTTATGTAAACCCTTGTGGTTAATAAAAAAATCATTATTATTATTATTAGTAGTAATAGTAGTAGTATTGTTATTATTATTATTATTATTAGTAGTAGTAGTAGTAGTAGTATCAGTAGTAGTAGTAGTAGTGGTAGTAGAAGTAGTAGTAGTATCAGTAGTAGTAGAAGTAGTAGTAGTAGTAGTTGTTGTAGTACTAGTAGTAGTGTAATAGTAGTAGTCCTCGTCGTCGTGGTCGTCGTAGTTGTCGTAGTAGTAGTAGTAGTAGTAGTCGTAGTCGTAGTAGTAGTAGTAGTCCTCGTCGTTGTCGTCGTCGTCGTCGTCGTCGTCGTCGTCGTCGTCGTCGTCGTAGTAGTAGTAGTAGTAGTAGTAGTAGTAGTAGTAGTAGTAGTAGTAGTAGTAGTAGTAGTAGTAGTAGTAGTAGTAGTTGTAATATTCCTTGTCGCTGTCGTCGTAGTAGTCGTATGATAATGAAACATAATAAAACATCTGTTGTAGTTTGCTGGCTTGTCATAGAATTTCTTTATGATTCGTATTTCCGTTCATTTTCCTTGTGTAGAGAGAAGGAGTAAGAGTTATGCAGCTTGGAAGTAAAAAAGTATCAACTGATATATTTTAACGAAACGAAATTATGTTTGACATTATTTTAGTGACGTAAGGAAATACATAGTTATTACATACCTAATAACCAATCACGTGTTCATTTTGCTAGGTGTTTTTAAACTACTAACGTTCAGAGTATGTAGTTATAGTTCATTACTGCTTTTAACCTATGCCCATGGTGATGCTTGAGGGAACGAACTTCTACAGGCATCTGAAACACCATAAACGTGTATATGAATCTACGCATTGTGTAACCTGCCACATTTACATATTTCCCTGTGAAATGAAACTAAACCTTAAAGGACCAAAAAGTTTCGAAAGTCAATTCTAAACATCATTTGTTTTAATTTACTGGAAAATAAACTTATTTCACATGTTTGGCATATCTAAGTATCTAAATTTACATGCACATTTCTGTAGTTCGGTTGCGTCAATACCGCATGATATAAATTTATTATATTATAAATTTGTTATATACTTCTGGTGCTTGGCGCATAATCTCATAGATGTTACCATTGAGGTGAAACTAGCGAGAGAAACTTTCATCTTTTACAGTCTCTCATTTAAAGAAATCCTATTTGAATTATCATTCTATTCGTAAGTAGCGATTTCTCAATTTATTAAAGGCTTATTGTATATAACATTGGAACATACATTCTACCACAACAGACAAGATTATCGTGTAATCAGCATGATAAAACACTTTGCTTCAATAATTTGATTAGATCAATTTGGCATGTGTTAACACATCAATGCATTTTATTTGCCCAATTTAGCCACGACTTTCTGTACAATACATTGCATTCTAATTCTTACGCCATTTTGCCAACTATTAGTGTACAGACATTCACAGATCACTTCTTTGTATGACCGAGTTGAAGGAAATTATCACTTCTGTTTCACTAACCTTTTAACACATTGTCACAACTTGCAACATTTTAAAGAATATTTTAGTTGAAGTGTCTAACGAAATCTAATGACTGCGTAGAGTATACCTCAGTGGCAAATTATATTGATCGCTTACGCAGTTCCAACTACGAAAACTCTCTAATTATCACCGCCAACTTATGAGACATTTGGTAGATATTATGCTTAATTATAACAGTATATGGCGTCTCAATATGAAACCGTTTTATCCCCAAGGAAAATTATATTAATTGCTTTAACTTAACAAAATGAATTCATAATATTGTCTCTAGTTTGACTGTACAGGTATTCCCGTTCGCTTGCGTCTGATGGAACAGTGAAGTCATTTTCATATAAACATTGATTGCTTAGTCTTTTTATATTTTTAGCGTAGCTGATTGTAGTTATATCGCAGTGCTGTACTATTGCTAAAGTATTGCTGTTTCTATTTCCAACACATCTCGAAGTTCTCATAGTATGTACCGATAAAACTTTTATATATTTCGAGGTTGATGTCACTTAATCCAAGCTTTTTCCGTTAATCAGTTACTTCATTGGGGCTCTGAAATCGCATCTTTGTTCCCGGGTGATGATTTGGATAACTCCTCTGAAATTATTTCTGCACTTTCAAATAGCTTTGTTGCTGCTCTTATTACAGAAGCACCGGAACTAGTGACTAGTTGAGGCTGCAAATTCTAATCAACATCAAGAGATACCTAATTTCATTAGTGAGTAAATTCTTATGAATAGGCTGGAACTGGATGACAAAGAATGCATTAACTGATGTTGCATTAACTGATGTGTATTATTGTGCTCATATTATATGTGCACGATGACAGTATATTTAAATATTCAATAGCTGAAAGATACCAATATTACCGAAGTGCGTAATAACATTCCAGTATTTTGCGAAACAAGGCTTAAATCGTCTTGTGAAAATTATTTCTAAAAATAAATATTTAGATAATACATTTCAATGTATTAGACCTGGATTTGTGGCGTGTAATACAAAGGATCCACGACTAAATGCAAAGCAGTCCGATTGTATTTGCAAACAATAGGACATTATTACGTTACAGTGAGGATACAGTTAATTGCAAATAAAAATGGATGACACATAGAGTTATGAAAAACAAGGCGAAGCTGAACAGGGAGGGATAATAACTAAAATCAAATGGAATAGTAATAATGCAACGAAAATACCTTTGTACTAGCGAATCGTAGGAGTATTGTTATAAAACAAAGAGGTAAAACATCTATCTCATGAATGTTTCATGTCTTCCAGCAAATTTCAGCTTCCGTCATTGATTTCATTAAAAACCATACACGTTTTTACGTCAATGATTGGATACTGTAGAGAGTCGTTTTGATGTGGGGAAACGTTCGTAAGAATTGCAAGAGGAAGAATATAGAAAGATATTTTTAAAAGTAATTAAATTTCTACACCAAAACTATTGACAAGCTTCTATGATCACATGCCAATAAAATGTATAACAAACACGGCAAATGGAAAAATATATTGATTTAGTACTTAAATATACAATACATCAAACATGTTTGATGATCTGTTTAATAGTGTGGGACGATCATACGATGGTGTGTATATATATATATATATATATATATATATATATATATATATATGATATATGAAATTAGAAGCAATGAATTGCATTCCATTAGAAATTAATACAGCAGCTTCATACGTGTTAGCCCCAAACTTAGCTTTGGATCTTCGTTGTGTAAAAGAGGCATATACACATATACATGTATTCCAGTACATTCATACATATATACACAACAGATTATATATATATATATATAGTATTAATAATAAATGTGAAGACTAAAATCAGTTTCAGAAGATCCGATTAAGGGTGAAACCAACGATTCTTTTCTTAAACTCTAATCTGTTATATATATGTATATATATAAATAAGTTATTCCGGGTTGAATGGGAGGTAACCACAGTAAGTAAGGTACTCAATACATAGCAGAGTATAATTGTTTTAATATAGGAGAGCTTCTACAGGACTAGAACTGTTTGATTCGTGAGAAATCATCAGGAAGTCCCGTAGAGGCTCTTCTATATTAATATATATATATATATATATATATATATATATATGTATATATACAGACGATGTGGACGGTATTTGAGGACACATTCACGTTTAGTCATTATTTTATTTGACTAATTTTTATTGAACTTCTATTTCAGAAAATAACAATGATGATAATAACTATGCTTGAAATGAAAAGGCATGTGATTGTGGCTTTGAAGGCTAAGCATGGTGATTTATAAATTTCTCGTTTTCTGAAAGTGCGAGATCTTTTGTCCACAAGATTTGGTGTGAGTTAGAGAAAGAAGATGGAAGTGTATTACCTGTATCAAAACGTAAACAAAATTCCAAATGCTCTGATTCTATCAGGACACCTGAATTTATTCAGGAAGTTAAGCAAAACATTGATGACAATCCGGGAAAATCAATGAGTTCAATTGCAAAACACTTTGGTGTGTCAGAAAAAAACAATCAGAAATGTTGTGCATGAAGACATCATATACAAAACTTACATGATGAGAAGAGGTCAATTCATGTCAGAAAAAACAAAAGAAAACCATTTAATCAGATCCAAAAGACTTTTGAACAAACTTAAAAATCTATCAGAAGATGATGTGATTTGGTTCTTCTCAGATGAGAAAGACTTTGACCAGGACCAGAAAACTAACAGAAGAAATGACAGGTGGCTATGTGCAGACCCTTCTGAGGTTCCAAGAGTAATGCACAGAAAGGTTCCTGCAAGTGTCATGGTTTTTGGTGTTGTGATCCTACTCACTTGTTTCCACCAGGCCTTAAGGTGAATGCTGCTGCGTATATTGAGGTTCTGGATAAAGTTGTTAAGCATTGGATCAACAGTGTATGCAATGGAAGGTCTTATGTCTTTTAACAAGATCTGCACCATCACCGAAAGCCAGAATTGACACAAGAATGGATGGCTGACAATTTAAATGATCACATCACCCCCAACATTGGGCCTCCTAATTCCCCAGATCTCAATCCACTGGACTACTATGTATGGAGCATTGTTGAGAAACATTTCAATGAACACACCCATAGCACAAAAGATTCTATGAAAGCAGCAATAGTTCGAGTCTGACCTCAAATACCGTCCGCACTCTCTTTCACTGTGTGTGTGTGTGTGTGTGTGTGTGTGTGTGTGTGTGTGTGTGTGTGTGTGTGTGGGTGTGTGTGGGTGTGTGTATCTCAAGGCGCATAGCTTAATGGTTAGAGCGTCGGGCTTACAATCAGCATGGTTTTGTGTTCTTAAGCAAGACGCTTTATACCACGTTGCTCCAGTTCACTAAGCTGTAGAAATGAGTGGCAACGTCACTGGCACCAATCTGTATAGGCCTCTGCCTTTCTTTTGGAAAACGTCGTTGGTGTGAAAAGAGGAGGCTGATATGCATGGGTGAAAAACAATCTGATATGAAAATGTGATTGTCTGAAATATCTAAATACATTTTTTATGTTTAGAAATTCTCAGATTAAGAGGGTCTGATATCAAAGAGAGACTACATATTCAGAAGACCTGTTTTATCATTACATATATAGGGATGGAAACATATTGCTAGGTGCACCAGCGGTTGTGACGTTAATATCATTTTATCAGCATTGTATCCATTCTTTTCATAGTATTGTGAGAGGAAGTTGCATTACCAACACTACAAATTATAAACTAACAAAGTCACACAACCTTATTTTAAATTGTGTCCAAAGGCACTATTGGATACCATTAAAATGAATTTGGAAAAGATCACTTTAGTTTTTGATATTTCGTCGATGAAGAATTTATTACGTTTCTATCCAATGCTGAAATACTAATCAATATGTTGTTATTCATTGCATCGCAGCTTCCATCCTTCAAAATGAAAAATATACATGATGATTTTAATCATTACATTAAGCTATCATTAAACGTGTAGATAAGTCATTTCATTCAGAAGTTATCAGTGTAAACCAGCAGGAAAGTGTGATGTTCTTCAATTGATTTTACGCGAAGTAATGCAGCATTGATTTTCCTCGCCGCAGTTTCAGCCCTTCAGTTGAAAAGGCTATCACGATTCATATATTTTTGTAACATCTAGCGTGCATCGAACAGCTAGCTAGTAACATTATTGAGGTTGCTTAGTGCAGAATTGTGGTTGTTTCCTAAACTTATGTCATACGATGTCATATGATTTTATTTAATCCAGAAAATTATTTAACTTTTACGATATAAGAATACAAGTAAACTACTCTCCCTTTCTACAAAATACAAGATATTCATATCTTGCCTAAATATTTTAATTTTTACTTTGTTCTAGCTGTGATATGAATAATCAAGAATTAACATTTCTAAATGTCTGTAAATATGTAATCCATTGGATTATAACTCACATCTTTAAGATGTGATTTATATGACATTTACATTACATATATTATTATATGATTTTTACATGCACACTATGGTTCCGTTGGGGTTAATTTGCTTTTGCGAAAGAAATGTAACGCCTGAAAAAAACATCTTGATCAACATATGCTGTTATGAAAGCAACAGCCATACTGAAGCAAAAAGCAGAAGTTACACCAAAGACCACAGGGTCTCTAACTCATTGTGTTTGCCTGAGTAATGTACAATAGTTTCAAAGCATATAAAACTCCATTGTGATGTCGGAAATAAATATTACACTTAGCAGATCTTCACCAATATTACTTAGAATATAATTGCATTTATATCAATCACCTCATTTATTTTGAGAATGCCCTGTAAACGAGAAACTGCGAGACTTTCATGAACATCAGTGTTACAAAATCATACAAAACCTACACGGGAAAGAAAAATGTAAACAAGGAATGGCCGAGTATATGTAGCGTGTGTAAAAAATCCCTAAATATCTATGGGATTGACTCTCTGTATTACATACAGAAAGGGAACTGTCAGCTTAGAAACACAAGGAAATCGCAATTAGTATGACAGTCAGTTCAATATAGAAGACATTATTTGAAATTACACAGTAAACTTCCTTTCTTAATAATGGCCATTCGACTCCATTTTTAGACGTGGTACACATCCATGATCAAGACACCTGTTGAGGATCGCAGGCCCCACTGTTTGAAACGTACTATGAATGTTAAAACGAACCTTTTCGTAGTTTAAATATTATAGATTGAAGAGCTGTGAACCGAACTAAGTATTTGCGCGTGTGAAATTACAATTTATGTTTGAATTTTAAGATGGGAATATGAAGAATAGGGGTGGATAGGAAAGATGTTGCCAAACTAAGCACGATTTATTGCAAATGCACCATATTGAATGGGGCATCAGCTGTTGTTCATTATTGACTAATTATTTACAAACTAATATTCATTAGTGAATCAATTTTGTTCATTTTCTCCAGCCTGTATTTCAGGAAAAATCATTTACTATACAATGTGATGAATGGCAGTTGGACTATTGTAGATGCGTTGGAAGTGAGAAAAATGTAGCATAAATATAGTTTCTCTAATTATCCAAAATTGCGAAAGAAAATAAATTATGTAGTTCTAATTAATGAATGGTACAATTTATAAATGTGACGGTTGATTAAGCTGACGATTAGAAACGGAAACATTTGTTGACCATAACTCATATTACCTTCTAAATTAAATTTTGCTAGGTCATACATCAGTAATATTTGGCTAAAATTCTGCCAGGTGAAACGGAAAGATGTATATAGTAGTTGAAGCGTTGACGCATGTCACAAACAAGATTATATAATTAAAATTGTAATGAGACCAATATTTGATCACTGTAGTGTTATTCGATGTTGATATTAGATGTTGAGTAATAAATGGTCAATATTATATCAAGTACGGTTTATTGTGTAACCTATTAGCAGGTTCGAATGAGCACTCTGATTAAATATACATTAAAGTGATTGCGACATTTGCATTACAAATTAGGTGCTTAGCATCACTTCAACGCATCATACTGATGTGATACGTAAATTGATGATTTAATTAATATTGTAACGTATGTCTGAAACAGTGTTGCAACAAGTTTTAAAAGTAATTCTAAACATATATGTTTTCTGGTGAATGTTCTTTATTATTGGACAAAATATTGACAGATGTTTTTCACCACATGATAGAATTTCATGGAGCAGAAATGCAGTTACAAATACACACACACATACATACATACACACACCACATATATATATATATACACACACGCATATATGTATATATACAAACACAACCCCCCCCCACACACACAAACACACACACACACACACACACACACACACACACATATATATATATATATATATATATAGTATTAATTATACTATTTATGGTTATGTAAATACAAAAACCTTTTGCAGTTATATATATTTGTATACAAACCCTAAATAGTGGTAGGCAGTAATATATTACTACCTTATTACCAGTAAGTTAAGTAGCTCAATGTAAAAACATCAGATGATTTACAGAGCAGTTATATGAATTATAAGAATCAAAGAACTGTTCAAAACATTATTATGCTTACAACTGTTTCCTCCAAACCGAGGTCTGGATTCTTCGGAGCAATTTATTATTGAATGAACACTTATATGACCTCTTTTTCACCCAAGAGACATACAGATACATATGCAAATATTGTGGGTCAACATTCATTACAGCATTTAGAGTGGCAGTACACACTTAGAGATTACATTCATATTAAAAGATACGATCAAAAATACAGGTTAAAATACAACATGAAAATAAGCGGTTATATAGTGCAAAGGTTATATGTGTGGCAAGCACGTGCGTCTTGTTTATATAGTGTGACAGAGAGTTACGTGTAGTAGAAGAAATTAAGCAGGTAAACAAGAGTGTTAGGTTGGTTGATCTGGTGACAAATTCTTTATATGATTGTTATAGTCTGTGTGTGGAGAAATAATATAAGCATTAAAAATAGTGTAAGCATTAAAAATATTAAAAATATTGGAAATGCGCAGCGAAGCGATGATATGAACTTCATGTACTTCGACATTTTCATAGTCTGGGCAGTGTATTTTTCAGATTATATGCCCCTCACATAATCCACGACGATTCGATATTGAGCGTTTGACAATCCAGTTAGAGAATCGTAGTCTGATCTTCTTTAGTTCATTACAGGAGGATGTTACGTTTCGAGAATCGACATCGAAATACTACCCGGAAGTGTGTGTGTGGCTAAGGGGAGTTAATGCATGAGAGGAGGTAACTCCGAGGTTTCTATTACTAACTATTAAAATGTGTCTCAAAATAGACCCTAACTTATATGGTTATGCGCAATTTCTAAAACAATTCTAAAATTTAAAGTGTTTTAACTATAGAGTAGTCTATTAAGTTGTGCTGAAGGTGTTCGTATTATTATGGTGATTAACCCCCATCGCAGAGTGCCACAAATGAATATTATAGACGACGAGCGAGGATTCTAAATTAATAATCTCTGTGGTTGCAGTCCACTCAAAGGACCAGGCGCGGTGATTGCAGAATCACTTCAACACACAACGATCTCTGGTAAGTTCTGGGTCATCGCTTGCTACATTGGATGTCGAAATATAATCGTCACCAGGGCCGACCAGAGGTCAATCCACAGTCCTCATGACTCCAATCTGACCATCAAATCATCCATATATGTACAACCCATACGCAACTTGCAATACATTCATTCCCTGCACTCAGCGTACCGGTCATACTGCTCATCAGCGTTACTAGATTCATTCGTTTTTCATTTGTCTAACGATGGCACTTCCTTCGCACAACACCAACAAGACAATCAATTCATGCTTAAATTACCTATAGAGCGGTGAAGTGCAGTTCAAGAGGTTGGATGTTGTCACACCTAAAGTAGAGGTACAAATGGGTATTCCCCCTGTGAAGGGTTCTAGAGGGATGTCGCTGTTTGTGTTATATTAGATCAGTGAGTGTTGGGTATGCGGTATAAGGTGTGCCCCTGGTGTTTGATGCTAGAGGTGGTGTTTGGTTCAAGTCCGACATTGCTATATATTGGGCTTAAAGTTTTGGAAGGAATGTCTGAAGCGGTGCTGGCAAGTTGCAAACACTTCAGATTTTTTGTTAAGTAGTTTACGGTTAGAGAATATAATATTGTGGGTCTCTAGTATACAGAGGTTACAAAATTTATTTGACCCACAATATTTGCATATGTATCTGTATATCTCTTGGGTGAAAAGGAGGTCATATAAGTGCTCATTCAATAATAAATTGCTCCGAAGAATCCAAACCTCGGTTTGGAGGGAACAGTTGTAAGCATAAAAATGTATTGAACAGTTCTTTGATTCTTATAATTCATATATATATATATATATGTGTATATATATGTATATATATATATATATACACGTAATAACAAAAGGTCACAGTTCATGGCAGAAATATATTAATTTAACTTTTGAAATAGCAGGAAGAGAGTGTCTTAACGTTTCGGACACTAATCCTTCATCAGACGATAATTAGAAATAGAAAGTAAAGAGTAATGAGAAGGAACGGGGAAAATGAGAAAGGATTGGGGAGAAAAACATAGACGTGCCCATGCATATATATATATATATAATGAGTATAATTGAAATTGCAGCTGCACAATAGCAGATGAACAATTGAATTATCGGAGGCTGTCACAAAGCTTTCGATGAGTGAGTAAATGATAAATGACGCATCGGAGTGAACGCAAAAAGTTAAGGAATAGTGACACCATGAATATCGTGACTAGAGACATGTTGCCACAGTAATACATATATTTTCCAGGGTAAGTCAAACATTATCCGCACTTCTCCCAAAACTTACTTCAAGTTGGCCATTCTGTCTTCATTGCTCGCCTGAGAAAAAGTGGTACTCCTGTGGTTACGTAACTTAGGTTTGTTTTGTGATGGCTCCAGTTTTATTTTTCTTTCATAAAGTGATCAGATTTCTCAGTTCTGAAGGTGTATCAGGGCTGAGATTCATCGTAGGCTTTCTGTACAATACAGGGAAAGTGCTCTACGGAAAGACCAGCGATGGACGGGTATGCTCACTGCAAATTCCTCATGGTTCTTCATACGAAATCATCCATGAAAATATTCGTTTCCTTAAACTCTGTGCGAGATGGGTGCCAAGAAACATTATGGAAGCACATAAACGCAATCGTGGGGAGATCTTTCAACCTCTACTTAACCGTTACAAGGATGAAAGGGGTGCGTTTTTGAGAGAATAGACGAAGAGACCTGTGTCCATCACTTTGAGCCAGAATACCAAAAGCAGTCTATGGAATCCAAACACAGGGAATCGCCTTTGAAAAAGTAATTCAAAACTCAATCTTCCGCAGAAAAAGCGATGCTAACCGTTCTTTGGCACGGTAGAATGAAAATTAACCGGAAAGAGTTTATACAGTCATTATTGTAGGTTACTGTGAAATGCTGGCCAGCAAACTGATACCAGCAATTTGCACCAAATGCGGAGGTCTATTGTCGAAGCAAAGGTTATTGTTAGACGACAATGGAAACTCACATGCGGACGGCCACGTCGTTGAAAGAAATGAAAAATTCGGTTTCAAGTTCTTGGAAAACAGCATACAGTCTAGATTTCCTTGACTCCAACTATCACCTCTTTGTACCGCTCAATTATTCTGTACGAGGTCGTTGATTTGCAAAGGATGAAGAATTGTTGGAAGTCATGCATAAATGGGTGTGCAACCAGTCTGAAAACCAGCATCGAAAAGCAAGGTGACTATATCGAAGAATGATGTAATTGTTCAATCCCTACTTATATATATATATATATATATATATATATATAAATTAATAAAAATAATGAATAAAAACAAAGAAACAGTTCCTTATATTAAAAAATTCATCATTTTACGATCGTTTCTAGGATATATATGTGTGTGTTGGTATGTATATCATATAGATCTATGTAAAATTTTTACAAACTATCAGAGGGAATATACATACCTACACATATATATGCTGTCTTCAGAAATAATGATATTTGTTATAAACAAATATCATTATTTCTGAAGGAAAGGGCGGTGGATTGGCAGTATCGGTAGAGGGTCGGACGCCATGCTTTCCAGCATAGTTACGTCCCTTTACTATCTGAGTTAAAATCCCGCCGAGGCTGACTTTGCCTTCCATCCTTATGGGGTCGATAGAATAAAGTACCAGTAATGCACTGGGTAATTGCTGGCCTTGTGCCTAAAGTAGAAACAATTATTTCTGAAGGATTGGCAGTATCGGTAGAGGGTCGGACGCCATGCTTTCCAGCATAGTTACGTCTCTTTACGATCTGAGTTCAAATCCCGCCGAGGTTGACTTTGCCTTTCATCCTTACGGGGTCGATAAAATAAAGTACCAGTAATGCACTGGGTAATTGCTGGCCTTGTGCCTAAAGTGGAAACAATTATTTCTGAAGACAGCGGTGAATTGGCAGTATCGGTAGAGGGTTGGATGCCATGCTTTCTAGCATAGTTACGTCCCTTTACATTCTGAGTTCAAATCCCGCCGAGGTTAACTTTGCCTTTCATCCTTACGGGGTCGATAAAATAAAGTACCAGTAATGCACTGGGTAATTGCTGGCCTTATGCCTAAAGTAGAAACAATTATTTCTGAAAACAGCGGTGAATTGGCAGTATCGGTAGAGGGTTGGACGCCATGCTTTCTAGCATAGTTACGTCCCTTTACATTCTGAGTTCAAATCCCGCCGAGGTTAACTTTGCCTTTCATCCTTACGGGGTCGATAAAATAAAGTACTAGTAATGTACTGGGTAATTGATGGCCTTGTGCCGAAAGTAGAAACAATTATTTCTGAAGAGAGCATATATATGTGTAGGTATGTATATTCTCTCTCATAGTTTGTAACAATTTTACATAAATCTATATGATATACATACCAACACATACATATATATCTTAGAAACGATCGTAAAATGATGAATTTTTTAATATAAGGAACTGTTTCTTTGTTTCTATTCATTATTTTTATTAATTTATCTTGACTCTGTTTTCCTGTGTTTTTCTTCGAAAAAAAAATAAAATGTTTGAATACATCTTCTCTTTTCATGATATTCGGATTATATTGAGTTCTTCATACGGATTGGACACTACCGTACATTTTGGTATATTTATCTACATATCTATATATATATATATATATATATATAGTAAGGTGTATTATTGGTTGTGTCATACGGTCCAATAAACTTTTGTTAGCAATAATAAGTTCTCCACGCCTTTGTATATCTCCAATTCCATTTAAGGGAACAGCTAGATGATGTAAAACGGAGTATGTAAATGATCTAAAACGAAGTCATGGTATAAATTTCCAATGATTTTAGTCACGACACATGTTTCAATAAGGGATAGATCGATCGTGTAGTCATGACCGATTATCACTGATCTCATCAGGTGAATAATGAAATGTCTTCAAATCTTTGATATGAGGGAGGAAAAACTAACGAAGTTCACTCAATAGAGTTAGTTTTTCCTCCCTCATATCAAAGATTTGAAGACATTTCATTATTCACCTGATGAGTTCAGTGATAATCGATCATGACCACACGATCGATCTATCCCTTATTGAAACATGTGTCGTGATTAAAATTATTGGAAATTTATGGCATGCCTTCGCATCTTTATTTTGACATATATATATATATAAATATAAGTATGTACACGTACATACATATATGTATACAGCCGTACAGTAGTATGTATATAGATATACATACATGCACACATATATATATATGGTTTTACCGAACATTTATTGTAATGTTCGATTTGTTTGTAAACAAACAGCCAGAATTAAGCCGTACAGTGTTCGGCAACCATCGTTTCCCTTTTGTTCAACACTGAAAAAGGAACGATGAACTAGTTTCAAGCTTATTAGCTATCGTCAGCATCGTATACCTTCCTATCAGATGATTTAACGTTTGAAAGTATATAATTTCCTTATGCATATTAACGGCTGAGCAGCCTAATTTGCAAATCGCGTGAGTTAGACGGCCGGCGTACCGAAAACGATAAATGGAAAAGAATGAAATGAAATGAAATTGCTCACTCTTAGTACGGATGATACTTAAATGTAAGTATGTACACGTACATACATATATGTATACAGATGTACAATAGTATGTATATATATACACACATGCACACATATATATGTACGTATGGGTTTCCCGAACATTTATTATAATGTTCGGTTTGTTTGTAAACAAACAGCCTGAATTAAGCCGTACAGTGTACGTCTGTATACATATATGTATGTACGTGTACATACTTACATTTAAGTATCAGGCGTACTTTCATTTTTGGGTATATACCATATGTGTGGCTCTGATGATCGCCAAACAAGTTGAAACAGACTGTTAGCTTCTCTCCTTTCTTTCGACGAAAAGATGTAAGTGACATAGTCACTACTTTAAAGCCGATAGCGCATGGTCTTCAGAATATTTTAAATTAAACATACGGTATATTGCCAAATATACTATACATACATTCATGTATACATCGCTATTTCAGGGCACCAATCTTAATACCTAATTTTTGCTGGACCCGCAATTGCTCTGTATAATCAGCTCCTGATTATTACTGGAATTCTATAAGAATCCCGCTTCTAAAATTTAAGGCGGAATCAGGGAGTGCGTGGCTCTGAAAATAACCAAACAGCGTGAAACAGACTATTAGCTTCTCTCCCTTCTTTCGCTGAAAAGAAGTAAGT
>OZ024743.1:31704304-31731804 GCA_964016885.1 Eledone cirrhosa | reverse complement strand
ATTTTCACAGACAATATCACCTTAACCTACTAACTCAATGCATCTGAGGAGTAGAGTTTAGTGGAATAAACACCAATCATATCATTTGGAATATTTCCTATACTGCACTCCATATTGATGCTGAGCAAACACTGTAAGTTATGCATCAACGATAGGTTTATCACCTCGATCTATCGCTTCGAAAGGTTGAAAATAAAAGAAAATACCTAAAAACTGTTTCCAGAAATATTTCTGTTCATATGGAGACAAAACCCCAACATGAGTATATATCATCACGAAAATCATAGTAATAATAGTAGTGATTCTTCTTTATACGCCATCACACTGGCCCCTTGACTAGCTTCTCCCACACAGTACGCGAGACAATCCAATTGGTTAATTCTAACGAAAACTTGTCATCATACATGAGACGTTAGTTGGTTACACGTTGCCATACAATAACTTACCGAACACGAAGAAACAATGTCCAATAGGATTCAATTATTCATATTTACATCTTGTCTTATACCATGAACATTACGTTCCTACATTCATACCAATATATATATATATATATATATATATATATATATATATATATA
Organism: Eledone cirrhosa; assembly: GCA_964016885.1. Classification (NCBI taxonomy): domain Eukaryota; kingdom Metazoa; phylum Mollusca; class Cephalopoda; order Octopoda; family Eledonidae; genus Eledone; species Eledone cirrhosa. The sequence goes on along the minus strand of OZ024743.1, from coordinate 31,731,223 downwards.
TATATATGTATATATATATATATAAATTAGACAATTATCAAAGTTGTGTTCAAATAATTTAATAGCGGACAATCGTTTCTTCCAAACTCTCCTTTGGAGACATCGGATCATTGTCAATGTTTGTACATGTAATTAACCTCCTATTCAACTGAACAATAATATAGATACATATATATTGATGTTGCCAGCAACAGTTTCGTATTTATAGGGTGGAATGGGTGTGACATATTTTACGAGAATTGTACAAACATTCAAATTCAAATTAATAAGTCAGTAGGAAATTACTGACCTTCCTGTTTATAGTTGGTTATACTATATACATAACTATAAATAGTATTATTATTATTTACTGCTTCATACAGTTGAGCTAACATACATTAAATTACCAGTATGCTTATCAAAGATTACCTTCCTATGTTTACTAAGAACATACCAATACCACCTTAAGATACATATGAAAAATTATTGATTAGTAGTGTCAACACATTTATCAATAGAGTGAGATGGAGGACATTCCATTACGATAGAAACCGTTCATACAAAAACAGAGATACAAATAACTTCGACACTTATGGCTTTAAAACATTTAAAAGCCCTCCTCACAACACCATATTAAACTCTTTTGAAAATGATCTAATTAAACTAGTTAAGAATATGAGATGCAAAAACTATCATAATAGAAACAACACCTTCATAAAACTAACTTAACTCCACTATTAAAGGATTTCATAAAAATAAAAAAAGTCCTAGTACATGCAGATAAAACTAATAATATATATATCTTAGATTACGATACTTATAGAAAATGTATATATAAGGAACTGCATAGGAGCTATAAGAAAACTACTATTAAAAACCTAGATGATATAAATATAGAAGGCCGTAGTATAGTGTGTAAATTAGGACTTCAGAGACATACACAGCCATACACCCCTGTCCCCCAAGATTGTCTCTGAAGGACCATAAAGAAGACTTCATTAGTAACCCTTCAATTAGACTAATTTGCCCTTCTAAATTTGACACTGGTATTATCAGCAAGAAAATACTAGATAGAATCATCCCACAATTTAAGCACAAAATATATCTTAACCAAAGGGGAAATACAGGTGAAGTTATTGAATGGTTCAAGGGTATTAAAGAGAGTAAAAATAAAAAATTCATACAATTTGATATCAATCCATACTACACTCTATTTCCCATATCCTATTAAATACGGCTTTAATTATGGCCATAAACAATAGTGACCTGACAAGATCCCAAATAGTTGTCATATTTGCGGCCCGAAAAACCATAATTACATTTGAAGACCAATTATGGACCCGCAAGGAAACGCATAACAACTTTGACATAAGTATGGGATCTAGTGGCTCGGCGCAGGTCACTGATTTGGTGGGCCTATATCTACTTAATGAAATTCATAAGAACCTACCCTGCCTCAACAGTCGTTTATACCGCGATGATGCACTTATCCTTATAGACTATAACAAATTTAATATAGAAAAAACTAGGAAACAATTACACAAAATTTTCAAAACCTTCAACTTAAGTATCACCTTAGATAAAAACACTAAAAACGTTAACATCCTTCATGCTACCCTTTGCCTAGACACTAAAATATACACACCCTATCATAAACCTAACGAAAAACTATTTTATGTGAATACCAACTCTAACCACCCTAAATTCATATTAAACTGAATTATTAAAGGAATATCTAATATAATCTCTAATCTATCATATAATGAAACCATATTTAACAATAATTCACAATACTATAATGAGGCCTTATTTAAATCAGGACATAAGAATGAGATTGAATTCCTACCTATAAAATCACATAGCTACAACATTATTTCTCATAATATGGCCATGAGGAAAAATAATAAAAACACAAGCCACTATAACTCTAGGACGAAGGGTAATACCAAACTTAACTCGCGCCAAAGTAAATACCACAATAATAATATAAACAAGGATATAAATAGCTATAAAAACAGTACTAAAAACAAAAATAGAAGGAGAACTAATACATTCTTCAATCCCCCTTTCAATCTAAACGTCTCTACCAACTTGCCTAAGGCTTTCTTCTCAATCTTAGAAAAAACTTCCCGCCCGGCCACAAGTACCATTACCTTATCAATAAAAATACCATTAAAATCTCATACCCCACCACACCTAATATAGCATACCATATAGCTAGTAGTAATAACAGGAGGATTAATAATTATTTCCAACTAATTAAAACACAACAGGAGGTAAACTTAGTACATATAAACAATTGTAGTAATAATAGTAATAATGATAATAGCAATAATGAAATCAATAACAATACGAATGACAGACATCATTACCCTAGTGTTATCCCTAGCAACCAGAATTCTTCACAACATAGGAACCGGCAAGCTAACATCCAGAATAAATGTAACTGTAGAACTAATAGAACTTGCCCCTTAGGTAATAATTGCTTAACCAAATACATCATCTACTCATGCACCGTTAACGCAAACAATTCTTCTAAAACATATATCGGCTCTACTTCGAAGAGCTTCAAGACAAGATACAACTCACATCTCCACTCTTTCAAAAAACACAATCTAGCCAACTCCACTTCTTTATTTAGCTACGCACACTCTCTGAAAACTAGGAATAGACCATTTACACTGCAATGGGAAGTAGTAGATAGGGCCTCATCGTATAAACCACCGAATAAATTATGTAAGCTCTGTCTTCTAGAGACCCATACTATACTCTTTTCGAAACCAGACCTCCTTAATAGAAAGTCAGAGACATTTTCCTCGTGCCAACACCGATACCGTCACTCATTCCATAACTTTAAACCTAGCTGTTAGTATATATCAATGTCAGATTTGAATTCCCCACCACCATTAACACTTCACATCTAGAATTTATCAGCCCCTACAGCTACACACTCTTTGATCAGCTCTTTCCTCTACACAACTCCCATGTACCTCTAACCTTATACTCTGCAATAACTGATAGAATTAAACATAAAGTTACCACCTTTTGGTATAACTAATATACCTTAATTATATTATATAAAGTAATGGATATTTAACATGTAGAGACATTTAATGTAATATGTAATAATAAACTATATATATATTTATATAATTAAATACTTAAATTAATAACATGTATATAAGGGATCTACCTTTAACACAATGTAATAATAAAAAAGTATATATACATTTATAATTAAATATATAATGTAACAGCATTGTATATAAGGGATTAATTTTTAAACAGTAATGTATATTATTACACAAATGATATATCTATTTGGATATATAAGCAGCTATTTTCCATAACGTATATCGTGTCCAGTAATGAATAGATAACAATCTTAAGCGACCTTTAATGTATTATAATAAAATACACTGTGTTTAAAATCAAGTATAAATGTATAGCATTATGTAATAGAGATTCAATTTTATCACATTATAATGTGTATTAGAGCAACGATTTAAATAACTGAATTGAATTAGCTAGTTAGCTCCCCTTACGCATTAGCTCCCCTTACTCACTTCCAGAAATTTTAACCGTTGGAAAACCTACCTGTTGAACAACTATAGACCATGAATATGAATACAACAAGACTAATTTACAATCCATTGATTTAACTAACTTAAACATTCAATATAAACATTAACTAAAATATAATTCAACATATGTAATGGAAGAGACTGCAATAACTTTATTCTCCTCAACACACACACATTCAAACACTATCAACATATTACGTTCTCCTTAGATTTTAATACATTACATTTTTGCTTAAAATACAGTATTTATTTATCTATATATGCATAATAACTTTGTTTATTTCCTTCTCATATATATGACTAACGCATGTGCACTTTCTACACACATGGATTTGTATTGCTAATGAACTCTTTCTTTCTCAAATCTCCTTTCACAACGCCTCTTTAATTATTAGACTACTCTCTTGTATTATCTGTTGCATGTATTCCACTCTGCTTTTAATTTGAATTTGAATTTTGGTACAATTCTCGTAAAATATATCTCACACCCATTCCACCCTGTAAATACGAAACTGTTGCTCACAACATCAATATATATGTATCTATATTATTGTTCAGTTGAATAGGAGGTTAATTAAATGTACAAACATTGATAATGCTCCAATTGCTCCAAATGAGAGCTTGAAAGAAACGATTGTCAGCTATTAAATGATTTGAACACAAATTTGATAATTGTCTAATTTATTTATTTTCCTGCTCTGTTAAACAACTGATGTTCTTACATTGAGCTATTACTCTTACTGGTAATAAGGTAGTAGGAAATTACTGACCTCCCTGTTTATAGTTGTTTATACTATATACATAACTATAAATAGTATAGAAAGTGAGGTTTTTTTACAAAATGAAAAATAACCAAGGTCTCCCACACGAGTGAAAGTATAAAGGAAAAAAGATAAAATCGAAAATGCAACTGGAGTCTTATTTTAAAAAATTACCGGTTTCGCAGTTCTTCTGCTTTTCAAAAGTAGAGTTGAGATGGAAGGTCTGAAGTTTGTTTCACATCTGTGAGAAAACCACAGACCCTCCATCTCAACTCTACTTTTGAAAAGCAGAAGAACTGCGAAACCGGTAAAGGAACCAAATAAATATATATATTTTTTAAAAAGTAAGACTGCAGTTGCATTTTCGATTTCATCTTGTTTTCCTTATATATATATATATATATATATATATATATATATATATATATATATATATATATATATATATATATATATATATATATATATATATATGTATGTATATATATATATATATATATGATGCTCAAGCGCAAAAGTGCTATAAAGATACCATATAAAAAAGGATGAAAACCCTTAAAAGGCGGAAGAAGAAGTTGCCATTGGACTTCATAAGAAACAACTGAACTCACGCATAGCCGTATACAAATACTGATATATACATAATTTCCCACCTACAGAGATATTTTTGCAATGCAAATTGGCAAGCATGCGAGTGCAAGCAGACTCTGCATCGTACGCGCTTAAATTGCAGATGTAATAGCCGAAGGCATATTGGGTGTAGGATTACCACTAGTGAAATAATATACAGATATATTGGCGTCTCAGCCACCAGGTTTAAGGTTAGGTGGTATAATATCGCAACTCCTTTAACCGGATGGATACGCGACAATATCCGAGTTCATATGGAGGCTTAAACATGATGGAGTACAATGCTCTCTGTCATGGACAACGCTGCCATGTAGTCGCGCCATCGTACGTGTGTGGAGATTGTTCGTGTGGTTGTGATCTGTGCACTACCGAACGTTTGTATATTATTAATGGTGGAAATAAATAACGTGCAGACTTCTTCAGCACATGTAGGCACAATATATGTAAAATATTCCTTAGAATATAGTCAACATTGTCCATAGACTTCAACCCTGTACCCCAACTTTTACCGACTATTTAATTATTTAACTCCGAAACCCTCAAGTGCTTCTTTGTGTTGATACATTTGTCTTTCCTTTTTATTGACAGCCTAGCACTCCACTTTCCTTAGACAGCTGTACGATTCCTCCTCTAACACCTCCATTTGTTCAGCTTATTGCACCTCGAATCATTAATTACTTCGATTCAGTAGTCGCTAAATACTAACTACCCACCCTGGAAAATATCTGCAGCCGCACATGGCTACTGCTATTGTATCTTCCATGTAAACGTACACAATGCATAGGCTGCCTGTACTCACGTGCTTGCATAATTGCTTGTAACGAACTGCTAGTCAACTTCCCCTTCCGTGCTTGGATACGACAGCACATAACCTTCACATGATGAAATGTTGAAATATGCCTTACTGGTTATTTTTATTTTTATTTTTGTTCACACTTTCTTCTTTAATCATTCATAGATGTGTATGTAGTAATAATACCCTAACACCATTAATCTGGATACCTAAATACGGAATGTTACACGATGCAACCCTCCACAAACACACACAGAACCGGTGAACAGGATGGAAAAGGCGTTCCCGCGGAGGACGGCAAGGGAGACGAGCTGGAAAAGCCACTCCAACTCGTGGGGTTCACACCTGCGGCTGGCCAGCTCAGCGCCCATGGTGGTGAGTAGTGAGGTAGCCCTGGGGCCGAGGACACCAGAAGTCTCCACTGCTAGGGGTACAACCGCAAACCTGTCGGAGAGTGACCGGTATTTTTGGAGCTTGGCCTCCTTAGCCCGACGTGCAGCAGAACCTGGGTTAGTGGCAGACTGACCGGGTTGCGGCTGAAGAAAGTGTCGATCCAAGTAGCATCCCAGACCAGGGGTTTTCCACCGCGGAACTGGAAGATGGTCATGCCATCTGGCCTTTTTATGTCCCCTCGGTAAAGCCTCACCGGCTCGAGCTGGGAAGGGAAGCTCGCAGCGTCCCGTCCATGCTTTATGACCTCGTTGAGGGCAGCATGGCGTGGAAGGCGGCCGGCACTGTGGCGACAGGACAGCGTGTGGGGGCCGAAAGAGTCCACGGCTGATCCGCAACGATATTGGTGTGGCTCGCACATCCGGAAACCGAGCCTAAAAGAAACGCCGATGCGCAGGCTATTGTTGTCTAGCTCCGTGCCATTGGAGAAGGTGAGCAAGGCATGAAGCTAGGCACCACTGTGGGGTTTGGAGGACGCACGAAAGCAGGCAATGCGGTGATGGTCGAGCTGGCGCGTGAGCCTGTCTGAGGCCAAGCTGCACTGGATGGCATCCCAAGTGCTTTTGGAGGACTTGACGTCAACAGGAGGAGAAGGAGGAGGGACGTCTGCTGGGCTAAGTCCCAGTCGGTCCCACGCCTCACAGAAAGGCTCACGTTCTCTGAACACAGAGGGTTCTATTGTGTTTAGAAGAACCCTGCTGACGAGGACGCGGCACGAGGTTACCGACGAAAGATACGCCGGCAAAGCCAGCAAGATCGGGGATCGGAGGCCAAGGCCGCCATACCTGACAGGTAAAGTGGCCTGTTGCCATCCAATATCGTCAAACTTGACGTTGCATATCTCCTCCGCTGCTGCTCGGATACAAGTATCGAGGTCAGCGAGGAGAGATGTGAGGGTGTAGCACGGAGCACTGCGAGGGTAGAGAGGAGCTTCGGCATGGTGAAGTAGTTTCTCAACAGAAAGAGAGCTGGGTGGCCGTTGAGCAAGCCTAGTCGGCTCCTGAGAGTCTGTAGTTGTCGAAGCCTGTATACATGTTTTGATTATAATGTGTGAAGAAAAGAAAATCTTTTTCGAAGAAATTATTGTATCATTCGAAATGTATAGTTCTTTTTTAAACTTTCAATGTTTTTATAGTTCTTTTACAGTCAGAAAAGCTCAGGTTATCATAACTGATACTCCTCAGTGCAATATGTATAACGGAGTTTCAAATAAACCTGAATCAACTCGATATGGCCTTCTATCTTTTATTAACACACACACACACACACACACACACACACACACACACACACACACACACACACACACACACACATAAATATATATATATATATATATGTGTGTATATATATGTGTGTGTCTGTGGGTGTGCGTGTGTGTGCATGTTTATATATACCCGTGTATGTATACGAGCACACGAATGTTGTCAAGGTGAGTGTATCTATGTATGGGTGTGTGTGTGTGTGTGTGTCTGTGTGTGTATGATTGTATGGCTTCACACATTTTTTTCATAATTCCAAAGCCCTGTCTCAGAAATCTTTGTATACTCTAATTTGTATAAACAAAGCAGCCCCGAACTGAACTGCAAGTATGGAATACTGCTACTAATAATACAATAAATAATTAAATATACCAGACTACTTTTTATCCCTTTTAAATCGAAGCAGCTGACTTGAATTAATAACGTGACAACGTAATCCAACGACCAAGTCTCACCACCTAGTACTAAAGAGCCTTATATTCCACCCCATACATGCTTATTGCCATCGGTTGTACATCATATGGTCGCTTATAGCCGGACATCTAACATCATTTTTCATACTATGGTGAGTATATCGAAAACAAAATCAAAATAATGTTACACCGTAATACCTGTCTGATGACAACCCATCAAATGATTATTACGCAGCTAGTTTAATATCTTCGAAATGTGCATCACATGATGATATAATGAACAGATGAAGTATACGTGATACCGTCTCTCTTCTATGTTTTTATAATATTGACGCTCCGGCTGATACCTTATAAGTAATACCTTAAGTTACCCACGTCACGCAGTGCTTACGTCTGTTTATACTACTATCGGTGAATTGCTTCATCACCCAACGCTTTTTACTCAGAGAAATATATATATATATATATCACGTGACATTGAAGGTCGAGATTAAAACTGCAATGCCTAAAAAATTGACACGAGGAGTCAGTTAGTAGGTGATCTGTTCCGGAAGAGCTAATTCTTTCCTGATGAGGCTAATATTAGCCAATTACGTAATGCTTAATAGTATTACCTAATTTCTGGACTGCCGTGAACAGATTGTGCTGCAGACATTAATGCATTGGTCCGAGGCCAGAAAATAAAATGTTCTATCTACACGAAATCGTTTTTCTCACTATTTAACGTATTAATGTCCACTCTTATTCCCTTGGACTGGTATCTTATGACCTAATTAAATCATTGAGTTAGTGGGAAACAATCAAAGGAATATCAGTTCTATTCGTTAGCTTCGTTTCAGTATTATATATTTATATATTATTATTCTTTTTATTATTATTATTATTATTGGCAGTATCGGTAGAGGGTCGGACACCATGCTTTGACGCCTAGAGTTACGGCCCTTGCCATTCTGATTTCAAATCCCACCGATGTCAACTTTGCCTTTCATACTTACGTGGTCGATAAAATAAAGTTCCATTAATGTACTGGGTAATTGCTGGCCGTGTGCCAAATGTAGAAACAATTATTATTATTAACAAAAGCAATGTGATCCGCGTCGAGGATATATATATATATATATATATTTTGATTCATCCGGAGGGAAAATGAAACGATAAATGTGAAATTCGTTTTGAAAAAGAGTTTCTAATGGCAGTGTTATGTTTATCTAATTCTAATAAAGAGAAATTTCCTAATACAGTATGAGAGAGGGAAAGACGTAGTTAGAAACGCTGTTAGTGAGAGACAGACAGTGACGCACCCAGAAAGTGGGGAAGGAAGGGACTTTTCATTAACAGAGTTAAAACGGAGACAATTATATAAGGGATGATCAACAACAGAAAGCATAAAGAAACAGATAATGGGAAAAAGTAGAAAATAAAGATAGAGTGATATACTCAAAGAGACATTGTCCGACATAGAGACAACGATATAATAAGAATGATAGAGAGAGATATAGAATTAAAGTTCTTGGGATAAAGAGTAGTAACCAGATAGAAGCAAAGAAAGTAAGATAACATTAATGAGATACGCGTAAAGAGACAATGTTAGACGGAGATATAGAGATAATATAAGAGTGATAAAGGATGATAAAGAAACTATAGTTGTAGAGACAGAGGAATACAAGATATATATATATAAATAGAGAGAGGGGAGAGAGGAAGAGATGGAAGTGAGGAGAGAAAGAACTATTGGGAGTATGGAATCGAAGGGTACGTAATAATTTGAAGAATCAGATTGATATTGCTAATAATAGAACCGTATAATTAATGATTTGTGTGTTGTTACCTACGAGGATAAGCTTAAAGGTTCACAGGTTGACAAAGATACTCTTATGGAATGTAACCAAACCGGGTTTATTTTTCAGGCTAGTTTCTTTTGCGCCCTACACGCTTCTTCCATCGGTGTTACAAAGCTTGGATCTCATTGGTGAAGAAGCCTTCATCTTGTTGGCCAAAAGATTCATCAACAGCAGCTATGACATCATCATCACTGCAATACAGGTTACTTCTTAAGCTTTCTTTGCAGAGTCAGTTGTCACTTGTCCTGGTGAGAACAATGCAGTTAGTAATAACTGAATTGAAATTAATGCAAGCCGTATATATCACATTTCTAGAATCACTTCTTCACAGTCAGCGTATGACCCTGTCCACCAACCCTTATACTTTATTTCAACACTGCTCGTGTATACTAACCGGATGTCTCGGTTATATTACGTAGTATTATCCTTGTAGATTTGCCTTTTGTAATTGAAAATCTGCAATGTCGTGTTTGGACTTTACACAACAGACTGTTCTCACATAACTTGGTATCCTTTAATATTTAGTAGGTAGTTTTCTCGTGAAAGTAACATTTGAAAGCGCATTATGTGCAAAATATCATGGTGCCAGATATCTTGCGATGCTATGAGGATGTATTGGAAAGTTGGGTTGGTATAGTTTAAATAGAAAGGCTGAGGGATCAGATCCTTGTAATGCTGTATTCGGGAAGCTTCATATTATGTATAGTACAACTACCAAGGCCGTGACATAAGTATATACACACACACAGATCTATGTATGCGTAAGCGTTCTTGCGGGATTCACTCCATCTTTAAATAGTTTGATATATATTTTATCGACATACACATTCGCAGTATCTATGCCGGTGGGATTTGAATTGGAAACATTGACTATCTAATAGAAATGTTTTCTTTGATTAATAGGCAAAAACTAAAAACAAAAAAATATATATTTTATATTCGGGGATTAGATAGTTACAAACAAACCTAAGGGTATTCAATTATTCAGTGGCATTAAAACTGAAATAAAATCTTGCTCACAATAAAATAATAAAATATATTTAGTTTTAGCAAGAAAGCTTTAAGTGATAGTGAAATCTTCTGTTACAATACCAATGAAATAAATGACTCCCTTTTCAGAACATATTATTTCAACGGCGGAAATGTTTCTATACAGTGGCAATTGCATCTTGATCCTTGTGCCAAATATTCTGCCGGCTAAGTGTTAGATTATAGTATCCTCAATAGGCAAGTGAAACATCACTAATTAAATATGGTCGTCTAACCCCGAAAAGAATATAATTGTCGAACGCCTTTTGATGCATGACATATCAATTTTAAAAATTAGCTTGAAACAGGAGAGCGATTGATTGATATTCATAGTATAAGGAAACCATTTACAAATGACTCAAATTATTATAACATCTTGTCTGGCAAAAACATGTTCTTAATCGACCATACAAATTAATATAAAGCAATACAAGATTCGTAAAAGTAATTGTCGAAATTTTGCCTGATACCACACTCACTACAGAATTGATCTTAATCAACTTTAGAAAATAACTGCTGAGTGTGCATGATAAAGTAGTTGACGTCACCTGATGTCATCAACATTGCATCGTACATTATTGATTAAGTTAATTCCGAACAGCTAAATGCTGAATTATAGTAATCAATCAAATCCGACACGGCAATGAACTTCGCCTGCCAAACAAATATTTCGTTTTTCGGCTTTAATTTTATATACATAAATGTACCCCTATTTGCCACGCCATATTTCTACAATAGAAAGTTCATTGAACATCTACGCTTTTCCTTTATGCCTTTCCTAACATACGTTGGAAAATTCTATAAATTATAGAGGAATTAAAGAATAAAGTTACTCGCAAAACGAGGACATTAGCGGTATATATGCAAGCGTATAGAAAGAGTGTAGAGGTGTTAGGAATGTACAGAATAACTAGGTAACAAGCAAGCAATGGTACTAAGCATCACCGTATGGCAAAGGTATCACATAATACAATACATGAATAAAAGCATATTAAACAGACAGAGATGCGTGAGTATGAAAATCAGTTTCTATGAGGTTTATGGTGGATGTAATGTGATAATTGTTCCGGTAATGATCAAATGTACAATTATCGCATTACATCCACCATAAACCTCATAGAAAATGTTTTTCATACCCACGCATCTCTGTCTGCTTAATATGCTTTTATACCTGTATTGTATTATGTGATACCTTTGCCATACTGTGATATATATATGCTTAGTACCGTTGCTTGTTTCTTACCTGGTTATTCTGTACATGCCTAAGACCTCTACACTCTTTCTATACGCTTGCATATGTACAGCTAATGTCCTCGTTTTGTGAGTAACCTTCTTTAATTCCTCTATAATTGTTGTATTATTCTTTTATAATCTTTGTCGCATCCCCTGATAATCACCACATCCTCTTCAATCTTTAAATATGACATTGGTAATGACAACACTAACATCTACCTATCTTTATGATTCTTCTGTGGAATAGGAGGTTAATTATATGTCTAAACTTTGCTAGTGCTCCAATGAATCCAAACGAAAGTTTGGAAGAAACGATTGTTAGCAATAAAATGTTTTTAACATAGTTTTGATTATTCTGTAATTTATATTCCGGCTCTGTAAGACATCCGATGTATTTACATTGATGCATTTTTGTTACTGGTAATAAGGTGATAATGAATTACTGAACTTTCCTGTTTATAATTATATATAGTAGTGTATATATAAGTATAAATAATAATATTATTATTATTATATATATATATATACATCATTGTGTTCGGCCTTTTTTTCTTGAACGTTCTCTCTCTTACTCCTTCTTTCCACCCATCTCTCTCTCTCTCTCTCTATATATATATATATATATGACTATATATATAACTATATATATATATATATAACTAATTCAGCATACGCCTCTAAAATGGAAAGGCACCAATTGGATATGTCGTTAAAAAACATACCTATTCAGGCAAAAAGGGAATATATTCTAGGTGATATTGTTAAAAAACTTTGTATTGACGATAGAACGCAACCCTTAACACCAGCTATACCATCGTTCAACCTGAAGGACCACAAGGTAAACTTCGATACTAACCCTAATATTAGACTTATATGCCCCTCTAAATCTGATATAGGCAAAATTAGCAAATATATACTAGACAGAATTATCCCCCAAGTTAAGGTTAAAGTAGAGATTAAACTATGGGGTAACACTCATGAAGCAATAAGATGGTTTAATAACATTACTGATAAGAAAAAAATCAAAATTTATTCAGTTTGATATTGATGAATATTATTCCTCAATTTCACCTGATACTCTACATGAAGCGCTTTCGTTCGCTAAGGATAATTCCGACCTTACGGATGCTGAAATTAAAATTATTATGGAAGCGAAGAAAACTATAGTTAAATTCGATGATAGCTACTGGGTTCGCAAAGATAGACCTTCTAATTTTGATATCACTATGGGTTCTAATGATTCGGCGGAAGTAACAGATCTTGTGGGAATTTATATCACCCACAGATTACAAGGAAAATTCAAGGATCTCCACGGTGGAATCTACCGTGACGATGCGCTCCTATTAGTTAAGCAAATGAATAACCAGAATTTAGAAAGGATGCGTAAAAATATCAGAAAGCTTTTTAAGGAACTAGGATTAAATATTACATTTGAATATAACCTCAAAGAGGTCAATTTCCTTGATGTTACTTTCAATCTCAATACAGATACGATTATACCGTTCCATAAACTAAATGAGAACCTTAAATATGTAAATACGAGTTCTAACCATCCACTCTCTATAATTAAATCCATCCCTAGAAATGTTTCTCTTAGAATCTCCCGCCTGTCGTCCAACCAACAAACCTTCAAAGAACATGCCGAATATTATGATGATGCACTTAGGAAAGCCGGTCACCTAGATAATATAGAGTATATAGTCAAAGATCACCAAAACACCCAAAATAAATCCCATAGGAGTAGAAATAGCACAGAATCACCACCATACATACACTACCGCAATAGACACAATAATAGTCGCACACCACCAAACAGAAGGCCATGTAAGGAGTATATTTGGTACAACCCGGTTTATAACAACTCTATTAAAACCAATCTACCCTCAAAATTCTTTCGATTAGTTAAAAAACACTTTCCAACATCACATAAATATAATAAAATATTAAACCCTAACACTATTCGACTTTCATATTCAACCACCCCTAATATTGAACAACATATAAAAAAGCTTAACGCAAAACGGTTGTATAAACGCCTTCCAACACATAACAATACACGTAAAACATTAGCTATAACATCACAAAACAACAAACAACATCCTGTCCTACATAAGCAACCTCATCAACCCATCCATGGCAATACAACAACGCAAAATTATAATTGCAACTGTGTCCAACCAGGAATGTGTCCGTTGAACAATCAATGTCTTGAACGCAACATCGTATACAAATGTACTATCGAATCGGATAGACAGAAGTGGTACTATGTAGGATCTACAGCCACCTCCTTTAAATCACGCCTTTATAGACATCGTTACTCGATAAAACATGAAAACCAGCGTTATGTAACAACACTCGCAGACAAGGCTTGGCAGCTGCGTGAAAATAACCAACAATTTCACCTAAAATGGGATATAATATACCCATGGACAGGAATTTTGTAAATTATGTAATGTAGAATTATTTTGTATTATGAAATACAAAAACATTTTATTAAATAACAGAATAGAGCGATCGTTATACTGTAACCATCGCTTAAAATCTACATTTTCATATTATAAATACTACCAGGATTGAACGCCTGTCTCTATCCCCGTTTGATTGTCAAAATAGATATTAACATTCTTTATTAGTCTTAATTCTATCAACTCTTCTATTATTTACCTTTTAATACAAACTGCTATAGATAAAATGAGATTTCTGATTTCTTGATTCAATTCCCTAATGCATATACCAGCTGGCTACTAGCATTGATGTTATTTAGTAGCAATCGAAATCTCCCCCTTCCCCAATTGACACTTTATAATTAATACTACTGCACCAAATGACCAGCCCTGTCCACTGTCCAGTTGGTCAAGTAGAGTTTAAAATTGGCACTCCCAAAATTCTTATTTAGATTTACTCATGGTATTCTCATTAGAAACCCATTATATACTTGTTTAGCAGTAAATTAATTTACCATCTGTCATATACAATCCCCTCTGTTTCTTCCCCTACTACTAATATAAATACTTCAATTTTTCTGATTTTATCCAATTTATCCGAAATCTCTGAATAAGTGACAACTGATTATACATTTGCAATCGAATACTTGCTAACATTACATGATTACGCAAACAGCGATACATAGGTATTCAGTCTGTTACAGAAACATACGTCAATACCTAATAAATTCCTTTTTTTAAAAAATCACTTTCATTTTATATTCATCCTTTCTATATATATATATATATATATATATATATATATATATATATATATATATATATATAGAGAGAGAGAGAGAGAGAGAGAGAGAATGATGGGGAGATGGAGTAAGAAGACAAAGACAAATATGTAAAAATACAAAGTTATATTAGTTTCACTGTTGACATTTAGAAATTCATACTGAGCTACATTTTTAACATATTTATTTAATATCTATCTACGACCATCAATTTTGTGATATTCATTAGGGATTGGCATAATTGTATTTTGGTACTTTTCACATCTCTCACACTTTCCTTGTTGATTTTGCATCACTTTCTCCTCTATTATACTTTATACTTATTTTTATTCTAATTTCTCTTTCGTTTCATGTATTTATTTTATTTATTCATTACGTATTGTTTATTGTCTCTTTTCATCCTTTATTTACAACGATTATTTTATTTTATGTTTAACCTTGGTTCTCACTTATGCCTGTCCGCCTATTATATATTACACAATAGCTAAGCTGGTTATATTATCACTAACACAACTACCATTTATACCGATCCCTACTTACCCCTGTTTGACTGAGATGTTATTGTTGCAGATTTACCTATTGGTATAGAGATAGTTAACTCCATCATCCACCACCACCAAATTCAATATTTGGCCATCATGTAAACCTCTACTGATAAAGGATTTACAAATGACCTGATAGCAGAGTGATGGGGTCGTGGACGACCCTATCAAAAGCTTTCGATTAATGTAATTTGAACATAGCCTCACCGAAGCCAACGCTCTATACGATGTATCAAATGAGGTGGAGGATGTAGTGTATAGACATGATCGAGATTGCATACGTCTGCGCCTCCCTTACTAGGTTCACGACAGCATGCGCCAACGTTGTTACTAGCAGATTGACAACATCTTACAGGCTGTGTTTAGCACGGATATGGGCCGGATATTATGAATTCTATCCGTCCTGTTCCCATTGTTCCTCGTCAGCATTACTACGACCCGACTCACAGAACTGGGAATACTCCTGTTCCGTTGTCAATTGCAGTATATGGCTTCGTGGAGATCAGTTAACAAGTCTGGGATATCTACGAAATTTCAGTGCCGACCATCGAAACTGGGCGATTTTCCCCTCATAGACCAGGCTAGGGCTTTCCGAATCTCGGCTACTGTTATCTGCGTTTTGCAGAGCAACGCATCATTCGTTGAGATTTGCGGCAGGCCGTCGAGGTAGGAACATCATTCCGCTACTGTCTCCGACCAAGCCGCTTACTCCGAGCAGTTTGTGTAAATTGCTGGTGAAAGGCTGCACTAATCTGCATATAATCGACCAGCACAGCCTCGTTCCGCTCCATCAATGACCGAAATGTGGTTTTCCTGCCAAGTTGCACCTCTGTCACCGAGCCCATTGAATCCCTTTCGTTCACTCGTTTCTTTGAGCACGTGCCTTAGATGTAACAATGCAACCTTGATAATTTGCTAGCATGTCGGTTGCAATGCCACATTTAATCCCCTCTTTTAATTTAGCTACTCACTCCCCCCTCTTTTTATTCTTTTCTTTTGCTACATCTTTTCTAAAAGCTGTTATTCTATTGTAATATCTCTTTTGCGAGCATCTACCCCATGTTGACGGCAAACCTGATAACTTTCGATTAACTGAAGTGCTAACTCGGTCTCTGAAGACTTTCCGCACCGAGTACGCCGAGTCAAGCTTTCAGTAACCAGGTAAATATCTACATTTTGTTTATAAAGGTCGAGCACACAGATCATGAATTTGTGGTCTGAATAAGTGAGCGAATGAAACATCTGACACCCAGGGGTATCCTTATATGTTAATATAATAGAAGACCTATCAATATACGATTTACATTGACCTTAGGCTTCTAGTTCAGCTCGACACTGGGTTATTTGAGAAATTGAGTCGGTACCTGTCAGAGAGTTGGAACTGCCTGATGAGGTTCTGCGGATTTGCACCTCATCCTGCTTCTATCTGCTACTCGCATCAATCCCTGAATTCAGCCAGTATGCCGTTCTAACATGTTCGAGCAAAATGTTCTTGAAGGATTTCTAGGCGCCTTAAAAATTCGGCCGTACAGCGCCGATCGGAGTATAGATGGCAACCAGTCTAAAAGCAATACCTTCGCTATTGTTCACGTCCACGACCAGGAAAATAGTTAGTACCTCGATATCCTGGCTTTTTCTAAACAGGACTGCACCCCCCCCCCCCCATTCTAAGTTGATTAAGAGATTCAAAGATCTGAAAGTCATCAAAAGTGGGAGCTAGAATTCACATTTCTGAAATACCGGTTTTGCTGCCGGCTATAATATTGATATCTAGTGAGCTGAGTTCGTTCAGTAAACGATCTTGTTTCCAGGAAAACCCCAGGCCAGGAATAATCAAGCATCCTAACCTTATAATGGCCATTTGAAGAGAAAATAAGAGGGTGGGGGTAATTACCCTCTAGGTCATGTTGGAGATCGTGTGGTGCGATCTCCATATTTGATGGGGCTTTCCTTTGGGAACCATTTGAAATGCCTACCTGTGGCTCTCATATTAGCGTTCCCCAGGTCAATCGAGTAGATCTTTTCACTCTCTACAGTTACTATGTCTGTTGATGAAACTAATGGAGAGGCTACTAACAGTATGCTACACAAAACCACAGTATTCGGCAAGATGCAAATTGCGCCTGTCGAAGGTCCAGACATTCAAGTGTATATGCCACAATACGAATATATATTTTGTTAGTATTCTGAGACAGGTTTTGCTTGACACACGTTCAAACTATATCTCAATGTGAATAATTGAGAGCAAATAGTTTTATAGAGAATATTCACTATAACCTTCTACAATTATTAGTGTTCATCACTAACCGCCCAATTCTAGCAATGCTACTATTACTCTCACAAACATCATCCTATTATAATATTTTCACAAAATATATTCACTGTAATAAATTCGATAGTTGCATGATATGTACAGATTTCGTGATCTATATATATAGAATGCATATGAACATATAAAAATCACAAAAAAAGACAATACTGCAAAAATACAATTATAGACACACATACACATATTGTCACATAAATCTCACGACCTCCTTCCATAACTGACAAACATTTGAATACATACACAGACATTGCTTATATATATACGCTGAGATGCAACCGGTAATAGCAGTGAAAACCATGCTAGTGCCGTCAACTTATATATATTTATATATATATATATATATATATATATATATATATATATATGCGCGCGCGTTAGTGTGTGTGTGTGTGTGTGTGTGTGTGTGTGTGTGTATACCAGGCACATATAAATATATTCTTATGAGGATTCACTTCTCTACAGCTGCTTTTAAAATTTTGATTGAAAATGTCTATCAAAACGGCATACGTATACTCGGATAGCAGAGAATACTTATAATCTATCCCTTTCAATAAGAATAGCGTATTAATTTGAATAATGGTCTTACTGGTCTGAACTAGCAATGGCTATCCATCTATCCATCCATGTATCCATCTATCTACTTACATATACTGTATATATATATATACACCATTCTTACTGTCAATCTATCTATCTATCTATCTATTATCTATCTATCTATCTATTAGTCTGTCTGTCTCATCTCCCCCCTCTCTCTCCCTAGACGACTAGGACATCACGAACAAGTGGTCTCTCTCTTTACTGAATGATCATGTTGGTGTAGCAGTCTTGTTCTGAAAGCTACGAATCTTGACGAGCAGACGTGAGATTCTGGTCATCCTTGAAATAATTCAGATACTAGTCCATATTCGTTGTAGTATTGAATTTATATATATATATAGAGAGAGAGAGAAAAAGGGATGAAATCGAAAATGCAACTGAAGTCTTATTTTTAAAAAAAATATATATATTTATTTGGTTCCTTTACCGGTTTCGCAGTTCTTCTGCTTTTCAAAAGGTGAGTTGAGATGGAGGGTCTGTGGTTTTTCTCACATCTGGTTGGTCTCTAAATGTTACTTGTTTTATATGGAAAAACTGGCTCGAAAACCAGGTTTTTCGAGAAGTAATTTGATTGGTTTGTCAATAATTATAATAAATTTCGCGCCAGTTCGCGTTACAATAGTTCTTCAAATAAGAGAGGGGGGGGGGGTTGTCACAGGTTGTTTTTTCATATATGAGTGTTTGAATTTCTTTTTACTTGAAAAAATGAGGCTCACGAAGGCTTTTTTTTGGTTGGTTATAAATGAAATTTGGCTGTCACGTGAACAAGTTTTCATTACATTTTTGCGCCCTTATTTGGAAAACTATTCTGTAGTCTTTATAGTGAATGTTATGACAATGGAGAGATAGTGGTCAAGGGAAAAGGGATTGGGAGAAATGTTCTGGTTCAGTGAATATGGCCAGCTGTCAGAGTTCAGGTGTCAGAGTTCAGATTTTCTATTGAGACTGAAGATATGTGTATATTTGTGTGCTTGTGTGTGTGTATATGTGTGTGTGTGTATGTGTGTATTGGAAGATGATTCTATTAGTAGAGATGGGGGAGGGAGTTGTGTGTGTGTGTATATGGGTGTTATGTGTGTGTGTGCGAGTATGTTAGATAGAGAGAATATATATTTTTTGTGTGTGTGTATATATATATGTGTGTAGGAAAGTGGTTCTATTAGTAGAAATGGGGAGGGTGTTGTAGGTGTGGGGGTTTTTATGTGTGTGTATGGGTGTTATGTGTGTGTATGGGTGTTATGTGTGTGGGAGTATGGTTAGCATGTTAAGATGAAGAGAATATATATATATATATATATATATATATTGTGTGTGTGTATGTGTGTGTGTAGGAAAATGATTCCTTTAGTAGGAATATTTTTGAATGAACATATTTTCCTGACTTTTTCGTGTTTGCTGTTGTATTGCCAGTGCAAACGTATGTTTAAGGTTTATTTAGTTCGGGTTTTTATTTTCTAAAGTAGGTGTTATGTGTGTGTGTGTATGTCATATTGTGGTGTTGACATAATGTATATTAAACCTTATTTAATGTTGGTCTATATTTTTGAATAAACATATTTTCCTAATAAACATATTAATATATATATATATATATATATATATATATATATATATATATATATATATATATATATATATATATATATACATAACGAAGGAGGTGTGGTAAGAAACCAGATGGCCATAACGCACCAGAGTACTCAATACTTAGGGTAGTAGAGTGGGTATTAGGAAAATATTTGACCCCAAAGGCAGACCTCAAGTCGTTTCGACGGCTATTTCCAGTTCAGAAATAGCCGTCGAAACGGCGTGAGCTCTGCCGTCGGGGTCAAACATTTTCCTATATATATACATATATATATATATTGACAGAGTGGGATTAGTTCAATGGTAAGGCTTTTCCTCACTTAAAAAGCCTTCAAGCACAGGCATCTCTTGATCTAAACATCTTACATGTGTGTTGCCTGAGCTTGGCTGACTGCAGCTAAAAAGTAGTATTTTTTTAAATTTCACCCCCTCCCCGCGGCATAAGCGGGAGGGAATGTATGTCCTTGGCAGGAGTAAAGAATCATATTTATGCCTCCCCTCATGTGTAAGAAAAGAATCAAGTGATGCCTATTCTCGAAAGTGAAATGCAGCCATCATAAACATACAAACGTGCATACACACAAAAACAGGTGATATTTGCTTCATTTTGTCAGACGATAACAGCCTGACCATCAGTTCAATCATTCCTGCACAGAAGGGACTTTTTTCAATCCAGCACCAAGACACGAGACCAAGACCCCACCCACCATGTTCACACAGACAGAACAATGTGAATTACTAGGAGTGACAAAGCAGATAATTGGGTTTCAAATTGAGGAAATAAGCCAGTTTAAAATTCTATATTCACATATGTGCTTGTGTGTGTGTATATACATATATATAGACGCACACACACACACACACACACACACATATAGAGACACACACACACACATATGTATATATACATATATATATACATATATATATATGTATTTGTTTTGCGAGGTTTTTGATGTGAAATCGTGTGTCGAAACAACTATTGTTATACTTGGGGAGGGTCATATTGTTGTAATAATATTGCCAGAAACAATAACAGACTGATGATGTTGCTGATGTGAAACGAAAGAACTTTGTTAGACTATATATGTGTGTTTATATCTGTATTTTTGACCGTTTGTCAGTCAATGATAAACATTGAGGACCAAATGAATTAACTGTGAAGATATATAAGATACAGGAGCGAAAACCAACCACATAGTGAGTGTGTTCTGTTATTATTTCTCGGAATATTATTACAACAATATGACCCTCCCGAAGTATAACTATATATATATATATATATATATATATATATATATATATATATATATGCAACTATTATGACCTCATCAGGCATCTGGAAAATAAACCGAAAAATAAAATCCTAGAAAATCGTGTAGAAATAAAGATTATAGCTGTTGTTTCTACTCATAGATATGGTCCGTGCTGCCATCTAAATTACATTTTTTGCCCACGAACATTTTGAAGCCCCTCTCGTATATATAATGTTGAACTAGGAAAATTAACAAACATAGGACAAGGCAACACGAAACACACTTTTTTGAAGGGGAACTTAAAAATTTAATTAAAAAAATATAAACGAAAGACAGAGAGTCATCGGCTGTTGAGATGGACTTTGGCAGTTTGGACCCCTACAAACGCTACTGCTGGTCCACCCGGTGCTACAGCGTCTGATATAAGCCAAGCATTGTGCAGTGGAGTAAGAGACGAGAGAAAAACATTTATTTAAACCAATTAAGCTAAAGCAAGTACATAGGATTTTATGTGACATCATGGAAAATGTGGTGGTTCTTATAGTCCGTCGGATTTATATATATATATATATATATATATATATATATATATATATATATATATATATATATATATACATATAATGATTAAAAGTTTAACAAGGTTCAATGAATTCATCAATGAATAAAGTTTCACAATAGATTAGAAGCACTCTATTACTTCAAAATATTAAAAAATATAGACATTCATGTGATCAAATATATTTTATTATACATATTTCAGAGATACTGAGCTATTTCAACAGTACTTCCTCATCAGATAAAATAAGTTGATGCCTGACATACCTGACTATGTTGATGGTTATAATTTAGTCATATAATTACTGCCATGACTAAATTATAACAATCAACATAGTCAAGGTATGTCAGGCATCAACTTATTTTATATGATGAGGACGTACTGTTGAAATAGCTCAGTATCTATGAAATATATATAATAAAATATAGTTGATCACATGAATGTCTATATTTATTAATATTTTGAAGTAATATATATACATATATATACACACACACACATATATATATATACATAAAATAACTGAATTATTTAACAAATACAACACAGATACACACACACACATTTATATTTATATATATCATATGATCCAAATCATACATATTTATCCGATTTCTTCTCAACCAGAAGAGTCAGTTTTGCACTAGATTAATATGTTTTTGTTTCCGAAGAAATCTTGTTTCTGGTGCATTCTTTTATGATTGAGAATCATTTGATAGTAGGGTTATAAAATAACAAAACAAATAATACATTGATCACAGAATCTTTCTAAATCTATGTCAGACGAAAAGGAATATATATATATATATATATATATATATATATATATATATATATATGTTACAGACACTCTCAGACATATAATATTTTCTTTTCTCTCTGTATTTTTTCAAATCTATTGATTTAGAGTAATAAACGTCGTCGTTTAGTTATTTTTATTTTTAGTTATTTTAATTCTATTATTATTTAAAATCTGTTGTGTTTAATGTTATAGAGATTAACATGACAAGGAAAGAAGTACATTTCTGTACAAGTGGTGATTTTCATATGTTAGTATTCTCCTTTTGGAAGAAATGTAATCGTGGAGTATGTGTTCCGATGAATTTATTTCAATTGACATATTCTCCAGTGATTTGAATGAAAGTGATATTCTGTTTTTCGTTCTGATATAATTCTTACAAGTCGAACATTTCCTATATGTTTGCCAGTATATCATCAACTGAAATAGCAATTGATGCTGCTGCTGCAACTACTACTACTACTACTACTACTACTACTACTACTACTACTACTACTACTACTACTACTACTACTACTACTACTACCACTACTACTACTATCATTATTATAAAGTAAATACATATGCTTGAGATGAAAATGAAAATTGATATTCGGGTATGCGAATGACCGAAACCGATATGGTATCAGATAGTAAATGACAATTTATAATCAGACGACTTAAATCAGAAATGACTCCTAAATTAATTAATTTAGAAAATAAGCATTGTTAATTCGAAAAGTGGTTCGTCTGAGCATCGAGTGGATAAGATCTTGGCTTGGCACACATAAAGCCTAGGCTTCAGTCCCAACGTGTGGCAACTTGGCTAAGTGGGCTTATTATAGCTTTGGTTTAATCCAAGTATTGTGATCGAAATTGAATAGAGGAAACTATTGGAGGCCCGTCTTAAACGTGACTAATTTCTTATTATAGAAACAACTACTCATGATTAAACCTCCTATTGATGCATAGTTTCACATTCCATTGAGAGATCCGAAGATAAGCATTAGACCACTTGTACCACACATGATTCAGAAAATAATGAGTTTAAGACAGAATATTTAGCATACATCAAACCAAGAACATGAATAATAATCGAAAAATAATTTAAATTACAGATCGTATCATGGAAGTGAAATGTACGTACAGGTTTACCAAGTCCATAGATACAGCCATTTTAATATATATATACACACACACACACACACACACACATATATATATATATATATGTGTTTGTGTGTGTGTGTGTGTGCGTATGTGTGCATGTGTGTGTGTGTGTGTGTGTTTTTGTGTGTGGCTGAATATATATATATATATATATATATATATATATATATATATATATATATATATATATATATATACATGTGTGTGTATGTATGTATACATGTATGTATGTATGAGTGTGTGTGTGTGCCTGTGCTGTCACGCGCTTGTATGTGTGTGTGTGTGTACATATATATTTAGATGCATACGCGTATAAAGAAATGTTCTTATTTATCATATTTTGTACAATATACAATATCTGGTTTTTGTAAGACATATACATAGAATACATTCTTTGATCAGTATTTAATTTTTTTTATTTGCAACCATTCTATAAAATGAAACACTAGAAAAGAATGCACCAGAGAAACGTCTACTCCGATAGCAAAACCATATATATCATGTGCAAAACTAAACTGGCTGTAACATCAATCTATAATAGCTCGAATAAATCGGTGTACATTACAATAGAGATTATATCAATGCTTTGCATACTTTTAGAAATATATGATGGCTAAATGTAGACCAACATTGCACTGTCATCGCCCTACTATTGGATCTCGTTAATTTTATTTTTCTACTTGACTATTCGTGTATTTCTAAAATTATTTCCTATCTGCTTTCATTCTAACATACTTCCATTACACCGTCTAACCAAAAAATTCTTTTTCTCTGTTCCTGGCTTGTAATCACTTTTTTGTGTTGCTTAGGTCCCAAATAAATAAAAAAGTGCTATTAAACAGTTAAAAGTATGGGTTTGTAAAAATTCTAAGCTATTCACTATAATTATTTGTTTGCTGAATGAATTTACGTTGTATGTAAGTTTAATTTGCTTATGTTAAATGATTTTGTTTATATATGTTTCAAGTTAAATTAAACTTATAAAATAAAGAGTAATACCTAAAGAAAATTCTAAAAGTGCAATAAAGTATACAATTGTTAAAAGGTGGATTACAGAGATTTATTGATACTGGATTTTCGCACCCTGAATAAAGAGTAAGTTGTGTTTTAAGCATTCGTCTCCATGATGAAGCAGTGGAACTTGGTCGAGGAGGAAGTGCAGGTGACAAGTCAGAGAAGTCGACACGAACATTTCTCCGACTTTTACACTCTTAGGGATAGCCTTTGCTTCTGCCATGACATGCCTGGACTGTTTGACGTTATTGGGGTGCCGTTTGTGCCCAAGGAATGGCGGCTATTTATAGACAGCACCACCACAAGTTTGAAAGCTGTCCTCCTCCACAAAGGGAACAAGTTCCAAACACTTCCCCTAGCTCATTCAGTCTGCCTGAAGGGCGATTACTACAGTGTGAAAGTCCTCTTGGAAACTCTGCAATACAATCAGTCCAATTGGGAAATCATTGGAGACTTCAAGATGGTGGCTTTCCTGCTTGGACTCCAATGAGGCTTTATGACATTCCAATGCTTTCTCTGCCTTTGGGACAGCAAGGCCACCTCTGATCACTATAAAAGAAAGAACTGGGAGCAGCGAACAGAATTTGTAGTTGGGACCCGGAACGTCATGTGGGAGCCACTGGTTGATCCCAGGATTGTGCTCATGCCGCCACTGCAAATTAAGTTGGGATTGATGAAGCAGTTTGTGAAGGCTCTCAACCAAGAATCAGCCGCTTTTAAGTACTTTCTTGAGTTCTTCCCCAAGTTATCTGAAGCTAAAATCAAAGGTGGAATTTTTGTTGAACTCAGATAAAGAAGGTCTTTGAGTCTATCGAGTTCTCCAATAAGCTCAATAGGATTGAGAGAACAGCATGGAACTGTTTCAAGGCAGTTGTTAAGGGCTTCCTGGGCAACTACAGAGCTGAAAACTACCAGCAACTGGTGCAGGATCTGATAAATGGCTTTTGGCGCCATGGGATGCAGGATGTCGCTTAAACTCCATATGCTGGACGCTTACCTGTAAAAATTCAAGGACAATATGGGCGCCTACTCAGAAGAACTAGGCGAACAATTTGACCAAGATGTGAACGAGATAGAGCGGAGGTCCCAGAGCCACTACAGTGAAAAATGATGGGGGACTATATCTGAAGGCTAGTGCGTGAATGCGACCTGGACTACAACCTGCAAATCCAGAAAATCCAGTCATTTCTGACGTGTATATGTTGCTTTATAAGTGTTATTTGTTTTTACTTGTTTGTTTTTGATAAGCTTGTGTAATAAAATTAATATATACTCTTGATTTAATTATATGAACTGATAAATTTTAAAAAAATGTGTTTTTTCTTGAAAAATATGAAAATTTCGAAATGTCAAACTCCTGACCACAAACCCAAACTTTTGATTAAATAATAGTGTTTTTTTATAATAATGGGATATAACACACCAGAAAATGACACTTAGAACAAAAAATATGTTACACTGTGTTATATTCTGCTTCTTCATCCGCCACTATGTCAATGATTCAAATAATTTTATTCATTCTTTCTTTCTGTAGTCTACTTTATTTTGTTTTTACTTCCGTATTCTCGTCATCCTCTAGTAATTTCTATGTTATTGTATTCCGTTCTCCTTTCTTTCGTATAACTTTTTTCTGATGTTCAAACTGGGAATTTATATTTCTTTGTTTTCTTTGCTTTATTTCTTCCGATTTTTCGGTTTCTTTTCCTACCCCTCAACATATATTTACCCTAAAACTTTCTTTCATTCACACCTCACGTATCTCTATCTCGCTGTCAATTTTCCTTCTCTATTGTCCTTTCACAGTCTATTTGTGTTTTACCCAATTTTATCATTTTCACTCATTTCTTTCTTTCGTAATTTTTCAGCCAACTGTTTCATCATTT
>OZ024743.1:31681804-31699304 GCA_964016885.1 Eledone cirrhosa | reverse complement strand
GGTTAGAAAGAAGAATAGAGGAACAAATAAATGAATAAACATTAATTCATGAATAAATGTAAATAAAAATAAAAGTAGATATATAAAAATATCTGAAAAAATATATTAAAAAATATATAAAAATTGATAAATAAATAAATAAATAATTTATATCTAATGTGATATAAAATGGTATAAAATATGAAAAATAAAAGATAAAAATAAATACTTAAAAGGAGTAAAAAGAGTAAAAATGTGCGAAGAATATTTAAAAATATTAAAATAATTAAGAATGGTTTTTGAGAATTGTTGAAATATATGGAGAGATAATAATGTTATATTATATTAATGTGTGTATCCTTCATATATATATATATATATATATATATATATATATTTTTTTTTTAATATTTTTTTTTTTACTAAAGAAATTTTAGCCAGGTAATGGGGTTTAGAACCCTCAGAGAAATGGAAAAAGATGAGTATTGACGTACATGTACGTCAATACTCATACAAGCTTCTATCTTCTAATATATATATACATACATATACATATATATATATATATATATATATATATATATATATATATATATATATATATATATATATATATATATATATATATATATATATATATATATATATATATATGTGTGTAGAGGTGAGTTTTATTGTACTACAATAAAGCAATGCAGATATCGGATAAGTAGCATTCTACAGTTTGTAGGACTGGAGTATAAATAATAATATAAGATCAAAAGATGGTTAAAAGAGTTCCATGTATTTTATTATGCGCATTTCAAAAACAAATATCATCATGAGATGACATTTGCGTTTTCGTCAGATAAAATAGGGAGACATGATATGAAGGTTAAAAAATACTTGTGAATAGTGCAGTTTTAAATCAACATATGAAAAGTGATTTAAGATTTATGTGTGATATTGGGAAAAAATGAGGGGGGTGGGTGGTGGAAAGGATGAAAAAGAGGAGGAGATGAGAGTAAGGAATGGTGGGGGAGGAGTATAATAAGGAAGGATGAGATAGGAGGAGAGATGGGTGATAGAAAGAGAGCGATAGCCTTTATAACTGAGAACAATATATATTGTTTCACTGAGAGAGATTAAAAAGCCGTTGGAAGATAATATATAATTTAAAAGAATTTGAAAATTGATGAAGAGAAAAAATAAATGAAGAGCAAAAATAAAAAAATTAAGAATAATATTAAATTAAGGTTTATATATTGAAGGGTTTAATAATATGTGCGATGAAAAGATATTGTTAATATGTATTAAGAATAATATTAAATTAAGGTTTGTATATTGAAGGGTTTAATGATATGTGCGATGAAAAGAAATTGTTAATATGTATTAAGAATAATATTAAATTAAGGTTTGTATATTGAAGGGTTTAATAATATGTGCGATGAAAAGAATTTGTTAATATGTATTATTAAAATTAAAATATTAATGTTATTAAGGATATAATGTGAAAAGAAGTAGAAGAGTGGATGAATTATGAATTTAGAGGAATTAGTTAGTGTTTAAGTTTGTTTTTATGTAATGTAATATGTATGCGTAATATATGTAAATAGTTTGTTTACAAATGAGCGCAGAGAGCAAAGAAGAAAATAGTGTTTAAGGAAGAGAAGACTCTAACATCAAAATATATATGTTTATGAAGTATTTCCTAATGGTAATACTATAATGTAATAAAGGAGATTAGTTAGGGTTTAAGTTTGTCTTTATGTATTGTGATATGTAATATGTAAAAGTTAGACGAGCATGAAAGGGAGAAAAATATAATGAACTGTGCAGGAATAATCTAACGTCAAAAAATTCATCTAAATTCATAATGCATCCAAACTTCTACTTATTTTCACACTATATCCTTAATAACATTAATATTTTAATTTTAATAAAACATATTAACAATGTCTTTTCATCGCACATATTATTAAACCCTTCAATATACAAACCTTAATTTAATATTATTCTTAATACATATTAACAATTTCTTTTCATCGCACATATTATTAAACCCTTCAATATACAAACCTTAATTTAATATTATTCTTAATTTTTTTTTTTTTTTTGCTCTTCATTTATTTTTTTCTCTTCATCAATTATCGAATTCTTTTAAATTATATATTATCTTCCAACGGCTTTTTAACGTCACTCTGTGAAACAATATATACTTTTCTCAGTTATAAAGGCTATCTCTCTCTTTCTATCACCCATCTCTCCTCCTATCTCATCCTTCGTTATTATTCTCCACCCCAACCATTCTTTACTCTCATCTCCTCCACTTTTTCATCCTTACCAACCCACCCTCATTTTTTCCCAATATCTCACATCAATCTTAAATTACTTTTCATATGTTGATTTAAAACTGCACTATTCACAAGTGTTTTTTAACCTTCATATCATCTCTCCCTATTTTATCTGACGAAAACGCAAATGTCATCTCATGATGATATTTGTTTTTGAAATGCGCATAATAAAATACATGGAACTCTTTTAACCATCTTTTGATCTTATATTATTATTATTATTATTATTATATATATATATATATATATATATATATATATATATATACATATATATAAATTATTTCATTAATCATTAATCAGAGAAGGATTTAATCAGAGAAGGATTTAAAGATCAATATGTTTGTACAATCCACAGCGGGGAAGAGCAGATACTTCCAGGGTATAACCCATAGGTTAAATCCAATAATTGTATGAAAGTATTAATTTTATTAATTTTACGAATGTTTAGCATAGAAGAGAGAAACATCAATAGATAGGGAGGTAAACCATTTTTTTAAAATTTATCATACCAATATATGGCATTCAAATATTATGAAATAAAAATGAAAAGGAACATAAATGATAAACATTCACATGATCTGAAATTTAAAATGGATATGATCGTACATCCTTTGTAAAATTATGAAGAAGAACATCTGCTGCGAAGCAGATGTTTAAATATTGCCAAGATATTATGCAAACTTGTGCTAGAATTTATCTGTTTGAGGGTCTGGAAATATTAGATTAATAAAACACTGTTCCATACCAAAGAGAGAACACTAATACAGAGATGAGAGATGAGAAATGAGAAATGAAGTATTAATGAAAAAATAAAACTCAATGTACTTTGTTTGAATGGATAGCTATTCACTATACACAAGCAGGGAGCAAGTACCGAGCCACACTGGTGTATATATATATATATATATATATATATATATATATATATATATATATATATATATATATATATATATACCAGTATGTGCGTGTTTGTGTGTGTGTGTGTGTGTGTGTGAGGACATCTCTAATATCTGTTTTGTGGGATTCCTCTTTTCCTTCTCGCATTCATATGTATATCTCTTTCTATCCCTGCATATGGTCATGTGAGAGCGTAGATGCATTCAAATATACAGAATTATCCGTATCCAAATTAACATGCATTATAATATATGCCGATTGAAACATTAATAAGATCTTCCCTTTAATTATTTTGATTTCTGCTTCAATGCAATACAACTCTATTTACGCCTTGTTGTAGATATCGGGTTTGCGTATTGCAAATATGTTTTTCGACAAGGTGATACTGTAACACCGGGAATATTTAAGGTTCAGTTCCATCAGGTTGCTAGGTTAAGATGCAGCAACTGGTCCATTGTGCAGTCACTAGCGAATATAATGAATAGGCAAAACTATGTGGAGTTCTATGAAACATTACGAAGTATTTTCATATCTTGTCATTTCTGACCAGTGTATATGTTTTGAATGTGATCAAATCATCGGGAAATATATCTAAATCATCTTATAACAGATGCAATCATTTGATAATCGGTATAATAACGCATATTATAAAATCCCGTTGCATATATACGAAATATTCTATTGTATTTTATTAATATATGTACACATTCAGACGGCGTGCGAATAGTGGGGGATACGTTTTAAAACTGGATCATTATTCCGTGTGTCGGCATAATTTAAGATAACACATATCTTTTCCAATGTAATATTACACTTTAGGTACATGGATCTGAAAATACTGCCAGTTCTGCAGTGATGCAGCTCGTGAAAATGTGATTTCCTGTCTTGTATTACTCAATCACAGCTTATTTCATAGGTAAATTGTCTTACACGATTGACCCAGAATTGCTGTAATGGGAAACATCTAGCCAGACTCCTGATTTAGCTGACTGATGAATACCGTATATATTCATAATTGACTCACCAGCCCACAGGGTATACGAGGTGTGTCAGAAACGTTCCAGGACTGATGTCACAAAAGAATTATTTCAAGCCCAAACTTCACACTAAGAGTTTTCTCCTTCAAAGTAATCCCCCTGGAGTCTAATGCACTTTTCTATCCTTTTCTGCCACGCTTGCATGCACTCCTGGAAGGATATTTCCGGGATCCTCTGCAGTTCCGTTGTCACGGCCTTTTTGATGGCGTCCACGTCTTCAAAACGCGTCCCTCCGGGTCGTACTCGAAGATCCATGATTCACCGGTGATGACTGTCCCTAGCAAGTCTGATTCGGTATCAAGAGGCTCGAGGATGTCCTGGCACACTTGCATGCGTCGACCCTTCTGGTCATCGTTCAGAAGTTTTGGCATCATCTTCGCGTAGAATTTCCGCATGTCCAATTCTTCACTGAGAATCTTCCAGAAGCTGTCCCGATTCATGCGCAGCTCATTTGCCATCAGTCGAACAGTCAGCCGACGATCGCTACGCACCATCTGCCTGACGCGCTCAACGTTGACCTCAGTTCTGGTTGTTGAGGGCATTCCGCTCCTGGGGTCATCTTGCACCACTCAAACACACGTGAGCGTGACATAGTCTGATCTCCATACACTTGCTGCAGCAATCCCAGTTTTTCTGATGGAGTTTTTCCCCAACCGTACCAGAAACTTCAATGTTCGTTGTTCTGTGCTCATTGCTTGACGACCTGAAACAGAGGACATTTATATACAATTATGAAGAAAAAAGTTTGATCGTTGCAGAGATTTAAGATTACAGTTACATACTCCAACGGGATTCCTTTGAAGGAGAAAACTATTAGTGTGAAGTTTGGGTTTGAAACACATCTTTTGTGACATCAGTCCTGGAACTTTTCTGACACACCTCGTATCAATATATATTAGATATTACCACATGTGTGTAAATTTGTACCTTCAAGACATAAAGATTTCATAGATAGAAATTATGCATTTTAGCGCAAAGTGAAATGTGATGCATATCTCAAGCGTATCAACCATATAAGATTAATATAGCCACATATAATTTACTTCAGCTGCAGAAACACCAATCATAATATATAAACTTTCTTGTATTTATTGCAATTTAGTTCATTGAGAGAAAATGCCAAAATGCTTCTTTTGTCTAACTCATTTCATTTGAACTTACTACAAGTTCATAATCTTTATGACACACAGTCTTTGAGTAGATACGTAAGGAATTATAAGCTATTTATCCATAACATTATATAACATGCAAACGTATGTTTTTGTGATTTAATACATAATGTTAATTACACAAACTTGATTTGCTTCTAACTAAATAGATAACATGCAGTGTGTTTTGATGGGCATGTGTACAGGGGAAAATAGGATATTAAGATGGTAAATTCTTTTATATAAACTTTCAAAATTTGACTATAGGTGCCATCGTTAACTGGAATTATGATATGGATTTAATAATAGGCGGTTCATTGGTAGTATCAGTAGAGCGTCAGACACTATGCTTTGCAGCATAGAGTTATGGTCCCTTATATTCTGAGTTCAAATCCCACCGAGGTTAACTTTGCCTTTCATCCTTACGAGGTCGATAAAATAAAGTACCAGTAATGCACAGGGTAATTGCTGGCCTTTTGTCAAAAGTAGAAACAATTATTATATGGATATGGTATATACGCTGCTATTAAGTTCCTGTTAACATACTGAATCTCTACAGACTGGGCACACTACATCCATTTCAGATGAACATCACATAAAACCAGCCGTGTCAAATATCTATTCAAGACATCGTGCTATAACCACCAAATGATACCTGTCTCAATATATGTGGGGATCTCCTATATATATATATATATATATATATATATATATATGTATATTTATTAAAATAACAGATTAAAGTTTAAGCAAAGAATCGGTCCTTTCACCTTAACGGGATCTTCAGAAGATTCCGTTAAGGGTGAAAGCAGCCATTCTTTGCTTAAACTTTAATCTGTTATTTTAATAAATATTTGCTCTACGGTTCTCATATATTTGATATATATTTATCCTTATCGAGCCCTCTTTGGATTTTAGTCTTCAAATTTATTATTATTACTATATATATATATATATATACATATATATATATAACTATATATATATATATATATATATATATAACTATATATATATATATATATATATAATACAGTGATTTACAATTATTCGATAGAAAACTGAATTTAACCATGCGATTCCTTGACGATTCTTTAAAGCATGTGAATGGGAAATCAATGGGAAATGACTGACTAGTTTGCTGACATGAGCAACTATATCTCAAATATTTATTGCATTGTCTTAATATTAATGAATGTATCATTTAATATTCCTGAGGATGATATGTCAAGAAAGAAGACAGATGATCTCGGCAGTAATGAGAGTCGATAGAAATAGAAAGGTGACAAAAACAACATCCCGCGTTGTAACATACGGCATTAGAGATCCTTTAAACTGAACTCTCCGCATGAAACAATATTTAGAATCTTTAAACATTAGAATTAATGATATCTGAAAGGCAAACAGAAATACAATTTAAAAAAAAACATGTATATAAATTCCATAAAATGCAGGCAAATAAAGAAAGGAAAGCAATAATAATAGCAGTAAACGCAGCAAAAACAGGAAGTGTCTTTAGAAACACACCACTTGACATCACATCTCCACGCAGGATACATTTAAAGCACTCATTGCTCATCACACATATTTACGCAGATTGTAAACATTGCAAATATAAAAATACTACATTACATCATTAACAGCCATAAAATAGATTTGTCTTACTAAAGAAATGCTATTATATGACATGACATTTTCATCGTTATATTTCAGGAAATAATCGTACAATTATAACATAGAACTCCTCAAATGATTAATTATACTGCGATAAGTGCATTTCATAAATATATAGAACACATGAAACTGGAAATGTAATAGAGACAATATTAGGCTAGAACAGAAGCGTTAAAAATAAAACTTGTACACATATTAAATGGTTAAACAAGGAATAAATGTTAAGAGGCACATACAGAGTTTCAGACACGATCAAACACACACGTATTACTCTATTGGCGTTACGTACATCGTTGGGTAACATACTGTAAATGATTACATTATTTTACGAGCGAGGTGACAGAAATAACATGTATGGTGCTTCTAAAAAAAAGAAAATGTGTCGTACATACTGGCAGTCGAACCCGGTATTACGATCACCATCCCAAAATATTGAAGCACTAATTGCCATACATACATACATACAAGCAGACAGACAGACATACAGACAGACACACACACACACACACACACACACATATGTATATATATATATATATATATATATATATATATATATATATATATATATATATATATATATATATATATATATATATATATATATATATATATATATATATATATATATATATATATATATATATATATGAGTGATTTCATTTCACTCAGCACTCAATATATTTATTGGTCCTATTTCTCGATCTTATTTCCAATAACATACACTACGTACACACTAAAATTATTTTGGAAAATACTGAATACACTAGAATAGTATATCTGTCGTTATTGATATCAATCTGGTGTGTACCTTACACTTTCCATAAATATCTTTAAATAATGTTCAGGTGGGATTTCTAATTTAAATATTATCTTTTTTACATATTTATATTTGTTTCTATTTTTGGCATAGATGCCAGCAGCTTCTGCAATTCTTGCATTTAATTCAGCCTCCTGCCTCCCATTACGTGTGAACATGGCCTTGAGATACCTAACTATTCCACCTGCTTCAGTGGAACTCCATCCACATGAAGAGTGCACTACGCAGACTTCCTTGAAAGGACGAGTGACTCAGTTTTCGTAGCATTGATTTTCATACCAGCCAAGCAGCACTCGGCATCAAACTATCTAGTAAAATTCAGAGATCAGCTTCACACTACATTTGAATCTTGCAGATTCACTCTACATTTGAATGGAGTTCCAGTGAAGAGAATAGAGGAATTCAAGTATTTCGAGACCGTTTTCATGATTAGTGGAAAGCAGGAGGCTGAATTAAGTGCAAAAATTGCAGGATTTGGTGCAGTAATGTGCCAGCTTGAGTATTCGGCATTCAGATGAAGTATGGTTAGAGTAAAAGCAAAACTCGCTATCTTCAATTTGATATTCGTGCCAACGGTCATGAAACTTGGGTAATGAGTGGAAGAATACGATCACGAATACATGTGGAATAATGGGTTCCTCCAAAGGGTCTTTGGAGTAATGTTTCTAGATAGAGTATATAGCTCTGATATCAAGAGTCACTCTAGTTAGACGTTACGCCGAATTGAAATATCACAGCTCCGATACTATGGGCAATGTGGTTAGATTGTCTCAAAAAGGAATCGTCAGTGGACAGATTTTACGAGCCAAACCAACTAACTGGCAGGGGACCCAGGGCTAGACACGGAGCAAGATGGTTGGATGAGATTCATGAGCTTGACTGCTCTCGCTTGGGTATTCAGCCGGAGAAGATGGAGACGATTGCTTCTGACAGGACCCGCCGTAAGGAATGTTTGAGGAGTCAGCCCCTTACGATTCTCTCAGTAATAAGTGGCCGAAGAAGAAGATGTCTTAGAGGTGTTCGAATCGAAATTACTAACAAGATGATTCCTCGATAGACACTCAAAATTAACAAGCACGATGAGGATATCACTATGATTTCTTGATATATTTAATGCTTTTATTGGCCCTAGAGAAGAAAATGCAAATTAAAACTTCAAAGGAACTGAAAGCAGAATGTAGAATAATGAAACTATAAAAGAACGGTATGCATTTAGTTCAGCACACTACCGATTAGACACTCTATCTCATCTGTAAAATAAGGATTGTTTATTTTATTAGAGGCATACATTTTAGTGATAACACGTGTCTAATGACTAAATGGGCCAATGGAAACGGATTTACTTGGTTGTTCGACCTAATGTACATATCATATACTATTGAAATCTTAACCTTCTTTCTTATAGAATGATGAATTTATGACTCATAAGGTCAATATGAGATGGTCATGTCTGGAATGCCTTTGCTCGTAGCCAGGATCGGTAAGGATAAACTCGATAACAATCAACAATAGCATAAGGATTCTTTACCATAAAAATAACAAAAAATAATGGCAGAGGCAAAAACTACAGCAATAATAACTAATTCAAACAATGCAACGACATCAAAGAAAAGGGCAACAGCAAAATGTTTTAACCATAGTAACTATTAAACATTATGCAGATTCATAGATTTAGGTATTCAACATTTTTCTGTTTATGATTAGTGTAAAAATACAAAATCAAAATCAACAAGTCGATGTGTTGCACAGTTGAACAATTACATTATTCTTTTGATTGATTAGGAAAACATTGAGACTATTTGCAGTAATATCGATTAATGAGTGAAAGGAGAAAAATAACCTCAAAACAAAAGCAAAAAATATTAAATAAGAAACACAAACTTATTCTGTAACGAAATGGCTTAGTACAGCATAAGTTATTGAATATCAATGAACTAAAACAATTCATGTTAGTCAAAGCATATATAATCCATTTAAACATATATTGCTAGTGAATGCCTGTTGCTCCAGATATTGATGTTTATGATTATGCACAAATAATACGCATGTGTAGGGACCAGAAACATGTTCTCCTTGGGTATATATAGGTTTCCAAATTAACAGATATTTCCCTGCTAGTCGAACCTCGAATGATTATTCAATAAATTCAACTAAGCATGTGTAAATATTTTTTATGTTAGCTCATACAGTAGACACGTTTATCTTTTTGAGTAACAAATATACAAGGGAGATAGCGCCTGCGAGAGGTAGCTGTAAATACCATGATCACAGTATTATTTATTAGACTCTAAGGGCGGTGGATTGGCAGTATCGGTAGAGGGTCGGACGCCATGCTTTGCAGCATAGAGTTACGGCCCTTTATGATCTGAGTTCAAATGCCACCGAGGTTAACTTTGCCTTTCATCCTTACGGAGTCGATAAAATAAAGTACCAGTCACGCATTGGGGTCGATGTAATCGACTTTCCCCTCCTCCAAAATTGCTGGCCTTGTGGCTATATGGGAAACAATTATTTATTAGGCTCTATACTAATTCAGATATTTTTTGTCTGAACAACTATTTAAGCAAGTTTGATACAGAGAAGAAAAATGCTTTCGTTGGGATATACTTTCAATGATAGAATTCTCATTGTCTCTCGATATACAAGCGCATATTTAAACTTTGCAAACGCAAATATACCTACACATTCATAGTTATAGCCGCATATATAGATTTACATACATAAGGAATAGCTATTCCATTATGCAATCACATTATGTAATGGTATATGCACAGAGATGTGCATATATGGGAGAAATACAAGTGTTAGTTACGGCAGATTCTAATGTTATATCTATGAAAGTAGACAAATATAGACATATTATTGCAGAAACCCATCCACTTGAAAGGCCCGCGTTGTTTTCAGAATTTTGTAGAATATGTATGCATTAATTATCTGGTGATAAGATTTCCGATATTCGGTGAGAAATTAAAAACTGAAATTGGATAACTATAAATTGATATATTTGATAAAATTTTGTCTTAAATTCTGGGCAGAATGTAAGGCCAATAAAACATGAGATATGTAATTTATAACTAGTTTATAAGGAAATATACCATTTAAGACGTAGCCTACAGCAATTTAAAAATATGGGAAATATTACGTCTGCGAATATGTGATGCGCTTTTCTCAATATTTTGCTAGTTTTAAATGTTTATATAATATATAAACACACATACACATACATAAATACACACACACTTACACACACACACTTACACACATACATACACACACACATATAGATTATATACATATATGCATACATGTATATATATATATGTGTTGTGTGCGTGCGTGTGTGTGTGTTTGTATGTGTGTTTGTGTGTGTGCGAAAATTAACTACAAAATATAGAATATAGAACAACGGATATATATATATATATATATTGTTTACCAATTGATATAGTAGGAATCGAACATTTTGGAAACTCTTCTTCATCAAGTAACAGGAACGAGAAATAAAAGAATTAGAATCATAGAGAAGAGAAAGCAGAGGAGGAAACATAAAAAGGTTCTTTAGAAAAGGCAGATCTGAGTTTAGTCAGCGATTTGGAGCAATCCAGATCAGAGGGTATCTTTGAGATTATGACATTTTAGAAGGGAGATATTACTTGTATACTCTGAGCCGACAAGTATGCGCAAATATAAAGAAATGTTACAAAAATTGTAGAGGAGTTGAGGCCCGTCGGGAAAATAGTTACAATGTGAAAGGCTGAGTTCTGCTCGGTTTTAGTATCAGTGGCTTAGTATCTGCGGTATCAAATGATGCCTGAGACAGAGAGGTGCTGAGGATAGTGGTTGCGGGACGGTAAATTATGTTTTGGGATTCAGAATGTAAGTTAGTTATATTGATTATATATATATAATCAGTTTGCTCAGGGAGTAAGCTGAATTTGGATGCAATAGTTTCCGCATGCCTTGTCCTGACTTCCTTATCCACCAAGGCTTCCCACATTATAAGTTTTTGGTTGACATGCTTGAGTCAGTTTTGTGGGCTTACTCATCTTTAGGTAGTGAGAAGTCTCAAGTTACTGATAACTGGATGGCAATCAGTTGACTACTCAGCCCCTCTCGTAATACGAACCTCTAGCTGAGAATGAAAGAGATAAGAGACAATAAAAAAATCAATTATATTTCTCTTTCCCTGATTCTCCTAATACCATGTATTTTTATGGATGTCTTCCAGTAGAAGAAGGTGTTCATATTAGCGAGATCATTACTTGAACATTCGTATTTAGATAGAGATAACCGTTCATTCCATGTCAGATGGTCAGAATTAACATTGAAAATGTCAATTAAGATATATTGCACCGCCATAACTACATCACTGCAGTGATTTCATGAAGGAAGGGTCTGTTTTCATCTTCTTTGTTTGACACATAAACTTGCACAATTCACAGAGGCCTAATGTTCAAACCTCCTCCCAATGAGACACAGTTTATAACACATTCTGACAGCTGGTGTCTTGTGAGTATCCCCACACACTTCTGTGTAATCATTACTGGCGCCCCACCTGAATAGTAGAGTTTCCATCCTTCATCGAAATCCACATTACCATAGCCCCATAACTTTGTTGAGTAAATTCTGATTGCATCTAGCCGGTGCCAAATTGCTTACTATGAACGCAGCACAAACAGTCACAAACCCTGGTCAATCCTAATTGTGGAACTCGCATCAATCTTATTGAAGACATAACAGATAAATTTAAATCTGAACAAATTCTTATCGTAATAGATAGATAAATACAGATCGAAAAAAGCAGATAGAGGGAGAAAAAGAGTGACAGAGCATACGAAAGTGCCCACTGTCTGACGAAATTATAATTAAGATATACAACACAAAATTACGTTGCATCATCTCCTCGTGAATATTTAAATTTGTCTGGATATACTTGTATATCGTATGTCGAAATATACTTTCTAAGCTAAGTACGTATTGTAATTATTCAGTTAAAAAGCTATAATATGAGATGGAACTTTGTCTCGTGGTATAAGTAACAATGGTATAATGTAATGGCTTACAAACAAACATGATGAGAAAGAAAATATTTTAGTCTTATCAATAAACTACACACCATTAGATGTTTGTATTTCTTTTATTCGTATATACATGTAGTCATTATAGTTCATTATAGTATAATGAATATAGGAAAATAAACTCTTCATCTCGAGCTATATATTGTAAAGATTTAAAAACATGAAATAATGAGGGGAAATACATATTCTAAGATTTGCCAGCTAATATTCACTTTAACGCCTCATCATGACTGCTTTAAAGAAAATTGGATTACATAGATTATTAACTCAGAAAACCAATGTATATACAGTCTGATGAATAGAGATATTTCATATGGTAATATGTAAGGCTTTTCCATTAGTATAATAAACAATTAAAACATAATTTTATTGAATAAACTGAATAATTCAATTGGATCATAAAACATGTAATGAAATTTAATGTGAAGTGAGAGTTGTTCAAAATAAATATATTCTAGGCATTTGCAATTAAGATGTACTTATTACTGAATACATCTAATAATTGTTTTATATTAGAGAATGCTTAAATAACATATTTGAAATCTAATTTCAACAGAGTTTAGTGCAAATCTCTTCTATTAGTGCAAATCTCTTCTATTAAATATTCAAAAGCCTCCCTTTAATCGCTAGTTCTATGGATGGACACAGATATTTGTACTATTTAGATATCGGAGTATATGAAAATTAAACATAGCCATGAATAGCAAAGTAAGTCAGCAAATAAAAGCTGAATGCACACACACAGACACACACACACATACACACATACATCCCCCCACGCACACTCACGCACACGTACACACACACACATATATATATAATATATATATATATATATATAAATATACATATATGTTCAGGTCAGGTCTCTGCCTAATCACTTCAAATAATTGATTACACTAATGGAAATTGTATACTACTAAATCTTCTCTTTCTTTCTTTATTTCTTTCTTTCTTTCTCTCTCACTCTCACTTCCTCTCTTTCTCTCTCTGTACATATATATGTATATATATATATATATACAGAATATATATATATATATATTCATTGCTGTAGTGGAGTCTGTGCTGCTGTACTGGTCTAAGACTTGGACGCTGACCAAGAAACTCACTCAGATGGTGGATGGGTGCTACACGAGAATGCTGAGGATGTCTCTGAACATAAATCAGTATACACTGAGGATGAAAAACTCAGAGCTATTTGGGAGCCTCCTAAAAGTCAGCTAAAAAATGACACAGAGGAGATTGAGGTTAGCTGGATATGCTCACCGACATCCAGAGTTGACATTGCACTCAGTGCTCCCGTGGGACCCCTACATGGACACACTGGAAGAGGAAGACCAAGGTTAACGTATGTTGATGCCCTAAGGACAGACACTGGTCTGTTGGAGACGCAGGACATGGCAGCGATAATAAGGGACAGGGACTGCTGGAGAGAACTCGTCCATGTATCTCGGGAATTTTATCCGCCCTAGAAATATATATATATATATATATGAATTAAAAAATAGTGCAAGTAACCAGGACTATCAGTCATCATTGTTCTTCTGGC
Source organism: Eledone cirrhosa (assembly GCA_964016885.1). Lineage (NCBI taxonomy): Eukaryota > Metazoa > Mollusca > Cephalopoda > Octopoda > Eledonidae > Eledone > Eledone cirrhosa. The sequence continues at coordinate 31,684,780 of OZ024743.1, read as the reverse complement.
CATCATCGGTATTTATTCGCATTAAAGACCAGATACCTCAAGCCAGCGCGAACAATAACTCAAATAAGATATTGGGATAAAAAGAATTGGGTGGAGAAAGAGAGACATGTAAACAAACAAAAATGGTAAGGCAACGTAAAGAGAGGAAAATGAGAAAACAAGTCAGTGATACATGTGAACTTAAATTCTAGCAAATTATTGACGAGAAGACAAAGGACGCAACCGAACCCTGCGAATTGTAAGCGAGAAAAGGATTTCACACGGGTCAGACGGGAGGAAGTGAGAGAGGGGGAGTAGCAGAGAGTGAGTGAGTGAAAGTGTGAGGAAGAGGCCAGCCGAGAGAAGGTGTAACACATTTACAACAACGCAGCACGCCATTTTTCATTCATATATATATATATATATATATATATATATATAACCAAAAGTTAAACAAGGTTCATTGATTAATCTGTGAATATAGTTTTACAATAGATTAGAAGCACTCAAGAGTAAGTTTCTGGAGTTATTAATATTAATTCAAAATATTAATATATGGAGACATTCACCCACTCAAAATATATGTTTTATTATATATATTTCCGAGGTACTGTGGTGTTTTTTACGTACGCCCTCGTACATCAATTTATATATTTTATCTCACGAGGGCGTACTGAAAAAACACGACTGCCAACGCTTCATGTTTATCTTTATTTTCATTCTTGTTTTTATTTTATTTTTATCCTGTAACCTTTATATGTAAATTGCCATGCTATACCATCTGATGAATGTCACCCCACTGTTGATCAATATGCGCATATGTTTTATGTGTCTCTTGGGTTGAAAAGGAGGTCAAGTATGTTATAGATCAGTAAATAGTTGCTCCGAAGAATCCAAACCTCGGTTTGGAGGAAACAATTGTAAGCAAATAAATGACTTAAACTGAACTTTGATTATTGTAATCTCTCTCTCTCTCTCTCTCTCTCTCTCTCTCTCTCTCTCTCTCTCTCTCTCTATATATATATATATATATATATATATATATATATATATATATATATATATATATATATATATATATATATATATATATATATATAGCATTAGAATAAATGAACAAAGAATCAGTGTTGCATCATAACATATTTAATGTCATGTTACATATGCTTCACTGTCGCTCAAAAGATCCTCTGATAAGCTTCAATATGCAAGCTCTTCCCTGATGTTGTATTAATACCTCCCAATTCGATTCCAGAGTCAGGTTCGATCAATAACAGATCGTCCCTCGACTTGATCCACAGTGAAACATATATAATATGTTACTAAATATGTTATGATGCAACACTGATTCTTTGTTCCTTTATTCTCATACTATTGATACTCTGTTCTGCAAGATTATCATATGCTTACCCGGCATACAGCCTACCGATGCAATTATCTTGCACCTATACACCTATATATATATATATATATATATATATATATTTATTTATATGTGTGTGTGTGTGAGAGAGAGTGCGCGTATTTTGTTTTGGCCATTTCAAGTGTGTAGCCGTACACAATACGCTATAATATATATATATCAAAAGGAAAATCTGAAGGCAAGATAAAATTCCAATCATTTTAATCACGACACATGTTTCAATAAGAGATAGATCGATTGTAATGCCATGATCAATTATCACTGATCTCATCAGGTGAAAATGAATTGTCTTCAAATTCTTGATATTAGGGAGAAAATTAGCAATGTTCACTCACAGAGTTTATTTCCTCATATGAAGATCCAGTAGTCAGAAATACGGCGACTGCTATCAGCTTCAGTTAGGGACATAAAACTGTCAAATCTCCATAGCTGCAAAGGACGCTGGACATTAATAAGATCTGTAGAAATACAGTCGGTCACAGTTAATGTGAGTGGGTACACACACTCAACACCCATACACACCGGCTCGAGGTCAAAGAAAAAAAAAATATATATATACACATATCAACACAGCATCAAACCTGTAGAACTATAGAAGGTCACAATTAGTGTGAGTTTGTACACAGTTCGACATGAGCTGATTGCCTGCTCTTCACATGGATGTGTATATACCTGACATACACTTTTTCGAACGATACGGATGTGTATATACCATAACATACACTTGAAGATACGGATGTTACAATTCAATCTATATATGTATAACAGAACACTGAACTGAAGTAACTTGCTTGTGCGTGTGTGTGTGTATGTGTATGGACTGTGGTTAACCCAATATTTCCAATTTACACCGTCAAATTGAGATTTGACCACCAATGTAGCATTTGTTGTTTTGTAAACGAACTTTCGGTGAATGCTGTATTGGTATATTCTTATTCTTATATTTGTTTTTTTTTCTATGACATCGCTTCGGTGTGTGTGGTAGTGTGTGTGTACCCACTCACACTAATTGTTACCTATAGTTCTACTGGTTTGATGATGTGTTGATATGTGTATATATATATATTTTTTTTTTCTTTGACCTCGAGCCGTTGTGTATGGGTGTTGAGTGGAAAGCTGCCAGCTTTCCACTCCGATATTCGCGTATGCGTAAAAAAAGCTCTTGTGTGCGAATTTGATTGTAGAGGACGTGGCTTGCAAAGAAGCACGCCCACTTTGCAGGTAAAGCAACAGAAAAACGCAATAGCCGACCAGCAAATTATTCATCTTCAGGTTTTGTAACCACTGTTTCCCTCTCCTAATAAACATTTAGCGGGTATTATTTTTCATCTCGCAGGATGTCAAATCGTCACCCTCTGCAAGGGTGGGTGAAGCACTGTCCTGATGAAGGCCCGAGCCAGAAAAGCGTCGGTTGTAAACCCCCGTTGCTTAGCCAAAAAGATTTTTAAACGTTTGTTCGTAAAAATTCCGTATATCATTAGATAGACAAAATTGTATACAGGTATGTCAGAGCAAAATCTTTAATCTTACTTTCAAGCTGAGCCGGCGTCACAGCTCCATATGCAAATGAAACT
>OZ024743.1:31631804-31676804 GCA_964016885.1 Eledone cirrhosa | reverse complement strand
ACATTCATATATATACATATATATATATATATATATATATACAGTTGAATATTGCAAACTTGACTGCCACCACTGAATATTAACCTGAAGATTGCGAAACCATGAAAGTACTTGTTCAATTAACACTTAACATTTAATATTCGACCATACTATTTCATTATAATATCATTATAATTTTAAAGGGCGGTGGATTGGCAGTATCCGTAGAAGGTCGGACGCCTTTCTTTGCAGGCCCTTTATGATCTGAGTTCAAATCGCGCCGAGGTTAACTTTGCCTTTCATCCTTACGGGGTCGATAAAATAAAGTACCAGTAATACACTGGAATAATATCTGGCCCTGTGCCAAAAGTAAAAACAATTATAATTTTAAAGGATTGTAAATAAAACGAGTAAATCAGACAAAGCTGGAATTCCTTTTATTAATATATATATATACACATATATATATGACTTTTTTATATGTTCTTATACAGATAAAACTCATAATAACCGCTTCTTAATAAAGGAAAACCCGTTTCTAGATTTGAGAAACGTGAAACCTATGGACACATTTATCGATCGATATATATATATAGAGTAAGTAAATCTAAACTTAAGCTATTTCATCCTGAGCAGTTATTGACTAAATAAAAAGAATCATGTTTGGATTTGTGTGTAGAAATCTGGCTTTTAGAAAAGCAAACAATAGTGTGTAACGAAAAGAAGACTATAAAAACAAACGACATAATATACATAGGATAAACCACTTTAGCTCTCTCTCTCTAAATGCAGGAGAGCCCCAATAATCTTCTGCTCTGAGAAAAATTCCTGTAGCTTACCATCTGTTTGTTGACAATAACAGTTTATAACGACCATACCAACTTTGCTGAATTCTATAAACGTAACGATGTTCTAGTGCATTAAAAAATATACATACTGTTTTTTACTGTAGGTTTCATTTTACCGAAATTAAAATTAATGTTTGGTATCATTGATTAATTCTAACTGACTGCATGGTCGGAATTCTGTGGAAAATATGATGTAGCCATTTCTAACGACTTTTATATTACCGGTAATACAAAGAAATAAAACTGTCTACTTCGTAGTTATTTGATGGAAAAGATATACCGAGAAAGATAGAGTAGAGCACAAAGGTGGAAGTGAATAGGTTAGCGAGCAAGTTGTCAATATGTTACAGTACTACAATACTGTTAGATAAATGTATTTGATATTCAAATAGTGCGCTTCCACCTAAAATTACATGGAAATCGTCTTAGCTTTTGGAATTTAACATGGAAAAATATGATAGGTATAATGGAGTGTTCGGTTTCCACCCTCTCTCTCTCTCTCTCTCTCTCTCTCTCTCTCTCTCTCTATATATATATATATATATATATATATATATATAGAGAGAGAGAGAGAGAGAGAGAGAGAGAGAGAGGTTAGGGGTTAGAGCGTCGAGCTTACAATCGTGAGGTTGTGTGTTCGATTTTTGGAACGGGCTTTTCGTTGTGTTCTTGAGCAAAACGCTTTATTTCACGTTGCTGCGTTCACTCAGTTGCGACGCACTGGTGCCAAACTGTATCGCTCATTGCGTTTCCCTTGGATAAAATCCGTGACGTGGATAGGGGAGGCTAGTGTGCATGGGCGACTGCTGGTCTTCCACAGGGCGACTGCGGGTCTTGTCCGGATTGTGCCTCGGGGGGGAACTTTCTAGGTTCAAATCCCATGGTCATTCGTGACCGAAGGGGTCTTTACCTATATAATATAGAAATGGCTTCTACAGGACTGGAACTGTTTCATTCGGGAGAATATATATATAACACTTACAAGTAGGACGTTTTTGTGTACGTTGACCGCTAATAACACTAAATAAAATTGGTGATAACATTTTTCTCTGTGTTTTTAATTAATCTAATCTCCGACTTGCACGCCATTGACATTTGTTGCTAAAACGGAATAATGTTAATGTGGGAGAGAATGTAGTGCTCTTTATACAACATATTTACTCTTGTCTATAATCTATACTATAATAAGAACTCTGTCCCTCTGCCATGCTATCTATATATAAATATATATATAGGAAGGGAATATTATTCGTTCGCTCTCTAACTAAAACGTTACGTGTGAATAAACGAAAAGAATACGGTGTTTTTTTCGGGGGAGGTGCGTAGTGTTTGTGTGTGTATGTGTGTGTGTGTGTGTGCGTGTTTCTTCATGTCCAAGAAGGTGACACAGACATTATTAACATTTCTTCTACTATAAGGACAAATTATTTTTGTTGTTATTGAGAGAAATAGAATGACAGAGAATAGAAGTTTTTTTCTGTGTATGCTTTTCTGTATATATGAAAAGGAAGTTTCTTTGTCTGTATATGTGCTAATAACCAGAAACAAAATTGGTATTGATTAAGGTTTTTCGTATGTTTTCAACTAGTCTAACCTCCGACCTGATCACAATCGACTTTTCCGACTCATTCCTAAATTCCTAAATTCATAGAAAAGCAACCACTGGGTATCGCGAAGCAGTTTTATTCTTATGTTCTTTTTTCGTACGTGTTCAACTAATCTGATCTTCAATATACTAGCAGTCGACATCTTTCCCGAAAACGCAATTGGGGGAACCCCGGATTTTACCAGCTTTGGATAACAGTGTGAATAACAGAGGGGGAAAGGCAGTTGGACCCTGGGAGTTACAGAGAAGTACATCTCAGCCGTTTAAAGTTATAGATAGCAATCACTTATTATCGAAAGGATGGTCATTCTGCCCATAAAAACACACGCACCTGTTAGGTTTCACTTCATTTCATGATCATAATAATGTCTTAGTCGGTTAATTTATCAATTGTATGTTTGTTTAGTTGTTGATTAACACGGCTCTTTCGTTGTAGATTCTGTGATCACCTCAGTGACTAAATTTCTGGTTTATCTGTGTCTCTCCTTTTTGGGGATTACACCATATTTTATTTTAAAATATATTTGAGAAAAGCACCAACAGCCGAAATGTACGATACAAATATACAAAACAAATATGTAACTCGGGGGCACGAACATGTACATATATATATTTATATATATATATACATACATATATAGAAACATATCCCATATGTAGGTGTGTAAACGGAACAGAAAATACGAATTTCCCTTGTAAATTGAGAAAATTAAAAAACGCTTTAATCGATTTACATATCTAATAGGATCTTCTTCAGAAGGCGTGCATATCATCAATCAACTATAACGAAACATTATTTGATGGGTATATATATATATTTATATATGTACACATTCACTCTTGATATTATTCTGAAATTGGCATACTAATTTACATATAATTAGCGCTCATGATGATAATTAAGATATATATTTGAGAAGTGCGATAGTTAGATATATACACATATACATGCATGCACACACACACACATACACACATAAACACACACATATATATGTATATGCATATATATATATACATACATATATATATATATACATATATTTGTATGTATATACATATATACATATATATATATATGTGTGTGTGTGTGTGAGAGTGTGTATATATATATCGTAAAAACAATTTGTTCACTAATCGAGACGAGGCGAGTGTGTATTTAGAATAGCCGTGTGTAGTTAGACTAGCCGTTAAAACAGCTGTCTCTTGTAAAAGACATTGATGGGCAAGAATGCCTCAGCGGACAGAGACAAACGACCAGTGGTCAGCAGATGATGGAAACAGGCAGATGAAATATAGAAAAGAGTGAAAGAGGCGGAGGACAAGAAGAAGTGTGCTGTGGCACGGAAGTGACTGGAAGAAGGAAATAAAGAACGGCAATATAGAAGGCAAGTTTACACACACATCTTCACCATCATCAGCTCTCAAACCAGCAAAATGGTTTCACATGATTTAATTAAGAGTATAATTTTAAAAAGGTTGGATAGTCCAACAGAAAATAAATATTTCCACTGGTATGATGTGTGTGTGTCATAAAACAAATAGCAAATATTGAATAAAGACAGAAAACAAATAAAATAATATAATGGGATAGCGGACCTCAAGCGGTGGTGTCTGTCTTAAACAGAAAGCTAATTATAGCTTTGATAAATTTGAACCAATATTGACTCTGATCGAGACGACGCGAGAGTGTATCTGATTGAATACATATAAACATGAGAAAACGTATCGCAAGAACAGCCGTTAAAACAGCGAAACACTTCTGTTTTCGTCATTCTATTTGTGTTGTTTGTTTTATCTTACACACATAATCAAAGCTGTTTAATCATTGAATAGCCAGCAGCCTGCAGTTGGCGTCGGTTCATAAAAGCAAGAAATTCATTGAAAAGATTGCCCTCTTCTGTAAAAGAAAGTCGCAGTTATTATACACACACACACATATATATATATATAGGAACGAGTAGGACCCCGACGGCTGAGCTCAAGCCGTTTCGACGGCTAATTCTGGACTAAAATCTTTTAGTCCAGAATTAGCCGTCGAAACGGCTTGAGCTCAGCCGTCGGGGTCCTACTCGTTCCTATTACCCACTCTACTACCCTAAGTATTGAGTACTTTGGTGCGTTATGGTCCATCTGGTTCCTTACCACCTTTCCGTCGTTATATATATATATATATATATATATATATATATATATCACATAAGAAACAGAGAAACACTGTTGCGACGAATAGAATGTATTAGACATATTACATTCGTTTCTTTGGCGACCAGCTCGAGGCACGATCGATGCAATGATCGAACCTGACTCTGAAATCGCAAGATCCTCAGGTACGTCTCGATCGCTTCTCCGAAGCAGAATTTCCAAATATCATATATATATGTATATGTTTGTGTGTGTGGGTGTGTATAGGAAAAGAGTCAGAACCCCGACGGCTGAGCTCCGGCCGTTTTGGCAGCTAGGTCTGAACTCCTATTACCCACTCTACTACCCAGTATCGAGTACTTTGGTGCGTTATGGTCCACCTGGTTACTTATCACACTTCCTTCGTTATATATGTGCGTGTATATATAGATTTATACACAAGTATATATGAGGGAGTCCAACCAATACCAGTTTTGCTCACTGATGGAATTAATAAAAATCAATCTATCAGAGCGTAATATAATTGCATTTGGGAAAAGTAAAAAAGATAAAAAAAGTAGTCTGGATATCAAAATATATAGGTAAATTCTTTTTTCCTTATCTTGTTTACTTCTCTTAAATATAATTATATATATATATATAATACACACACACACACGCACACACGCACACATACACACACATACACACGCATATTTATGTATAATACACACACACACGTATATATATTGGATTGATTTGTCACCTCGAAATATTTTTTTTATGCTGAATCTCGACACATACCGGCGACAGTGAATGGAAAACTATACACGTACAGTCCTTCACATCTATCGTATTCGTTGTCATCGTTAGTTGTATCGTTATAAGGACATTGGTTATTGCTAATGTGCAATACTGATGCTGTACGGCAGCTATAATGGCATTTTTGTGCACTTGCATTCATCTAGTTTCTCCTAATTCTGAGTGTCTGCATGTTGGTGAATGACTGAAGATGTGTGAATGTTTTCCATAGCATCTGTGCATCTGTTTGTGTGCGTATGTGCAAGCAGTGTTTGAGATATGTGCACTACATTTATATCTTGATTGCGCTCTAACATTGACGTCTGTCAGCAACTGAGCAAAATGCAGAATTTTTAAACAAGGAAGATTGCAGATTATATCGTTTCACACACATACACACACACTCATACTGACACACTGACACACACACAGTCCCACTGACACACTGACACAGATACGCACACACTCACACCGACACACTGGCACACTTACACTCACATATGACACACATTCACACACACATACACCACACACATGTTCAAACAGTCACTCATACACTTAGACGCACACACATTCACACACGTACACTCACGTACACACACACACAGACACACATTATACATTTCTGCGTACTATGAGATATTTATACAGTGATACTTTATCTTTATGTTGTTCATCCGGACTGTTAGCGTAGTGAGATATTTATTCTTCATTTTAAATAAGGCTTTTCCAAATGTGACATTTATGAGTAATGCCTGTTTGCAAATATAAAATTATTTGAATGCTTTATTGCATGATAATTCCTCTCATAATAGGTAAATGTAATATGGGTACGGTGAATTATATTTTATAAGGAGAATAACACGCATTTCCTTTGCCAGTGCCATATGACAAATATGTCTGTTTTCATGGCACTTATAATGATATAAGTGTCCTTCCCCTTCCTCTTTTCTCCTACTTCTTCTTCTTCTTCTTCTTCTTCTTCTTCTTCTTCTTCTTCTTATTATTATTATTATTATTATTATTATTATTATTATTATTATTATTATTATTATTATTATTATTATTATTGAATGCTATGGTTGACGGAGGCTCGGCTCTGTCAGGTATTGTAAATTTTGACCGCTATAACAATTGTAAATTGTTTAAAACTTTAACCAACTTGTAGACAAAAACACCCTCCTCATCGTGAGAGGGGTCTTTCTGCCCGTTATTTGGCCCTTCGGGGTTAAATAACTGCTTATTGGGGTTTTGTGCCCAATATTTATTTTAAACAAAAAAACAACATGGCTACGAAAAAGAATTTTTATAGGTCACTCCCACTCATTCCGTCTTCTTCTTCCTCAATCGTCACTACAGCAGAGAGAAGATTGTCTCTCTCCCTCCCTTCTTTAAATGTGTCTCTCTCCCTCCCTTCTCTTTCGAAAGCGACGACAGAAAAGAAAAGTCTCGTGCAAAGCGTGCAAGATTTCTCCACGACGACGACGACAACGACGAAACAGGTGTGCGGGAAATACGAAAACCCAGGTCATTCGTCTGACGTCAGGAATAATAGCAGTAGCAGCCGTAATAACAACAGCAACAGTGACAATGAAAACAACAGTAGCAGCCGCAACAGCATCACCAACAGCATAAACAACAACAGCATTAGCAGCAGCAACACCAACAACAACCACAGCAACAGCGGCGGAGGCAGTAGTCGTAGTACCTGCAGCAACAACAAAAGTAACAGCAGCTCTGACAACAACAACAACAGCAGCAAAGAAAAACCAATCTCATTTGCAGGTATTGCGAAAAACTTGGAAACAATCCTGATAACAAATGAGGAATTAGAGGAAGCGAATTAGATGGTGACAAAGACTGGACACCGAGCAATCTACAAGGCAGCGGAAACATTTTTCGAAACCCAACAGCACTGTACGGTCACGTACCGTACAGTAAGTACAAAATCCCGTAGGGTGGAAAGAGCCACAGAGGCTCAAATACAAAAAGCCTTGGGGTCTGTGTGGCAGCGGAAAACGCACATCACCAGAGGAAAAAAATATGCCACCGTAGACGTACTTTTTGCCACACCCCAGGAGGCAAAGGCACAATCCTTAGTGACCCTAAGGAGCGAGGAAATGGTGTTGGTGCCCTCCTACTGCGGGCAAAAAATTGTGAGGGTCAAACTGACCCACGTCCCCCCCGGGATGGCCCCTTCTTGGCTGGCCGCGTCTGTCCTCGTCGGAATCGAGGACAAAACAACTGTACTGCAAGTACAGAAAAAAGTAAGAGAAGATTGGGTCGGCACCTCCATTGAGATGCTAATCCAAACCAACCAGGAGTGCATCGAAGCTATCCCGGATGTGATATACTTCGATAACGGCACTCAACTGCCCATAAGTGTTGAAGGAAAACGCCCGAAATGCTTTCGCTGTGGATCGAAGACTCACCTCAGGGCCTTCTGCAACGAAAAGACCCTGAGAAAGGAGAAACCCCCCTCCTTCCGAAACCGGCTCCACGGCTACCAGCAACAGGACAAGCGGCAACGAGGAACGATAGATCTGTGGGACCCATACCCACGCCACGGAAATCAAAAGCAGCAGCAGCAGTGGAAATATTAACAACAAAAACAGCAATACCAAATGCAGTTGCAACAGAGACTCCAGTGCAAACATCACCACCAACAACAAGTGAAAGAGTGGAGCTGGTACCCCTCCCCGACCTCACAGAATCAGACATGGAGTGTGAGGTGGGAGAGAGATGGCAAAATGTCGTAAGAAGGCACAAACGCAGAAGCAGCGCATCGTCGCCTTTGAAAAGGGGGGAAAGAAATGAGAAAAGGGTAAAGTCTACTGCAAAGAGACCCACAGCAGCAACACCATCAACACCATCACCACCCACACTAGCACCACCGTCACCACCGGCGACAACCCCACCGCCAACAACACCTTCAACACCACCACCACAAGCACCAACATCGCAAACACAACAACAAAACACACACACCCAGCAACAACGACAAGAAAATAGCAGAACCACACCCCACCCCCAGAAAAACAAATGCACGGCAATAAATACACACAACAAGAAACTAATGACTTACATAATTGAACACACAGACATTTCACAACACGACTACATAATACCAGCACCAATCAAAACGCCAACTAACATAAAACTGCTAAAAACAGCACAGAAACAATACACGAACATTAAAACGAAATTCCCCAACGCAGTTGGTGATTTCAGGGACCTAGGAGGAACTATCAATCGAAGAGTATATTCAGACATTCTCTTAGAAGAGCCGACGACCAGCCGAAAGGACGATTCAACGGTCTCTTCGCCAGACGATCAAGTGAAAAGGGATGTAAAAACCATCCCTCCTCTACCAAAAGTACGGTAAGTGGTGTTTCCCATTTTTCCACTCTATTTTAAACATGACCTCACTCAGAATAGGCAGCATAAATGCGCGTGGCTTGGGGTCGTCATGGAAGCAGGGTCACCTGCTCAACGACCTCAGGTCACTAAACATAGATGTAGTGGCCATCAGCGAGACCAGAATCTCCGAAGCACGGGCCTTCGCACCGATCTTCGGCGGCTACGATGTGTACGCATCTCCCAGCGGTCCTGGATCGGGGGGAGGAGTTGCTGTGCTTTTTCGGAGAGGTTTGGATCTCGCCATACGGGCCATCTTCCTGGACCCAGAGGGTAAGCTGGTGGTGCTGGACGTGACCAGCGGAGACGGGCAAGCTTTCAGGCTAGTGGCCGTCTATGCCCCGACAGGAGCAGGGCGGCCTGATTTCTTCCGGCGTCTGGAGACCTTTCTTGGAACGTCCCGCTCTTTAGTGTTAGTGGGCGACTGGAACGGGATCTTAGATGCACGCTGGGACTGTGTGGGATTAGCGGATATGGGTGGAGGGTGCAAAAGCCTCACCAACCTGCTCAGGCTTTTTGAACTGTCTGACAGGTACCGATTGGATTTCCCGAATGCGCCAATGTGGACTTGGACAAATCGCATAGGGTCATCCAGATCATATCTAGATAGAGTATTTTGTAGGGAAATAGATAGGTCTAGCATAGGCTGTCCACAATTCAAGATAGTCAGCTACACGGACCACAAATTCGTGATCTGTGTGCTTGACTTAGATAGGCTTCATAGACGAGGACCCGGCTACTGGAAGCTAAACGCGTCCTTACCAGCGCGCAAGGCCTACAGAGACCGGATTAGCGAACTAGTTAAGAGGGCGTTGACGGGGACCATCGTCAACAACAAGTGGTGGTTTGCTCTGAAAAGAGCGATTAGAATAGAATCGATTAGGTTTAGTAAGGCTTTAGCAATAGAGAAAAATAGAGCAGAGGGAGAACTAGTTAGAAAATTAGACGAGGCGCTTAGCAAAGGCATTGCGACCGACGTGCTTGCGGCGAAATTGGCCCTTGACCAATTCTTCAATGCAAAGCACGAAGGCTGCGTTGTCAGAGCAAGGGTGCGTGCTCTCAGCCACGAGGGGACGAAAGCCGTTCAATGGGCCCGAGTGGCGGAGGCGCGTCGTGGCAACAAAGCCACGATCCGGTCTTTGGTGGACCACGACGGGCGCATGCTACTCGATCCCGGGCAAATGTGTGAAGCTTTTCAGCGACACTTCGCTCAGCTGTTCGGGGGCAGTGGTGGGCCGGGTAGAGGGATGGACTTTAGTGTCTACCTCGTCGGACTGCCGGGGCTCTCGGCCACTGAGGCGAAGTGTTGCGAAAAGCCGATAACAACCGCTGAAGTAAGGGAGGCAATGACTGGCGGCACAAGGGGTAAATCGCCTGGTTTGGATGGTCTGCCCTATGAACTTTACGTACAGATGCCAGATTGTTCGGAGGCCTCTTGGTGGACGTCTACTGCAACTGGCAACAGAACGGGAGAATTCCCAGTTCTGTGAGCCGAGGAGCGGTGGCACTGCTGAGAAAGGATCCGAACAAGGGGGGTAACATAGATAATTTCCGGCCCATAACTCTGCTAAACACAGAGTTCAAGATTTTGGCCAAGGTGCTAGCAAAGAGGTTGGCGCTTGTCGTTGGTGGTCTGGTGGGAGAGGCGCAGACATGCGCCAATCCCGACAGATCCATCCACGACAACCTCCACCTCATGCGATACATCATAGAGAGGGTAGCTAAGGAACCTGGCACGGGTGGGTCCTTGATCAATTTAGATCAGTCGAAAGCTTTCGATAGGGTCGACCATCTTTACCTAGCGGCAGTTCTGGGGGCGGCTGGCTTTGGGCCCGTCTTCAGAGGCTGGATCGCTGCCATGCACAGCGACATCTGCTCTGTGGTGAGAGTGAACGGTCACCTGTCGGAACCGTTCAACATCATGCGCTCGGTCCGCCAAGGATGTCCCCTCTCGTCCCTCTTGTACGTATTGACTCTCGAGCCATTACTGCACAAACTGGAGACGTTGAGGGGAGTCCCGCGCGAACTAGGATGCGGAAGATCCGTGTCAGCATATGCGGACGATGTCACCGTAGTGGTGTCGAACGCCAAACACATAGAGGCGATCGGCACTACACTAAGAGAATACGAAGCGGTGACAGTAGCAATGATCAACCAGGAAAAGTCAGTGGGCCTACAGATCGGCACCTGGAGAGGCAGGTCCATGCCGTCCAACAGCGTCGTCGGACGCTGGACGGACGGACCTGTTAAATTGCTAGGGGTCTGGTTCGGTCCGGACCTCCAGACGGACAAAAAACTGGGACGAGGTGACGAGCAGGGTGGCTTCTCTCACCCAGAAATGGGCGGAGAGGAAGCTATCCCTGAAAGGTCGACGGAGGTGGCTAACGCGTACATCGCGTCTGTCATGTGCTACCGCCTGACCGTCGTACCTTGTCCTAAGCCTCGCCTGACTGCGGTGGAGCGTTTGCTCTTTCGCTTTTTGTGGAAGGGACGCGCTCCGATGGTCAGGCGGTCCATCTGTTGTCAACACCCGCTACGTGGAGGGCTGGGCATGCCGTGGCTGATGATGCGCAGGCACGCGCTCAGGCTACGACATCTCCACCTCTTCCTCGACGGTGATCAGGTGTGGTCGCCGTTTGCTAGACACGTATTTCCCCAGGTCGTTTCCTTGACGGAGCTGCAGTCCTGGGTCAAGCGAAGACCGAGAGGGAGCGCCTGGATACTGGAATGTCTTCAGGCGCTCACAGCCCTCGACCAATCGGGCAATGTGATCGGTGGAAACTCCACCTCGGCGATCTATAGAGGATTAGTGGAGGGGAAGAGCGACGACGTACTTGGGGAAACTCTAGGCGTCGTCGAAAATCAACTAGCCAATCTCTTCGGAAGAACTTTCGGGCCAGGGCCTATGGACAACTTCCAGAAATCTCTGGCCTGGCAGTGCTACCGAGGAGCCTTGCTAGTTCGGGATAAACTCTACAGGCATGGAGGTGCCGTCAGCCGGGCATGTCCGAGATGCGTACAGGGCGACGAAACCGTCCTGCACGCACTCGTCCAGTGTCCGAAAATTGCTGACTTGTGGGTTTATGTCGAACACCTGCTGTCGCGTTTAGGACGGATCCGGCTATCATCTGAGTCCATCGTGAGGATTGCCCCGCCCTCCTCCTTTAGCCGGGAAGGGCAGGCAGTTTTTATCTGTCTGGTGGCCATGCCGAAAGAGATAGTATGGTGGACACGTTTGAAATGGCTGAAGACGAGCACTTACCTCTTCGGTGATGCTCTGATTGACTTTTTCAAATTTCATTTGAAAAGGAAAATCAGAGTAGAGAGGGAAGTGCTCTCTTCCCAGCATTTTGTTGAAAGATGGGTGAGAGAAGCAAGAATGACCCAAGTGAATGGGCCTACTCTGAGTATATATCTGTGGGAGAGGACACTTGCCTTGGTGGTCAGGGTCATTGTGGCTTTTTACTGGGCTTTCTCCACAAATGTCCCTCCGAAGTCTCCCCCCTATTGGGGAATTTTTCATTGTTATTTTTTGTTACACCCTCTTTTTTCTGTTTTTTTACACGCAGAAATGCCCATTTGTACCGCCCTGTATTGTCCTGCACTGTCCTTAATGTCTACTTTATGTAAACCCTTGTGGTTAATAAAGAAATCATTATTATTATTATTATTATTATTATTATTATTATTATTATTATTATTATTATTATTATTATTATTATTATTATCTTTTCTGTTGAGTCTCTCGAAACGTATGTACACATCACTCCGTAAGTGTTTTTGTGTGTTTTAAGTTTTTTGAATAATCATTTTTGAAAGTATTTTTGTTACAAACTGCTAATATGGCGGCATACATTGTCCACGGAAAAAAAGGGATCCCATAATAACTTGCTATTCATTCTCCAAGGAGAAAGCGAAGGCCTAAATATTTGGACTATGTTCATTTTCACGACTAGAAGCGTTTAGCAATACGGAGTGGTCACGGGGCAGCGACTCAAAATTTGAATACAAAAGGTCGACAGTAACGTCATCCCTCCACTAATATCAATGCCAACAGATTTATCTGTATCATCTCTTTAGAAAATAAGGCCACAGTTGCCATAGTAGTAGTGAGAATTATGGGTGTGTATGAATCTAGTTCAACTAATTTCTATTTAACTTCGAGGCAATGCACAATCCGACAGAGCAAGATAAACACATCATACTCAAAATATGATAATGATTTCTTTGTCGTTGTTCTGGAGTTTATCGGTATTTCAGCGCAAAAAGAAAAAAATAGGCAAACTATTACTTATTGTGTATTCGAAAATTTATTTAATATTTAATCCATCTATATCCTCCGTGTAGAGAAAATCAATCATTAGCAACGAAAATGTTTCTAATAAATTTGATTATGCATTCATTATGGATAATGATAGCGTTAGTTTATTATCAAAGTTATTTAGCAGAATTGAAATAATGAATGAAAGGTTCAACTAAATGAACTCGCGACTCACAAAAGCAAATCAAGACCAAAATATCCGAAATAATCTCTTTACTCATATTGAATTTACAATATTTAATGAATCAGTGAGTATGTTGCAAAACAAAGAAAGCGTGTATGGATACATACATATATGCATATATATATATATATATATATATATATGCACACACACACACACACACACACACACACACACACACACACACACACACATATATATATATATATATATATATAGAGAGAGAGAGAGATTTTGAGTTTATGTTGGTTGTATACCAACACCTCAGTGTGCAGACTGGAGCACTCGACGAAGTGCGCAGTTTGGTTTGGTTACTCCGGAGTAGTGTAAAATAAAGTTAAATAAAAGTCAAATGATTAAAATTTAGCTTCGTTTATTACTGCTATATATATTTCAGTGACAGCTATCTTTGGCTGTGACCTCTTCAGGCAGTTTGAATTAGTATGGTATAGACAAGTACATATGTTGTTTAGGTGCATAATATTGTCAATACTCTGATATGCCCAGTTCCTTGTTGGGTTGTTATTTCACTGAGGAACTGGAGTCATATGACTCCAGTTCCTCAGTGAAATAACAACCCAACAAGGAACTGGGCATATCAGAGTATTGACAATATTATTTGTGAAATGGAAATCAAATTAAAAATGAAAAAAACTTTTGAGAAGCTGCTTTAAGCGAAACCGGCCAAGTAGAAATGTGTAACAACCATTCATTTTGTATGTAATTTTTTTGTTAAATATAATCGCTCACGGCTATGTGTGATAAGTGATGAGATTTGTAAAATATTAACCATTTTCATACAGATTTTAAGTTCCTACGGATAGTCTTCTGAGTGTCAATATGTATGTGCTGGACATCATTTTCTGAAAGAATTATATGTTGGTAATCATTCTTATTAAGTAAAATAATTTCGTGTTACAATTTCAAATCTGATACTGGGAAAGGATTTGGATTTCCAATAGGCTGCAATATAAAACTCAGAGAAGGCTAGGCAATTTGGAATCCAACAATAACTCCAATGTTCTGAGAGAAATACCGAAATGAAACACTTAATTAGGTCTACAGGCCTTCACCACCAACTCAAAACCAACTACAAACAGAATAATAATAAAATAATTGATTTCAGAGGCTAACTAAACAGACATTAGAATTTAATTTTCTGCTCGTAAGCTCTTTCCAGTTAGAATCGAGCCGCCAGCAGTGTGTACTGTAGAACATATGCTGTGCAGTTTGTGTTATATAGTTTTGCAGTGTTAGTGTAGAGTATGTATCGTGTGCGTTATATTAGGTTTTTCGATGGTAACTGTATACGATAGGTGTTTGCAAATAGCCTACATTATCAATTGTGCTATTGAATTGATAGGGACATAAGACGTACGGATGTGTGCATATTGTGGGCTATGAATGTGAAAAACGCTGTGCTCCAAATATAGTGGGTACTATTTTAGTTACATTCCCCATACCGCGCTTATTTAGATTTAAGTTTCTTATATTTTAATAGTTTCTCCATTATTAATATTATTTCATAGTTATCGATTTTAATCCTCTCCATTCACTTCAAATCAGATATACATTCTGTATTTGTGTATAAATTTAATTATTTCATTTTACATTTCATTCATTAAACTTAAACTATGCTTTAATATGCATTTGACAACATCTAAATTAATAATATTCTCATATTCGTGCCTCATGTTTCAAGTGGAAAGAACCAGTTTAGATGCACAGTAATCATTATCTTTCTTATCATTAGCTTCATTACTATATGATCAGAAAATAGTTACTGTGGAACAATGCTGGGTATAGACGAGCAAGAAATTGCTTTCAGATATCTGAGCGGAAGATATCGTTTTATTACACTATTGAAGCCGTTTTCGTTCATTAACGCAGCAAAGAATCAAAAAGTCCACGAATAAAAGTTGTCTAAATTTCCCCTTCATCAAAACGCAGGTCTTTTCTGCATTGCTAAAGGGAAACGAATATTTTGTTAGTAACAATTGAATATCTTCGAACAACTCCATAGAATATTAAAATCACCAGCTCGTGGGTGACTTTAAGTGCTATAACATATTGACTTATTTGGCACGATGAAATGTATTTTATACAAAATCTAAATACCTACAACTCACTAAGATCTGAAATGCTAAAGTTTATAATAGAGATCATAAAGAGAATATTTACACTCTAAATTACAATTGAACTGGACATTTCAAACCCGAATTGGACGTTTTAATTGATCGTAAATAGATTGAAAAGCTGTTCAGCTGAATATTAACGATGCTAAGTGAACTGTTGCCGAACGAATAGGTTGCAAAGCACTTACATATGTTCGTAATATTACTTAAATGAACTGTTGGTGAGGTTAACATATGTAGTTAATTCATTTGGTCTCGCTCCTCAAAAGCAACGGGCTTCTGGAACCGTCTGATCAGTAAAAAAATAACAAGAGCATAATAACTTGGTTCTTTATAGTAGATGTTTTATAGTAAAGTGTTTCGCTTTGAAAATACATGATTTCGGATTTCATTTCTCATCACTATGGTTATATTTTTCTACCATAGAGGAAACTATGTGAAATCTCTTGTGGAGAATAGTTCCTATTTTGTGGGCGTTAGACTTAATTTGTAGCCCAATTCAAAACAGAACCTGTTTCTTGAGAGTCTTTAGTTGAGTCCAATACGTTCCAAAAATATATTTGAGACAGATTACTTATACGGTTATGTTCGATTTTCATCTCAATAGATTCAGAAACTTTAACATATGTTATAAACGGTCTCTTCCTCACCTGCCCATTTAATAATATGTATGTTCGCTCGACAACTATTCAAGTAAGGGAATTATTTGACCCTATATTTTAGGAACAAATTGCAGCGAAATATGACATCAAATATACTGAAAGATTTAAACCTTATTCATTTTTCTGGTTCCACCAATTGAGATGGGTCATACAAATTACTCTTTACATTCCCTCAAACTAGACACCATCACCATCACCATAAAAAATGGATTGTATTCTTTGTCAGAAAACATGAGTGATGAAGAAATATGGAAAATGCTTGATTATAGGATCTGCTACAGCAAAGAATGCCTGTGACAAAACAAAAATAACTATATTATGCGTTGTTAAAAATAATATGCATCGTATATTTTACTCATCAACATTTTCACCAGTTTTCCGATACCCACACTCATACACTATAATTGTGTACTTCGTTTGTTTAGAAACACTTAGCTGCGCATGGATGTATTGCCTGTATGCTCCCACTAATATATTTATGTTTACCTCACATCTCACCACGCTTAATTCTATTATGTCACCTCCTGTGTGGGTGTACGAATGTGCCTCACTTCTGTTTACATTTAAGAAACATGATGTCGTGTGTTAGTGTTCCATAACTCAACGAATTGAGAGAGAGAGAGAGAGAGAGAGAGAGAGAGAGAGAGAGACATAAATATCAAATTTACAAGTTCTAGGCCGACTAAAGCCGTGAAAGACCAACAAATTACAAAATCTACGCAGTACAACGAAAGGGCCGCAGCGGATTTGAATTCATAACTCATTAGAACACGCTTTAATCATTCCGTACAGACACGCATACAATATCCAAGATACAACATACATATACATGTATTTACCCTACCCCCATCCACCGTCCCTCCCTATATAGCAAGTTCAAGCAAATGAATATAGAAATTCCTGTTGAATAACTATGCCAAGCAAGCTTAATAGTACCATTCCTTTATATATTCAACATTACTGGTTGAATTTAAATTGCGAGTTACAATTGGTTGTCAACTACATACATATTCCAGCCCAGTGTAACATTTCTATCGATAGTACATAATGAAAACCTTTGTTATATAGTCATCGTTACAGTTCTTACCTCCCTGGATTTACTTATAATTACCGTCGTATCGGGGGCGGCGAAGAGGGGTCAGGCCATATTAAATATGATAATATATATGCAAGTGTTTTATTGGCATTTTACGAAAATTCACTCAAAGCATTCAGTGTAACTGTCTTTTTTCTGTTAAATATTTACTTATTTCCACATCTTATCTGTATTAATATCATAGTTCTACTCAGTGTTATGATCTATAAGGGTGGATAATACAATTCTATAGTAATATAGAATGTGGTGATTTGTCAGAGTTATTGCAACATCGGATACAATGGCTTGCGATATTCGTTCAGGCTTTCTGCATTCTGAAATTACCCCCCCCCCCCAACCCCGAGTTCAGAGTTCCCTTTCATCCAAATAGTATTTGTATCGATTTGTTCTTTGTATATATATATATATATATATATATATATCTCACTAAATTACATAGTAATATATTTACCTAAATTTTACCTTTTAACGTATTATTTTCGGGTGGCAGCGTGGAGGTTTGTACGTCATATTCTACATACCAAATGTACGGTAGACTTAAAATTTGTATACCATTGATCCATTTGCCTATGGGACAGAGTTAAATAGCTTATATTTCTTCGTAAATGGACACTAAGGTCAGATTTGATGGCTTATGTACAATTTTAGATTGAGTAGCTTGGCTGTTTGTCCCGATTATTTGGCAAATAACCATATGTAGAGAAAGTAAATTGAAATAATCTGATTATCTGTTTATCAGTTGTAAGCACACACTTGACTTCATTATCAATATTTTATATTAAGTTTGTAATAGGTTTGTATTAGTTTGGTAGAAATCTAGATGTATAAGTAGAAAATGCAAGCATACCATAATGTTTTATGTTTAAGAGAGCCATATGTGAATTAAATTGTATTTATTCAGGAAGAATTCACTTAGACTCTATAATACTAAGACTGGTTTCAAGAATGGTAATATGATTACCTAGTGACAATGATGAAACATCACCAGAATGTGGTTATATTCTGTCTCGCAGAAAGTCTATATTTATTAAAATAAGTAAATTCTACAGTAATATATCGAGTGACGTCAGTAAATATTTAGAAGAAAATGATATTTATGTTGCTGTCTTGTGGATAAACAGGAACATGCACAATAATATATATTGGTTTAATGATTAACAAAATAATATTCCAGATAAATCATTTGAACATTAGCTCACTGAACGTAGTTTTAATGGGAGTATTTGCACGATACTCAACTAACTTGCAATGTATCGAATTGTACAAATAAACTGCAAGTATATATATATATATATATATATATAGAATAGAATGAAACGAAATTTAGATATGAAAAGAAATTATTACATTCACGCATATACACTGTTACACGCAAAAGTATAAATGTTAAATCTATATTGTAATATAGATTCGTAGATTTGAAACATAATTTTTCTGTTATAATCCTTGGATATAAGATACACATCAAATACTAAAGGTTTCCAAATATCTGCGATATTTAATATTTTTTATCAATTTTTACCGTACCCAAACCAACAGAAGATAAATCCAGTTAGAAAAAATATAAAGAGGTAAGATGCATTGGAATACACAACAAAAATCAGAACACACATATCGAAGTGAACTGTTAGAAAGTATAACAAACAAGATACACGAAACACTGATGCCTGTGGCTCACACATCTTAGAGACCCGGTTTCTGTTGTTTGTGTAAAATACATATATATAAATACTTACACATAAGCTTTATCATCATCATCATCGTTTATATATACATACACACACACACAAACACACAAACACAGACACGCACACATACACACACACACATATATATATATATATATATATATATATATATATATATTTATAAATATACATATGTATATATATATATATAACAAGTAGTTTTGTTGGACTTGTGAGATTTCCGACGACGAATGTCCAAGTTTATTCGATCGGGGATGAACCTGTTCGTAAAATCTAAGTTATGTAGTTGGGTATTCCACACACACTAGGCGTTTATCAAAGTCCCAAGGGCAACTTAACGTGACATAATGTGATAAATTGTACAGTATCATGTGACATGGTTTGGTTGATAAAACTAATACCTGTAAGAATAACAAGATGCAGTTTCATTCTTCTAGTATATAATATATTGTTTCTACTTTTGGCATAAGGCCAGCAATTACCCAGTGCATTACTGGTACTTTATTTTATCGACCCTGTAAGGATGAAAGGCAAAGTTAACCTCGGCAGGATTTGAACTCAGATCAGAAAGGGGCGTAACTCTGTGCTACAAAGCATATTGTCCGACCCTCTACCGATACTGCCAAACCACCACCCTTAAGTATATAATATATTAACAAATAGTTCGTAATCCCTTTCCTATACATGCGCTGTATTATCTGGCCATTTTATTTCTATTTACGTACGATTCTGAGTATTTCATGTAAAATTGATGTATCTACTTTTAATGTAAAATTCCCTCTTTTCTCTCAACTATGCCACACTTCAGTAGCATTATTTAGGGCTCTTTAAATTTATTTTCGCAATAGATTTGAAAATAATTGCTTCAAATTCAAATAGAATATTTTGTTACTTCTAATACAAATTTCTAGATAAATCAATGAAAGAAATTTCCCAAATTAATTACTACGAAGGTGCAATTAATATTTAGTCATATAAAATCAAACTAAAATTTGAGCTTAATTTCGACACCTACTAACAAGTCCTTTATGGTCAACACCTCTGAACAACAACACTCTAGAAGTTAGTCTGTCAAACAAAGGAAAATAATAAAAACGGCTCAGAAATCAAAATAGAAATATAAGCTAACGTTAAGGTCCATATTTTATTCGATTACAGGGAAAAATCTTTGGTTAGGAATTACCACCCGAGTATTTCGTTGATCGTGTCAAAATGAGATCTTTTTTTTTAATTTATTACAGAGCATAGTATTCGGATTACTCGACCATCGTTGAAATAACGCCGAAAATAAAAGCCGATTACTGACACACATATATGTACATATTTATGTGATAGAAATATATATCTATATCTATCTATCTATCTATCTATCTATCTATCTATCTATCTATCTCGCTGGGATGGACAAGAAAATGTATCTATCTATCTATCTATCTATCTCGCTGGGATGGACACGTGTTAAACTTGCTCGGTAAGTTTTGTTTAAATTTCCTTAGAAATTCGTCATTGTGAACTTTTAATTTTATACCAATTTGTAGAGGGACTGACACGTCAAATGTTGATCTGGTCAGTCCTCCAAAATATCGTGCCCCTCAGGGCAAAAACATCCAAAATATCTTCGAAAATATTTTTGCAAAACACTTCATTTTTTTTTTAAATGGCCGAAGCACCTACTTCTTTGCCAAAGCAAGAAGATGGGAAGGGAAAGACATGCCTACTTGACCAGCAGGTAGTAGCAGACATGGACAAAGGAAGGCCCACATCACCGCCTCAACATTTAGAAGGTGACCAAGCTTCAGCTTCTTGTAAGCAACTGAACACGTCTGACGTCACAAACGTCACATGTATCCACACACAGAAGGAAATATATGTTGCAAATACTTCTTTTCGTAAAGAAATGGAAATTCACACAACAAAAAATGAAAATAACAGCCCACAACAGACACCAAAAAATACAGAAAATGAAAAAATTTAAACCACATCCAACAATACTAATCAAAAGGGAAAAAATGTCAACACAAACACCAAAGAAAATACAAACAACAGTGATAACTACAACAAAAAAGACAACAACAGCAACATTTCTTTTGCTGATACAGTAAAACAAAACGGAAATATTTCAACTTTTGGATTTAACCAACGCGAAACAAAAGTTGGAAGAAGCTAAACAATATTTGTCTTTTGGACCCAATGGATCATTTAGCATAAATTCACCACAAGAACTAAAGAGAGAGAATGCCCTGAACACGGTGGTTTTCAGGACAATCTCAAATACATCAAAAAGACCAGCTCAACTTTCTCAGAGTGACATTGAGCTGGTTTTAAGGAACCACATGGATAACATTTTATTCATTCAGAAAGCCAAACTTTTCGGCAGCATCTCGGTGCTGATGAAAGACAACATAACAGCACAAAAATATTCCATCGCGCCCATTGTGTCCACCCATTTTACATTTTTCCCTACATACATGGGAAAAAGAACGCAAAAAATAAAAATTACATGCATAAGACCCAAAGTAGATATTTGGTGGATACTTTATGGCCTAATTGACTTTGAACAAGACATTTTGATCTCAGTAGGGAAATCCTCCAGAGATATATTTAGTTGGACTAGCGTCCAAATTCTGGTGCAGATGAGCCCAGAACGTATAATGAAAATCCTCCAAAGAGTACCTCTGGATGGACAGACCTACATAAACATTTCGGTTGAGGGTAGGCGGCCCGCATGTTACCACTGCGCAAGCAGAGGTCACCTAAGGGCTGCCTATCCTCAATTGACAAAAAGAAAACCACTTTTACCCACACCACAAATAACAACACAACCACCACCACCACCACGACAACAAGAAATAACAACAGAGAACACTATCCCACCCAACCCCTCCCCACCCAAAACAAATACAAAAACACACACAGACACTATAGAACCCCAAAACATACCCCTACCCATCAACACGGATGAGGAACCACTATCGACGGCACCCAGCAGCGACGAGGAGGAACCCTTCCAACCCGTGAAAATAAAAAAAAAAAAGCACCGCATGAACAAAAACGAAAGAAACACACAAACACCAGCACAAACAGCACAAACATCACAAACAAAAGTTCCCCCTCCCGAAAACAAAACACCCACAACAAAGAGAAAACACACGCAGGAACCACAGACAAAAACAAACACAACACAGGAAAAGTACACATACACTTACATAAACGAAGAAAATAGAACACTGATGGAGACCATCAGAAACAACCCTTTGGTCAAAACCGAAGGGAAAACTTTGGATAGCTCCAACAAAAACAAAAAAACATGAACCTAAAACTGATCAGGGTCCCTATAGGAACTTATAGATCCCTAAAAGAAACATTTGTAGAGGACGTGGTGAATTCCTGCGTGAAACCAATCAACTGCGTCCCCTTCAAAGGCTTCCCCACCATAGGCACCTCCACCCATGTCATCCCCATCCCACCAGACAACACCTCCCCACCAAACACCTCCGTCCCCACCCCGCCAGAAACCACCACCAAACATACCTTCCAACACCCCCATGTAAATTGTGCAGCCTGGTCCTCAGGAGACGAAAAGGTGAGTGATTTCTTTTCTTCTTCTTTTAACTTTTCAGCACCAACATGGCCAATATTAGAGTTGGATGTGTGAATGTACGCGGCCTGGGAATGCCCTGGAAACAGGGCAAACACTTAAACAACCTCAGGTCGCACAGTATGAATGTAGTAGCCATTTGCGAGTCCAGGATCCACAGCGATCGACAACTGACCCCCATCTTCGACGACTTTGAGATCTACGCATCTCTCTGTCAGCCGGGAGGTGGGGGTGGGGATGCTGTTTTGCTGCGGAAACACCTGGACCTCGTAACACAGACGGTACACCTGGACCCGGAGGGTCGAATGGTGGTCCTAGACGTTGGCGGTAGTGAAGGTGGAGCCTTCAGGCTGGCGACCGCATATGCCCCATCCGGGACACCGCGGCCATACATCTTCAAACGTGTAGAGACTTTTCTGGGAACGTCCCGCTACCTGCTGTTAGTGGGGGACTGGAATGGAATCCTAGATGCACGTTGAGAATATGTGGGAGCATGTCCCGATAGAGGGGGATGTAACAGCCTCAAACAGTTAATCGACCGATTTGACCTGGCCGATAGATATCGACTAGATTTTCCGACTGTGCAACTGTGGACGTGGACTAATCTTGGCGGAACATCTAGATCGTACCTAGATAAGCTTCTAGTTAGAAAGAAGGACAGGGACATGTTAAGCTGTCCACAAATGTTCATGGTTGCCTAATCAGACCACAAATTAGTGAGCTGCATAGTCAACCTTGACAAAATCCATAGACAGGGACCTGGCTACTGGAAGCTGAACTTGTCGTTACCGGCATACAAAGCCTAGAGTAGACGGATTAGCACTTTAGTTAAGCAACACTTGGCGGGGGCCATTGTCAACAACAGATGGTGGTACTCTCTCAAGAGGGCAGTTAGATTAGACTCGATAGGTTTTAGTAAAGTATTAGTGTTAGATAGAAATAAGACCGAAAAGAAACTGGTAGATAAAGTAGAAGAGGCACTTAGGAGTGGAAACGTAGCCAGCGTGCTAGCGACGAGAACGGCCTTAGACCAGTTATTCGACGCAAAGCATGAAGGCTGCGTTGTCAGAAGCAAAATACGTGCTCTGGGAAACGAGGGAGCCAAAGTTGTTAGCTGGGCCCGAGTGACGGAGCCGAAAAGTGGCAACAAGTCCACGATTCGGTCTTTGGAGGACCAATACGGACGCGTGATACGTCAAGCAAATATGCGCGGCCTTTCGGCGGCATTTTTTCTCAACTGTTCGGGCAGGGCGGCGCGCCGGGAGGGGCTATAGATTTTGGTTCATACCTCGACGGCCTACAGCGACTCTCTGAGAGCGAGGATAAGTTCTGCGAAAGGCCGATTTCGGCCGCTGAGATAGAGTATGCGCTGAGCTAATGCGGCAAACGCATATCTCCAGGTCTCGACGGTCTCCCCTGCGAATTTTACGTAACAATGCCGGACTTGTTCTCCGGTCTCCTGGAAGCGGTCTACTGCAACTGGCAGCAGAACGGGAGAATTCCCAGTTCTGTGACCAAAGGCGCAACCATGTTAGTCAGGGGGGACAAGAACAAGGTGGATGACATAGGTAACTTCCGGCCCATAACTCTGCTCAACACAGAGTTACAGATTTTGGCCAAGGTGTTGGTAAGAGGCTGGCGCTTGTCGTCGAAAACCTGGTGGGAGAAGCGCAGACATGCGCAATCCCGACCAGGTCCATACACGACAACCTCCTCCTCATGCGATACATCATAGAGAGGGTAGGGTGTAAACCCGGCTTCGGTGGAGCCCTGATCAACTTAGATCAGTCTAAGGCTTTCGATAGGGTTTACCATCATTACCTGGATGCGGTGCTCGAGGCGTGTTCAGGGGCTGGATTGCTGCAATGCACAGCAACAACTTCTGCTCAAGGGTCAAGATGAACGGCTACCTCTCCGAGCCGTTCCATATCACGCGATCCATCCGACAGGGATGCCCTCTCTCCTCCCTTTTGTACGTACTGACGCTCGAGCCACTACTGCGGAAGTTGGAGCTATTGCAGGGCATCACTTTAGAACCGGGACTGCGACGTGACAGTAGTGGTGTCGAGCACCTCGCAAATCGGGGAGATCGGAACCTTACTGGAGGAATACGAACGGTTCACAGGAACGAAGCTGAACCGGGACAAATCCGTCGGTTTGCAACTCGGAACGTGGAGAGGCAAACCGATGCCATCCGATGACTTCGTCGGACCCTGGACGGAAGGACCGGTAAAGCTGCTCGGGGTCTGGTTTGGTCCGGATCTCTAGGTGGAGAAGAACTGGAACGAGGTGACGGCCAAGGTGTTTGCGCTCACCCAGAAGTGGGCCGAGTGCAAACTATCATTGAAAGGTCGAGCGGGCGTGGCGAACACTTTTATAGCGTCCGTCATCTACTACCGCTTGACCGTCGTGCCTTGTCCAGCCAAAACGCTCACCAAAATGGAGGGCGCTCTCTTCCAATTCGTTTGGAAGAAACGGGCTCCTTTGGTGAGAAGATCCATCTGCTGCCAACACCCTTCAAACGGAAGACTGGGGATGCCGTCCCTGACCACGCGCAAACACGCGCTCAGGCTGCTGCACCTCCACGTATTCCTCACCAGACAACCGGTGTGGGCCCCGTTCGTGAGGCGAGCTTTCCCACGACTCGTCTCGCTGACCGAGCTGCAGTCCTGAGTCAAACAAAGACCGAGGAATATGGGCGACTGGCACATCGAATGTGCTCAGGCGCTCACAGTCCTCTGGCAAACGGACCCGGCGATCAGTGGAGACTCAACTTCGACATTCTATAGAGGGTTGGTCCGCAGCAAGTGCGACGACACGCTCGGAGAATCTCTAGGCGTAGAGGAGGACGAACTGGCCAGTCTGTTCGGTAGGACCTTCCGCCCGGGACCAATGGACAACTTCCAAAAATCCCTGGCCTGGCAGTGCTACCGAGAAGCTCTACCAGTTCGAGACAAGCTCTACAGACACGGGCGCCCGGGTAGGGACCCTTCGAAAAAGATCTGTCCAAGATGCGTGCGCGACGAGGAAACCGTCGCACACGCATTCGTACACTTCCCGGTCGTTACTGACCTGTGGGGCTATGTAGAACGACTATTGTCGCGGGTGGGACCAATCCAGTTGACCACCGAGTCCATTGTCATGATCAAACTCCCACCCTCCTTCAAAAACGAGGGAGAGGCGGTATTCCTATGTGTTATGGCTCTGGTGAAAGAGGTTATATGGTGGACGAGGTTAAAAGGGCTGAGGTCAGACCTTTCTCTCTGGAGAGCAACTGATTCGTTTTTTCAAATATTATTTTGGAAGAAGAATCAGGATGGAGAGAGAGGTGCTGTACCCCAGCAAATTTTATAAAAGGTGGGTGAATGTGGCAAAGATGGCCCGAGTGGTTGGGCCTTGTCTCTATATAAGCCTGTAGGTTGAGGAAAAAGTGGAAGAGAGGAAGGGAGTACTCACTCTTGGTGCTCCTGGAGATGAGGGTTGTACATTTTTTCGGGATGTGTACAACACCTGTGTAACACCTCCCCCCTATTAGGGATTTTAATTGTTATTTGTTATTGTATTAATAGTTTTATTTTCATATACCTGTATGTAAACTCCTCATTTGTATTTGTCCCCTTCTTTTGTGTCCTTGTGGCTAATAAAGAAATTTATCTATCTATCTATCTATTTATATATATATATATATATATATATATATATATATATATATTCATTTAGGTTTGTAGGATCCCCACTGGATAGAACTGGTCATTCCGTATAGTCAGCCTTGATGTATTATTTAGGGAGAGAACGTCTTCGTTGATGTTGTTGGTGGTGCGAGTACGGAGTAATAATTATAAAATGACAGGAAGCTGGACTGGTGTAATTCCTTAAAGATTTATTATAGTATGATTATTTCAATGACCGGGTTCAGTTTGAATCGTGTAATCAGCTATTCCGAAAGTTATCCAACAAAGGAATATAATAATAGACACAATCCAAGAGGCTGAAAAGCAGAGAGAAATTCCCAAGACGAGGAGGTGGCCAAATATTAGCAGTTTCAAGACCGGGCGGCCGCCTATATTCATTTGTTGGTTAACTTTCTGAAAACCTGATGATGTCACCGGATTCATACTGAACCCGTTCATTGAAATGTTCATAGTATAATAAATCTCTAAGGAATTACACCAGCCCAGCCTCCTGTCATTTTATAATATATATATATATATATATATATATATATATACAGAGAGGGAGAGAGAGAGGGGGGTGATGAAAAACTTGGTGACAAACGTTTTGTACTCTCTTAATGGAATCAATAAAAAAAATGGACCAATTCACCTTCTATTAATATTAGATGACCTCTAATAACCGTCATTAATGGTTCCTTAGAATAACGACATAAGATAATTTACAACTACAATTATGGTTGACATCTTTTTATGACATATTTTCGCAATATTTTGAAAAGGTGAGTATTTTCTTTTGTGATTTCTTAAATATATATTTCATATTGAAATGGAGATATTGGTTCTATCGTAATCTCTCGAACTACTTATATGACAAAGATACCGAAATATCTTTGATTTGGATAATACAACAAATAATGCCTTTAATCATTGTAAACGCTTTTATATGTATTTTACAGAAAATGTAAATACCTGATAAATACCTTGATACTAATAACATTTCATTGTCTTATTGTGTAATATTAAACAGAATTATATTTAATGCAAATCATACATCAAATTCTTTGAAAAAACATGAATATTATGTTATAAATAGCGTGATAATTGTCAAAGCTTTTTCGTAAAACATTCTATGACCTCCTCAGTGACTGGGTTTTATTTTCTGTCTCTCCTGTGTCCTGTCCTACTCCATCTTGTCTTTGATAATTATTTGATACCAGACTTTAAAATATTTTCAATGTGTTGTCCTCCCTGAGAGGCCTGCCTGATTATTTCAAATGAAGTTAATAGAACGGAGACGCAAATGACAATATTTAAGCTAAGAAACCTAATACAAACTAGCCTAGAGTTCATCGCATTGAATATCGTGCTAAACTCTTCACCGACAATAAATCGAAACAATAAAACCACAGTGCACTAAAAATACTTGTAAATCAAGGGTATTCGCAATTTAGACAGCAATAAGTGGATAATATCAAAACGAGAACGGTACTTTTGCAGATTTGGTAGAGAGTCAGATATAATGCTACTGTAGTATTTGTTCTGACACATTACATTGTGAGGTCAAATTCTGTGATGATCGAATCTGCCTTTCGTCTTTCCGCACTCGACAAAATAATGTACGAGTCAAGTATTCGGATTGGCTTAAATGACTGTACACTTCTTGAAATTTGTTCACCTTTTTCCCAAATTAGAAATAAATGAATATCAACATCATTTTCGCATGTCTGTGTTAGTGACACAAATTCAATTCCCCGTGTCTATTCGTCGACAAACTTAAATCAATAAGGGATTCCAATATTGTCTTCCATTCCCTGCAGATATCGCGCTGGATAATATCGGTGTCAATGATTATCGATCATTTCCATCTTACTGTACACCATCTGTTCACTATAGAACTGGTGCATATACAAATGTTGATGTTTTAAACTATATTTTGTGCAGATTTACATCCTGAATCTACCAATTCTGGGTCCTTTCGACCCAAAATCTCTATAGATTTTTGAAAGTCATTACACGTGTAGATGAATGGGATCACATATTTTGTTTTACATATAGATACACTGGAATACTTATTAGCTTTTTGTGTAATTGCCAAAAGGGTCGAGCAAATATGAAATAATATAGTGAGTCGGATAAACAACTCTTTGAGACGAGAAGGGATACAAGATCCGTTGTGAATCGAGCTCAGCACCGGCTATTTCTCCCCAACGTTTAGATTCTGACTAGTGGTTCCATCCTCTTTATCAATATCCATATATATATATATATATATATATATATATATATATATATATATATATATACATATATATATATATATATATATATATATATATATATATATATATATATATATATATATATATATATATATATATATATATGAGTATATATATATATATGGATATATATATATATGTATATATATACATATATGTATATATATAAGTTAATAAAGTTTAACTTATATCATGACTCTGTTTTCCTTTTAATGTTTTATTATTTTCTGAGATTTATCTTAACCTACAACATTTTCAACATATGGATTACATTGAGTTCTTCATAGAGAATAGACCCCACAACTTACAGTGGATACCTCATTGTATATGTATATATATATATATATATATATATATATATATATATATATATATATATATATATATATACACATATACGTGCATACATATATGTAAATATATATATATATACATACACACACACTCATACACTCACACTCTCAGACACACACATATCCATATATATATATATATATATATATATATATATATATATATATATACTTGTGTATAATGGTAGCTATGGTGCTTCCATAGGCGGTATGCCAAAATTATCAGTCAATATTCATACAGAGTAGAGTGTGGATAGTATAAAAAAACGAAAAATCAGTGATGCATCTAGACTCAGTTTATTACGTGTTACAATTGTTTCGCCGGCAGGTGGCTCGAGACATGATCACTGCATGGATCTGGCTGATTCTACGGCTGCAGGTTCCTTCAGACACGGGTAGTTCGTTCGGAGCAAATTTTCTTACTGGGGTTTTTATCGTCAAAAAACACCTTAAAAAAACTTCTTCTACTCTTGTCATGCCATTGGCTGCTGTTATTCCACGCCATCTTAACTTCTGGTCACTATTTACTGCTACACGGGTCATCAACCATTTTGCGGCCGACACACTTCAATGGAGTCTTGCTGGGTCTCATACATCTGCTCACACTCCAGAGTATGTACCCACACATACACACACACTGAAGATTATGTACACGTTTCAAATTAAATTGAAATTATCTTTTATTACAACTATATTTTATTTTTGCTCCTGTAGACTGGCAATAAATGAACTCCAGAGCAGAATATTATAATTAAACATTCCAAATTAATAACTTTAAAAGAATCTTGTCGCCTAAACTTTAGGTAATACACTTTAGGTAGATTAAAACAGATTAAGCAAATTTGATCTGCTAACATCATTGGTATATTTCCACAATGTAAATGTGTGTAATGTTTAAGTTAATAAATGGAGAGGTGTGATGTTTGTTGGAGCTAATAAATATCAATATATATATGAAAATTGTTATAGAATATAAGGTTTTATATGTCGGAATCATTTTAGTAGAGTATTTAAGATGCTTTTAAACGTTATATTGAACAGAACTATATTAAAATGAAGTTAATATAAATTAATACATTAATTGAAATAGAATATTGTCGGGCGAAAGTTGCAAAATGAATAATGTTACTAAAGGTTTAGCATTAATTATTTTGAAAACATTAACTGTACAAATATATATGCAGAACGATGAATCCATTACTAAAATATTGACAGTAGTAAAATATTTTCTATGCAAGATATTCATAATCAACGTAGGATATAACTAAATCAAGGCAACAGCCTAGTTGATGAAATCTAACCAATGAAATCATGTCCGCTGTTTTCATAAATTAGTGTAACAGTCATAAACCTCAGCTCACAGCCATTTCCTTAAAGGATTAACCGACATTTAATTAATCTGCTTTGCTATATATATTTACAGCCAAGTATTTTCTCGCATAACCTCTCTTTATATGTTTCCAAATCATTATGTTTAGAGGGTCGGGTTTCATGCTTTGCAGCACATTTACGTCCCTTTACGGACTGAGTTCAAATCCCGCCGAGGTTAAATTTGCCTTTCATCCTTACGGGGTCGATAAAATAAAGTACCAGTAATACACTGCGATAATTGCTGGCCACGTGCCAAAAGTAGAAACAATTATGTTTAAAGCCCTACCTTACTTGAATATGTACATACAGCCACCAACACATTTATATAATAGAAAACTTCTCATAACCCATCAGAAGCACCTCAACATAGAATGCACATGTTATTTCGAATACGGCAACTAAAATCTGCCGTCCGCTTATAGCTCTCATGACAGCGGGTGCTATCTCTATGGGGGTGGGGGAGAGCATGTGATGTAAACTGTACGTAATTGTATTACTACCACCTGTCATAGTGATACGTTCGTGTGTCACAGGAACATCACTTCAAGCGTTTGAAACATTTTTAGGTAGAAACAGGCTAGACGATATCAGGATGGCAGGTTTCAAGTAAACCTATCCACCAATGAAGTTCAAGTGCATAAACTGCAGTTACCATGAGTAGCTTTCAGTACCAGCAAGTATGTTATGTATTTCTGTGCTTGAAATTAATATTAGAAACTGAGTTACATTAAAAAAAACGTCTTTCTGTATTCTCAACATATATCCAAGGAACAGCTTTCCTTCGCTCGTGTTTTAAAGTTCGCGCTTTAGTTCTGACAATGCAGCCTTCGTATTTCCCGTTGAAGAATTTGTCTAATTCTATTCTCACCGTTCACACGTTGGGGACAATGCCATCTCTTATCACTTTTTCTAATTTACTTAGTAAATCCACCGCCGTTCTATTTTTCTATTGCTACGGCTTTATTAATGGCTATTGATTCTCCACTTGGGAGTACCCTGCCACCTGCTGTTGATGACTCTCCGTGTCATCTTAACTAAATTGTTGATCCGGTCTCTGTAGATGTATGCGCCGGGATCAATGCGTAAAGCTTACAGGAACTACGGCCTTGCCTACTTATTCTATTTAGAACGACCTAGCAGATCACTAACTAATGATCTGGATAATCAATTGTTTGGAAATGCCATCACCTATCGGCCGATCTAATGAAAAAGCTATATATATACGATCTAGATGACCTCATGTGCTTGGTCCAAAATACACTGGCGCATTCGGGAAATCTAGTCGATTCTTGCCTAATATTTGGAACTGCCTGAACAGGTTCGTCAGGCTTTTGAAGCTACAACAACACTCTCCCAACATGCGCTCAAGATGCTTTGTCCGTCCTCCGCTTACAGTAATGGGCGAGACATTCACAGAAATGTTTCCAGACGCCTGAAAAATCCGACCGACCCGCAGTTATTCCTGAAGAATTGTTTGTGAATTATACATGTTTAAGGCAACCAGAATCTAATACAAAATGTTAAAGTAATCCAAATTTAATCTATCTAACGCACGAATTAAGTCAATTGCATATGACTTAATAAACTTATTAGATCATCAACACCACATTTATTAGTATTGATATCAAGGATGTTTAATAAATAAAAATTCGTTACGAACACTTACATCTTGATTAGTCTCATGTAATGTTAATGGATTCGATCGTACTAATAATTTTTTCTACTTTTGGCACAGTGCCAGCAATTATCCCAATGCATTAGTGGTTATTTATTTTATCGACCCCGTAAGGGTGAAAAGCAAAGTTAACCTCGGCGGGATTTGAACTCAGAGCGTAAAGGGATGGAACTCTATGCTGCAAAGCATGGCCTCCGACCCTCTACTGATACTGCAAATCCACCGCCCTTAAACAGATACCGATCTCACTACTAATATTCACGGTATCTGTTACCGGCAATTGCAATTAATCGCTATTAATCTTATGAATTTAACTATTTCCAGAAGAAAATCCAGTTTTCCTGTAGATATGTAGCGTCGTTGCTAAGTTCTAATTATTACACACCTATTATTAACAAATATTTCCTTGCTTTTCGTGCAAGTTAATCGCGACAGCTATCGTTACAACGATTTTGCAATATGACTATGAAATATAATTGAAATTAATTCTATCAATTCAAACATATATGGTCCCGTACTTCTTGTGGTTGAAAATAGCCTCTTATTTCTTATAATTCAA
The DNA here is from genome assembly GCA_964016885.1 of Eledone cirrhosa. Classification (NCBI taxonomy): domain Eukaryota; kingdom Metazoa; phylum Mollusca; class Cephalopoda; order Octopoda; family Eledonidae; genus Eledone; species Eledone cirrhosa. The sequence continues at coordinate 31,644,413 of OZ024743.1, read as the reverse complement.
ATGGTTGAGGACAATTAAGCTGCAAGTATCTTTAGAATGAATATTTAAAATTTCAATGACACGAGAACATCTGTAAAGAAATTGACTTACATTAGAATTATTATCGAAACTTTTTAAGTCAATCAAATCTTTCCCATGGCAAACGTTTGTGACTGCTGGCACAACTGGTCATTACTAAGGCAATTTGTATTGCACAATGCATTTAACTTCATACGGTTTGAGGGTCATAACATATTTCAACCAACAGTATAACAGCTGTTATGAAAGATGAATGATTTTACATTACATATTTTAGTTAGAAATTAGATTACTAAGATGACATTGTGGTTCCCTTCTACGAAAATGCCACAGAATACGAATGGATGCCTTTTCATTTGCTGTCATATACAAACAACTGGACCTTATGTTATTTCGGATTATTAATTATGTCTGAAGGATCATTAATAAAGTTCAGGAGAGGATGTAAGTATACAGGATTGTAAAAAGTTCGGTCTTATATATATATATATTCATAGACCATATAACGATGACCACGTCACTTAGAATCCGGTACTGGGATTTCATGAACAACTTAGAATACGTAAACTGTTTATTCTTCGGTGGAAAACATATCGACAAATATATTACTCCTACGGTAACAATATTTTTTTTACAAAACACCATCCCATATATATATTATTAATGTTCAACATGACCCATACAGACATATATATGTATATATGTGTATTTATTTATATATATATATATATATATATATATATATATATATATATATATATATATATATATATATATGTGTGTGTGTGTGTGTCTGTGTACGTGTGTACACTTACATTTATGTATCAGTTGTGCTAGGGCGAGAAATAACATTACAATGTTATTTTAATATTTGGCAAATCCAGGCGTAACTCACTCGGTATACAAATGAGGCTACTCAGCCGATGTGTACTTCAGAAAATACTATATATTTAGAGGAAGGGTAATGATCCAGAAAAATGTTGATTGTTCCTCAAAGCCATTATTGAACAAACAGGCAACGAACGGTCACCGGTACGGCACATCTTCAAATCCTGCCAATTGTTTACAATATCATTAATGCTCGATATAACCCATACGTAGATATGGATATATGTGTATATATATATATATATATATATATATATATATATATATATACTAAGAATAATGAGTTCTAAACTCAAGCAGTCCTTTATAATGAAATAGCTCAAAGAAAAGAAGTATTTCTGAGCCGTGTAATACAAGTTAATATAAATTAATATATATGATAAAACACAAATACCAACATATAAGTGTTTGTATTGTAAATGACTAAGTTAGCTAGATTGAAAAATACTAATTATAATAATACAGTTTGCCTGTCTCGATTTAAAATAATAAATCAATAAAAACAAACGATATTGGCAAATGGCCGTGGTACTTAGACAAATTTAAATTTCAAAATCAAACCTGTTCCGTAGATAAGTTTAAACTTCAAAATCCAAATAAGTTTCCAGATGAAAAAGTGAAAAAATACACCCGTTCAGCTCTCGTCAGTAGGTACCCTGAACAATTGGTATGTTTCACTTCAAAATATTTAAAAAGACTGTTTAACGCACATGGTTTTCCAGTTTCTAGCTGCCGCATACTCGTTCTGCTAGAAATAACAGCCGTTTATATGGGGCTAAAGTTAGCTCTACATAAGGAGCACTGATACTAAGAATAATGAGTTCTAAACTCAAGCAGTCCTTTACAATGAAATATACATACCAATTGTTCAGGGTACTTACTGAGGAGAGCCGAACGGGTATTTTTTCATTCTTTCATCTCGAAACTTATTTGGATTTTGAAGTTTAAACTTATCTACGGAACAGGTTTGATTTTGAAATTTAAATTTGTCTAAGTACCACGGCCATTTGCCAATATCGTTTGTTTTTATTGATTTATTATTTTAAATCATAACAGGCAAACTGTATTATTATAATTAGTATTTTTCAATCTAGCTAACTTAGTCATTTACAATACAAACACTTATATGTTGGTATTTGTGTTTTATCATATATATTAATTTATATTAACTTGTATTACACGACTCAGAAATACTTCTTTCTTTGAACTATTTCATACTCTGTGTGAGTATGTGTGTGGATGTATGTGTGTGTAAATGAGACGAAGGGGGATGGTGATAAAACTACGGCAAAACAGCCAACAGAGCCAACAGACTTCGAACCTTTGCCTCGCCCTGCGTGAGTGAATGTGTGTCTGAGTGTTTTTGTGAATGTATGTATGTGCTTGTATAAATGTCTGTGTGTATTTGTGTGAATTTATGTCTGTATGTGTGATGGCAGAAAATGAGTAAGAGAGCTACTTCTTTCATTCGTCTCTCTCTCTCACTCACTCACTCACTTACTTACTCTTTCTCTCTCATGAAAAATTACTTCGTAATTCCAAAACAAACGAACGCGAATTGGTACTCCTAAATGTTTGACGAAGCCAGTCGTTGCATTTGCTTATATGTGCATGTGTGTGTGTGTTTGTATATGCAAGTGTTGTTCGTGTGTGTGTGAGTGTGTTACTATAAATTTAATTTGTGTGGTCTATTAAAAACATTGATGGTTAGGTCGCTGTTCATATTAAGCTTTTGTTGATAACCCAAGAATTACTATTTCCATACAGAAATACATTGCCACTGAATTAGCCATAGTTTGGACTGAGTAAGACGTGTGGACCTTGTTGCAGTATTAGGCATGCGAAAAGGTCCTCGTGATAATTTCGTGCACCTATTAGTATCTATGTATATATGTATGTATATATCATGAAATGGTGCATATTAGGAAAGATATGTATCTACTATCAGAAATACCGCCTTCCTCTGGAAGTATATGTGCCTGCACGTTCGTTTCTATGTATGTATACATATGTATGAAAATGACATGTAGAAGACCCGAACTCCGGTTTATTTCCTACTGCGGTTATTTAATTCAGCATCATTTATATTTGCCAAATATAGAACACTACGCAGACGCATGCACAGAAATATAATTGTTCACCAGTGTACGTTCTTCATAGTGTATATACGAATGAAGTGTTGTGGCATATGAGTATATTTTTATTATATTACTGGTATATATCTTATCAGTCATGTAGTGGTAAACGCTGAATCAATTTCTGAGAAAATGAACTTGGAGCGAGGAGGACTAAAGTAATTATTGATTTCTAATATTGACAAAGGGTCACGCATTCACAGAGAAAATATATAGTGGATTTAATCGATCAATGTGTATATTTCTTCATTTACACTGACAGGGTGGAGAGGAAGGTCAATTAGTACGGGATTTGAGTTCAGAATGTAAAGGGGCGTAATTCAATACCGGAAGATATTTTGTGGGATACCTTAACGATTGTGCCGGCAAGCTCTTTGTCAAAACTAAATAGTTTACATCATTTCAACGACCAGTCTATTTGTTTTCTCAACTTACAACACTTCTCTCAATACAAATATGACTGGGATATATATAAACATAAAAAGTGTTATAAATACATTGATTTATTTTTTAGTAGAAATTATATTGTGAGCTATATGCAAACCTCTGTTCGGATTAAACTGAGTATAGCATGTATTACATTTGAATTAATAGGTTGCTATATATATCCATGTTTGACGCTATTCTGGCATCAATAGTTTACGGGGGAATGTGTCATAGCCATTTGCAGAGCCTCATAACTGTTAGCAATTGTGATAATTCGAAAGGATGATCCCAATCATGGCCAACCCCTTTTAACTTTAAGTATTTTGTTCCATAGATTATTCAATGCGTTTAATTTTAAGACAATACGGCGAGAGACTATATAGGGGATTAACACCCCGCATGACTATATACAGTAAAAACATCATTTACACATAAATGTTATGTCGACCCTGATGACTATAAAAATTAACCTTTGTATGCATAGTTCAGGATTTTATTTTAACAACTAAATATCATTTATTCATACATAACCAATACAAGTTCTACGACAATTCTGTATACAATAAGTTAGACCCCGTATAATAAATGCCATCTTTATCAATCGCACGATCTCTGTTTTGGTGTTAAATCTGCAATCACTGATAAACTAAGATACCATAGTCATGTTTTTATTCATATTTAGTGAAGCGTATAGGATAAGGTAACATGAAGATAAAAAGGAACTCCAAAGATGTAAGTCAAACATTAATATAGTATTAATGTCCATTAAAACACTATGTTCACTCATACATATATTTCTTTAAACTATTCCTTACTTGAATATAACGGGAAAAAATGATAGAACAGTTATTAACTCATGATTTACTTTTATAGTAGCAATGATATACACACTCTTTTATGCGCAGATTTCTAACCGTTTATTACATGTTTTACATTTATATAAAAATACATTGCCTAATGGCACGTTGAGATTTACGGTGAATTTAACTGCTATATATAAAGAATCGGTTAAGTTACTGTGGTTGTGTACGAGTCAATACGAATTACGTAGCACGATGCGATGGGTAGTATGAGAAGAGCTTGGCAATATTTCGGTAATATATACTAATATAAAAACATTAGTTGCATTGTATGTATTATTCCGTCTCCATGTACCAGATTACTGTGTCTATCTAAATTGATCTGCTTTGCATTAGTGACAGATTCTTTACTAGTATGTGAGATTATCCACATACCGAATATCCAGTCCGCAGGACAGCTTACTGCTTTTCAGGTTGCTTTTCTCAGTACTGGTTGAAGCTGCTGCATGTATTTCACATGACGTTGTGACCATCAAATACAGACATGCTCAGAAGTATTCCTTCTTACCGAGGTAGCAATACAACGAAAAGCATATCGTATAAAGAGAGAGGAAGGTAAAAGGATGGTAAAGGCAGAGTAATGTCAGATGGAGATTTCCTTCAGACACTGGATTATAGAAGATACCTTTGATTTGGCATTACTAAACGTACACATGCTCGGAAAATATTATGCGTCGTACTGGAATCGCCACGACCCTAATGTACGCAGAATCTGGAACCATGCGGTATACACGGCTTCGTGATCTGTGGGTCGTTATTTAGCTGGTCTATGTCAAACATTAGTTATCAGGTGGTGTGACATCCTACTCTACCAGTGTATAGGCAAGGAAGAGCAAAAGTATTTTACTGATGGACACAATTGAAAGGCTTCATGGAAAGATTGTCCCTCTCACACCAAGTGCTCACCAAATTTTTCATGTATCATTTCTTGCAAAACGAGAAGTTGAGAAGAATGTGTTATGACAAACAACTGACGGTGAGAAGCAGAACATATCAATATGAGTCACGACTATGTGCCAGGAACAGGTAGAAGGCAATTACGTTTCATTGGCGCTTCAATCCCGCATTGTATAGGAAATATTCCGACTCATGATAAGCCTGCTCTGCTTTTAAAACTTTTATTTTCGATTATGTTATGTTTTTCCATATTTTTTTATTCAAAGTTTCTGTTAAACTAAATCTCCCAATTATTCTTGTTTTCGTAATGTATTTCGCCCCCAAATTTTCCCCAATGTGTAGGATACCTTTAAATAATAAAGGGAATAATTATTAATATTAATTATTAATTTAGTCGTTTTACTGGTGATAACTAATTGGGTGATGGAGTAGGTTTTAAATAACATAGCAGCTACTGCAACACTAGACATATTTTCATTAGAGGAAAAGAAAAATAATAACATTTGAATTGAGATATTATAAACAAGTTCAGAAGTGGCAACAGTGTTATGGTGAATGGAAAAAATGACGGTGATGATGATACTGGTAATAATTAAGTTTCTGTTGATGATGATCATCAATATAAGGATACAAATGTGAGGACGACGAAGATAGTGATAATGATGGTGATGATGGTGATGGTGATAGAGTGTAGTCTGAAATTTTTATTTCTGTACTGAGACCTGACCAAATATAAAACGTATGCGCGACAGAAAATATTATTTCCATCAGAAGAAATAAAGAAAACAAATAAAATAAGAAACTAAAATCATTGAAAGAAAAGCAATATAACACATGAGAAGTAAATTTAAAAAAGTGTTATTAGAAAATAAAACAATCATTCTGTGCCGTATCTATTTTCAGAAGAATCAGCCAATGGAGAGTTGTAAAAACAAAACAGAACATACGAGTAAAACAGCAAAAAGTGATAGAAAATACGATCTCTTATCTTATTCTACTCTTATATGCACACTTTGAAGCTACAAACTTCAATATGTCGACAGCCGTGAAGTTGTCTTGTGTACACCTTGAAGCTGTAAATAGTAATATGTCAGTAGTCACGCATGTATGTAATCGGTTATGTATATTTAGTCACAGTGGGCTCTTCCACTGTTTTAATTTCATCTACTGAAAAACTAAATGTTCAAGCGAGCTGTTATTTATTTCGTCTTCCTTTTACACCTCGGGTTATTAGAAAACTAATAAAATTACACATATTCCTCGTAGTTTCATAACAAGGTTTTTATTAACTTTCCCTATTGAACTCACCACTAACACACATCATTAGATTCGTTTGCTTTGGCGTAGAATTTATCTTCACATTCAACTTCAAGTAAGTGTATAATATTAGAACATTAGTCTTCCGGCGTCATAGCGTATGTTCATTTTCTGTGATTTCTTGTTCTGTACTTCCTAGAAAACATTAAAAATATAACAGCACAATATCTATTACCTTATTTGTGTAGAGGGTAAGTGAATTTAATGACCATATTGAACTTCCGATCTGATTAACAGTAAAACATAAAATAGATATCGTTAAGTAATATTCTATAGGTGTTTTCTACTAAACCTAATAAAAATTCTCAATTGTTGAAACTTTCATAAAATTGTATGAAAGACAATTCCTGAACAAGAACTCACGCGAATGCAGTTTTGTTGCGAAATAAAAAACATACATAGTGAATGTTTGTTAGAGTCTCATGACAAAATTATACTAGAGAAAATGGATTTGATCCAATGCAACTTCTCTTCAACGCTTAAATGTTTGCTTAAGATCACACACCTACAGATAAAAACAAGTAGTGACTGATGGTATATCTGTATGCATCAGCATCCACAACTACCCGTGACAGTACTATGAAATTATCAAGTTCAGACAGATACCGATTCTAATCAAGACATATCCATGATTCCATACATTTGACATGGGCTATTATTTCTTATCAGTACTAAATTTACAACTTACCATCAATCTATACTATCTCAGTCTACTACACTCCAGCCACCATGTTTTTCACAAAAAAGTCACAAAAATACAGTGGTTTTCACAAAGAAAATCTCCCACACGTAACAATCTAATGCCTATTGACACCAACAAGGCCTACAAATTTATTAAATTATTTTTCTGGGTTCCTGTATCTCCTTTAACGTATTACAGGAGATGTATTGTTATACAGTGGGTCTTGGGCATTTTAAACACCTGACAAGGTCCAAATTCTCTCCAAATTTGAACACAGACGAATTATTCAAGAAAACGAGAGATTGAGTGATAGAAAGTAAGACAGACATATAAAGGAAGAATCAATCTTAGTAATGCACTGGTAATGTTGTATCAATTATCACACGAGAAAAGCGACGTTGATCTTGGCCGGATTTAAACTCAGAGTGCAGAGAGAAAGAACGATTACCACAAAGCGTTTTATCCGACGTTCGTACAACTCAGCCGAATTTCCGCCTCTATCTGTTTTTTATTAATACACAATATACCGAACTTAATCTTAAGAAAGAGTTTACAAATTGTTGGCTAGTAAATAACCTGTTACATTGCAGAGCATATGTGGAGCACAGATTAACATATTTAGAAATGCTACTTCATCTCACCAACACGTTTTAAATTAGACGTGATCGACCCATCCAAAACACCACAAAATAGTCAGAGTTCCATACGTAAGTCATCTTCCAGCCACTATCACACCTCTACTCCAACATTACGTAAGTCATCTTCCAGACACTATCATACCTCTGGTCCAACATTACTAAGTCATCCTCCAGCCACTATCACACCTCTGGTCCAACATTACTAAGTCATCTTCCAGACTATCATACCTCTGGTCCAACATTACTAAGTCATCTTCCAGACACTATCACACCTCTGGTCCAACATTACTAAGTCATCTTCCAGACACTATCACACCTATACTCCAACATTGCTAAGTCATCTTCCAGACACTATCACACTTCTACTCCAACATTACCAAGTCATCTTCCAGACACTATCACACCTCTGGTCCAACATTACTAAGTCATCTTCCAGACTATCATACCTCTGGTCCAACATTACTAAGTCATCTTCCAGACACTATCACACCTCTGGTCCAACATTACTAAGTCATCTTCCAGACACTATCACACCTCTGGTCCAACATTACTAAGTCATCTTCCAGACACTATCATACCTCTGGTCCAACATTACTAAGTCATCTTCCAGACACTATCACACCTCTGGTCCAACATTACTAAGTCATCTTCCAGACACTATCACACTTCTGGTCCAACATTACTAAGTCATCTTCCAGACACTATCATACCTCTGGTCCAACATTACTAAGTCATCTTCCAGACACTATCATACCTCTGGTCCAACATTACTAAGTCATCTTCCAGCCACTATCACACCTCTACTCCAACATTACTAAGTCATCTTCCAGCCACTATCATACCTATGGTCCAACATTACTGAGTCATCTTCCAGCCACTATCACACTTCTACTCCAACATTACTAAGTCATCTTCCAGTCACTATCACTCTTCTACTCCAACATTACTAAGTCATCTTCCAGCCACTATCACACTTCTACTCCAATGTTATTAAGTCATCTTCCAGACACTATCACACCCCTACTCCAACATTACTAAGTCATCTTCCAGATACTATCACACTTAAACTCCAACATTACTAAGTCATTTTCCAGAAACTATCACACTTCTACTCCTACATTACTAAGTCATCTTCCAGACACTATCAAACTTCTACTCCAACATTACTTATATTACTAAATCCTATAAGATTTAACTTCATAAAAGGGATGACAGAGATTCCTAAATACAGTAAACCCTTGCATTCTTTGACTAAATCATAAAACATACTGTGACCTAAGAATCATCCCATGGATGTATTATTACGAGCACCGATATCATATGTCCCTCTTAAGTTTATGAATTTGCCTGGAAGAATGAGCTGAAAAAATATATGGTTTAACTAAACCCGCTGTAAATAGTGCTGAGTCGTATATTCAAGAATGATACAGATAATTCAAATGGTTTTTTTAAAGATAACTGTCAGATCTTATATAAATATTTAAATGCTGTGAATTTTGTTTTTAAATGTAAATTTCTTTTGACAATTATAACAAAAAAAGCAAACGGAAATTTTTACATGATAGTCTTATAACTCACTTCCATTTAAAGCTGGTTTATGTGTGTTTTTTTTTTACAGAAATGTTCGTCAAGCAAGCTGTTCAGAACTAACAACCACGTCATTTGTAAATATCTCACTGTTGGAAAACCAGTGATAGTTATTAATGATTGTCGTAAGGAAGAGATGGTTTCTTAAATATTCCGGAAAACAATTAATGCTAATGATTGACTTTGTCAATTGGTCTATATTTTCTGTTAAGTTTGATTTTGAAGTTTCGATTAATATGGGTTTGAATAGAATTGAAATTGTAGATTGTTTCTATAGTTTTTCTCTATCGGAATAACAGCAAAGTATTATCTAAGAATATTACCAGGGGAAGCTTGAAAAACTATAATCAAAAGATGCATCCGAAAGAAACCATATACATAATACATATTTCATCATAATTTAGACATCACTAAAAGGAAATATAATTTAAAATGTCGATCAATATGCAATACACAAATGATCCAAACTTCATAACAATTCAATATAGTCAACATTGAACAAAACGTTATAACATGATTATATATAGTAATATTTACATGTGTATATAAAATAAAATTGAAAATTTGCTGTATAGAAAATTGCACTAGAGAGTACCTAACACACACACACATACACGCACACACTCACACAAACTGACAGACAGACAGACACAGACAGGCACACACACTCACACACACACGCACGCACACACACACACACACATATATATATATATATATATATAACTGTAACAATTTTTGAAGGATCTCAGTACTATCCACTATGTATCAAATGCATTGTATCAAATCCATGTTATATTGAAAAACACAAATGTTCAAGATGGATCGATCGAGATTCATAGCTTGGTGCATAGATAAAATATTTCTCGTACGACTATTTCACTGCATTTATATCCAAAGACTGTATGCGTTATTAAAGGACAAGAGTGTAAATATTTTAAATATTTGCGTTTAGCTTAGGAATATGCGTTCTAGGAGGCAAATTATTTAATAAATATGTAATTTATCTCTAGCGACGTGAGATATCTCAATATTTAGATAATAGTCATAAAAAAATGTGGAAAATGCAGCATAGAATAGGTTTTTAAACGAAAAGACCTAATTTTAAATTAACCTGCATTGTGGCGTCTCGTATAATTTCTAAAATGCGATTCGTATAAAATCCTGCACGTTAATGTTAATTAACTTTCTGACCTGGAACGTACATAATATTGTTAGGAATGCAGGAAGTTTCGCCAATTCATTTATTCTAAAAGTAGTGTATGAAGTAATATATATTTCCGTAATTAAATGTGTACAGTTATGTTCAGTTATTGCTCAAAGAATAAATGTTTAAGAAGATGTAACGAATGAGGCACAGAACATTGATTATAATATTTTGATATGAAATTATGCTAGAATTATTTCAGTTATGATTCAACTTAACATTACCAACCTTGATAATAATAATATTGTGTTACATTGAAAATGATGTAAAATTTCTTGATTGATATACTTAACAAACTGAGGAAACGTTCATTGCTAAAACGCTGAGAAATTTTAACTTTTTAAAGTAGTAACCACTATAGTCAAAATATATTATGCAGATATAGATTTTATACTATGCTCACTTTCATATAAAGAAAGAAATAGTGCAAAGTGGCATATTTGAAATCTCTATGTTCTATGGAATAGACAGCATTATGCTTCATTACCTTATCTATCATGGCACAAGGAAACACAACCACATGTCCTTCATGGACATACTTGTACATAGTTTGAAGCAGATTGTTTCAAGTTTGTTGTTTGCTTTTATTAAAGGTAACTACATTATTTGATTTTAATAATAAAATGTTGAGCGGCCAGATCTGTTCTATTATGGTATGTATTCCCCCATGGAGTTATTTAGATATTTAGATAACTTTACAGTCAATAAATATACATTTCCTACAATATATACCTTTAAATGCAAACAAGTCTCCTTGTTATATTGTCATGGGATAAATCTTTTACGGGATGAAAAACAAAAGCTGACTGAAGCAAAGCATTATTACTATTAATTTTACAACCAGAAAGACAGCTAAATTTGAGCGTAGAGAAAACTTTTGAATGTATATTGCAACGTTTCTATTCCGTTATATGGTATCAATGCTAATTAAAAATGAAATAAAAGCCTTCCCTTCATTCATCCATTAGGAATTTGTCTTAGGCTACCCCTAGATTTCCTTCTATACACATATAAAAGGCATACATGTTCTGGCGGTAACAATCTCATCCGACCATTTCTGCGTATTATATGTAAAATATCCCAGCTTCATGTCAATAATCATATAATCAGCAATATGCACTGATTACACTATTCAACAAGTTAAGGAAAATATCCTCTGTAAATGTCGATGCAATACACATATCAAGAGAAATATATTCACAAGGGATAATAATATGACGCCTAAGATTGTAGAACTAATGTTTGTTATTTACTCCAATATATACAAGTCATTCTTTGATATAACATGAATACAGTTAAATAAAGGTAAACACGAGGAATACAAAACTCGAACCAGTTTCCCTTTTCTCGGATTTAATTCCACTTTGTAATTTCTTCTCTATTCAGTTCAGTATCTTTGTTATTAAATCTGTGAATAACTCCACCATTTATTCTTTTCCAAATGTATGATATATTAATATAATATATAAAGAGATATCAAAGAGCCTTGGGAAATGACATTCTCAAAATGTAATTAATTATTTCTTAAAAATCTACATATTTTCGCTGCTGATATAATGTATCTTATTAAATATCATATATGCTTTTCATTGTTTTTTGTAGCATCATAAATTATTATTCAACTTATATGATGAGGGTGTCTTTATAAAATGCGTTGTTCCATCTAGTCCTCTATTAATCATGGAAGCAATTGTCTTGTCATCAACTAAACTTGTAGATTTACTTACATCTATGTTATTATGCGTTTAACCATTACTGTTGCTTTTACTCTATTTACCTCACAACTAACTGCATGTTACCACACTGACTCTCGTATATAAATATTGGATTGCTAGAAACGAAAATTATATTTTGTATATATTTGTATTATATTCTCTATTACTTCCCTAGGTATTATATTCTCTATTACTTCAATAGATAGCTTGTAAAAACTTTCCAGTTAGAAATGGAAGCG
>OZ024743.1:31606804-31626804 GCA_964016885.1 Eledone cirrhosa | reverse complement strand
ATGTCAGGTTGTGCACCTTTCAAATAGGATTGCTTCTTTTTGCTTTTTTATTGTTGTACATTCAACTGGTTTGAGAGCTTGGCTCTTCGTCTCATAAGTATGTTCCTATCTCTGGGAATACGATGTTTGTGTCTGTTGGCATTCTTCTACGGGACAAACCTTTGGTATATAGTGTGTATCATTGTCATGAAGTGTTGAAATTGTGTGTTGTTGTCTTTTGTGGCGGTGTTGTCGCTCCATATTTGCTTTCTGATTTCTCTCTTGATCTTTTTCCAGTTAGCCTTGTAGAAGTTAAGGCTGGATAAGGTCCCGGTGCTTCTTGATGGTTGTGTCTCTGTTGATTCTCTCGGACCACATAACATTAGTTCTACTAAGTTATGATCCGATAAAATTTGTGGTGTCACCTTTACATTAGATGAGCACTTCGTTGTTTGTAAAAAAGAGGTCTAGGAAATTCTCGCCTCTTGTTGGGAGGAGTACTGCTTGTTCCATGAACAGCCTGTGTGTGAGGGCCAGCAAACTCCGTCTGTCTCTGTTCTATTGATGTCATTCCAGGGAGGAGGTGGCCTTGAGGTCATTTGACCTTTGGCAGGTTGAAGTCTCCCAGCAGTTGAATGTTGAGACCCTGGTGCAGTGTGTCAAGGACCTCTTCTATCCTCAAATTTACCCTCATGACTGGGGGCATCGGGCAGCCGATATGTGACACATATTACTGTTGTTAGTTGCTTCATATGTACTATCAGTGTGTCACAGACTGAGTTTGAATGTGTCAACAGTAAAATTGGTGTGACATATTCACGGATATACAGAGCAACCTCACCATGAGTTATTTCCTTCCAGTCCGAACGAAATACAGTATATTTTGGTATATGTTTTTCCGCATCTGCTATACTGCTTGTCAGATGCGTTTCGGTTAGTGTCGTGCATAATGCTTGATTGCTTATGACTGAGTCTCCCAGCTAGCGAATTTTACTCATGTTAGTGAGATTCATCAGGCCTCTGACATTCAGCAGCAGCACTGGTGTGATTTTCGGGGTGCCAGCAATGGCTGTCAGTATGACGCCATGGCATGGTGTCAGCGGCGGCGACTCTGGGTTCCTTAATTGTGGTGGTCTCGGGTGCTGGTGTGAGTGGCCCTGGCTCTGAAAACGATGCAGTCAGGTCAGCTGTCCCACAATCTTCTCTGCCATCACTAAACAATGTGTCTGATCTGCAGCTGCCATCTGTATCTCGTCGGCATATGTGTGCCTTCCCCTTGTTGAAAGGGCACGCGCGACATCAACATACTTCTGGGTTTTTTTGGTTTTAGCTGGGGCATGTTGTGTGAGTAGGAATGCATAGTTTGCTTGGATCCTGGGGTGAGCGAATCTACAGCCTGTCCCTGTGTCTCCATGCTAGCAGGTCCCGTTCCTGAAGAACTTGAACGTTACCTGGGTTTTCTTGCTCCCAGTGTCTCGGCGCCTTCTGTTCTTCCTTTGAACGGTTGTCCACTGGTGCCTCACTGCTTGGTTTTCTTTCGGAAGGTGATTTAGCTTCTCACCTTTACCGTTTGCTTGTTGGTTGCCCGGCCTGCCCTCCCTGACTGTGGCGGCGGTTATCTAATTTTCTTTAATGTCCGTGCTTGTGCATTCTTCCTTTTCTTTTTCTTTTCCTTTCGCTTTCTCCCCGTTTTTCTCCTCCTTGAGGACACGGCTTAGCATCCCCATATGTGGCGCTATGAGAACATAGGCTTTCTCGATTTCTTTTCTTTTTCTTTCTATCTGCACGAGCCTCCTCAGAAAGCCATGGTTCATCAGGGTCTCCGTAATCTTTTTGCTTAGTGGTGACCCTTCAGCCAGGCTCCACCCCTTGATCAAAACCGCTAGTTCCATCTTTGACCAGTTTCGCTGACATTTAATTTCACCTTTTCCCTGTATGCAGTCCATTTAGCTGTAGAGAGAGAGAGAGAGAGAGAGAGAGAGAGAGAGAGAGAGAGGTCCAGTGAGAAATTTAAGGAGCGATTTAGAGGGAAAGCGATAGAGAGAGCTTGTGCAATCTGGAGAGAGAGAAAAAGAAAAAAGAAAGGGGAGAGAGACAGAAGAGAGGGGCGAGAGAGATAGCGGGAAGAGTGGGGGAAAAGGCTAGAGAGAGATAGATAAGTCCAGTGAGAAACTCAGGGTGCGATTTAGAGGGGAAGAGAGCTTGTGCGATCTAGAGAGGGAGAGAGGGAGAGAGCTTGTACGATCTAGAGAGAGATAGAGAGAAAGAAGGAAAGAGGTAGGAGAGAGACAGAAACAACGTGAAAAATAGCATTCCAGAGAGAGAAAGAAAGAATGAGAGGGACAGAGAAAGCGTGAGAAATAGCAATCCAGAGAGAGAGATAGAGAGAGAGAGAAAGAAAGAAGGAGAGCAACAGAGACAGCGTGAACAACGTGGACCGGTCAAAGACAACTATAAATATTAATAATTAATATCGTTCGAAAATAATATTTCGCGATTAAAACACCAAAACAAAGTGAAAACAAATGATATCAACATGAAATATTAAAGGAGCAGAATAAATTAAAATAAATTTAGAATAAATTAAATTAATGAAACCCAAATAAGTTAAAGATATAGAATCGCGACAGATTTATATAAATTAAATTTAAATGTAGGTAGCAGTTTGTTTACAGATATGAATAACGGCTCCCTATATATATAGTAAATCTTAGTTATTATAATATCAATATATAAAAAAAAACAATAACAAATATATATGCTCACTGAGTTAAAAATAAAAATAAAATTATATTAAATTACGTTACTTAAAAATAAAATAAAATTAAATTAGATTACGTTACTTAACTAGCTTTCTATGTTCTGTATAAACACAGAAAGCACGTGTGTGTCTTTCGCTTCTTAGAAAAATATCCAACAGTGAAAATAAACCCAGTTAAAACGCTGAGATACGTGAAATAATAGCTTCAAAATACAGATACTTATCTTTTACAGAGGTTTTTGTTAAGTTTTAGGAAGTCAGCATCATAAATTTTCCCGCTTTCTGTCGCTTTAAATTTCAAATCTCGCGTTGAGGAAAAAACACGTCTAAACGACAAGCTGCTAAAACCACCATATATATATAAGTATATATATACAGTTATATTGAAGTTTAAACCAAATATTTCTGCTATCATCCTATACGTGGTCTTCAGAAATACACACACACACACACACACACACACATATATATATATATGTATATTACTGTGGGTGATTGTGAATAGTATAATACCGCAATCTGGAACACTACTTTTATGAGGTTTCCGATTTTGACACCGGCTCATAACATATAGTACTATACGTAATGATACGTACATGTGGATGTATTAACAGGACTGGAATACCATCTATGACGTATATATATAAATATGCATGTGTCTATATATGTTGTGAAATTTCGTGAGTTACCATCTACTGACGATTTATATATGTTTTTTGTTCCCCTTGCCGGATATGCCTCAAACATTGTATAAACCATATGAATTGACTGCTTCAGCTTCTTCTATACACTTACCATGATTTGCTTGTGTTCCTGCTGCTGCCTGTGCTGTACCCATCCTTATGCAAGACTAACACCCCTTATCCGCACAGCTCCACTATCTTATGGTTACCCTAACCGTGCTGAATTTGGAGAATAATAAATCCCCTCTGAACCTTATTACCATACTTTAAAGGCTACATAGCACTTTTCTATATGACACCCCGGTTGATGCCTAATCCTTGTGTAATTTATCTGCTGGATATCCCTACTTGGACAACCGTAATATTCGAGTGCACTGTGGCTCACCTTGTTAAACTATAGGATATAAAACTCTTTGTCATGGGAAATCATCTGGCCTATATCTATTCGACTGTGACCAATGCATGCTTTCTCTCCTTGTGTTTGTGTGCCCTGATATGTATCTATGTCTTTCCCTCTCTCTTATTAATTATTTTGTTAAATATCTATTTTTTTATTATTTTTAATTAGTTTTTAATTTCGATTTTTTTTTCTTTATTAATTATTATTATTTTTTATTTTTTATAAATTTTTATTTTTTATTATTTTTTTATTTTTTATAATTTTTTTAATTATTTTTGAGCATTCTTTCTTTTTTTTTCTTTATCGCCTTGACTGAATCCTTCACATGCATCTATCTCTTGTGTGATTACTTCAGTTTATTTTATTTTTCCTTACTCTGACTAACAACCCTATTATGTATCATCTCTATTCTCACTATTATCCTATGATACTGTACCATATAGCTATTGTTCTTATGATGTAGGTCGGTAGAGCTTATCTTCATTATTGTATTTTTGTTTTCAACGCTCTGATGAGTCCTGCCACATGGTATAGATGAAACACTGTCAGCGAATAAAAATTGATTGGTGTTATAAACGCTCTTTGTTTTCTTTTACTATATATATATATATATATATATATATATATATATATATATATATATATATATATATATATATATATAAATATATATATATATATATATATATATATATATATATAGTAATATATATATATATATATATATATATATATATATATATATATATATATATATCTTGAAGGTCGTATATTTACTGGAGCCATGTATTAAGATATTATTTCTATATATTCAAATTCGTATAGATCAAGAAAATTGTACCTAACATTTCTCATATATCTCATATTTGAATTAACAACGTTTCACGACTGCTAACAAGTCTTGTTACATGCATCATGCAAGATTTGTTCTCCTTATTTCTCTGCATTTAATATTCATCTATTTCTGTCTTTCTTTCTCTCTCTATCTCTCTCTCACTGTCTCTCACTCTCACTCTATATATATATACAGTGGTAAGATAGCAGGTGGACCAAAACGCATCAGAATACTCGATGCTTAGGTGAATATATATATATATATATATATATATATATATATATATATATATATATATATATATATATATATATTTATTAAAATAACAGATTAAAGTTTAAGCAAAGAATAGCTGCTTTCACCCTTAACGGGATCATTATATATATACATAAAACATCACATTGACCCTGTATATCGAAGGTGATAGTAATCAAGCGAATGATCATGGTGATAATCATCCTTATCTTCATCATTTTCATCATAATTAATGTAACCATCGATTATCAAATGTGAATTTAAATGTATTAGGGGGCAGCACTTCCCTCTTAACCCTCACGTTCCTTTCGATGTGATAAGGTTTTAGCCGAAGAGAAAACTGTCCGTTTTCATTACTTTCAACCTCATCCACCACACAACCTCTTTCGCTATGGAAAACTGCCTGCCCTTTCCGTCTAAACTAAGGCGGTGTGTTGATGTTAACTATGGACTCGGACGATCGGACCTTAGCCGGATTTATGAGGTGTATTCTCAATAGAATGAATTTTATCTTATTTAAACGTAAGTCGTAAAAAATCACTTAGTGTCCATAAGAGAACGTGACAACTTTAAACTTGAATTGGTAAAAGTTTTCTTTTGAAGCTTATAAAACGACGAATGATAGAGTGGGGCAATACTTACACAGGTTAATGTACAGGTCGTATGGTCTGAAGACGGAGAGAACATCACCCAGATGTAGTAATAAGGAGCGAGAACGTGATAATCCCATGGGATTTCCCTGTGAACACTGAACGAACAATCAAGTCCAACAGATCTGTTATAAGTTTGAACGGCCCTAAATAGAAAACGTTTCTTAACTGACATGAACGTTCCATCAGATCGAAACGTCTCCTCGAAAGAGTTTCGAAAGCTCAGTAATTATAAAGATCAATCAATTAAAATTGAGAATACGTAGCATCTTAAGGCCTGTGATAGTCAACATATTTGGAATGATAAAAAAAAGGGCGCTGAAAACTATTTGGACCATAAACCTGGAAAGCCATCTCTGCAAGAGATATAGTTTTCTCTATCTCTTGCTGTTGACTGGCACTGCCCATGTCCTAGGAAAGGCATTATCAATTTAAAAACATTGTGCAGTCCTATAGCTCCAACCGAATACCTAAACAGGCATGACAGAGCTGCACAATACATACATTGGATAATGTGTAAGCATTTTGACCTGCCCCATCAAAATAATTGGTGGGAGCATCAACCACCTCCCATACTTGAAAAAGATCACATCTCAATCTTGTGGAACTTTAGCATCCAAACAGACCGAAAAATAGATGCAAACAGACCTGATATAATATTGAAGGACTTTCAAAAGAGGGTATGCCTGCTAATTGATATGTCTGTTCCAATAGACAAGAATGTATCTATAAAAACATTTGAAAAGTTGAGCAAGTATAAGGACCTGGAGATAGAAATTGGAAAAATGTGGAAATTGAGAACTAAAACAATACCAGTGGTTGTAGGCGCTCTGGGAATGATACCTAAGGGGTCTAATGATTACATATCGCAAATCCCAGGAAACCCGCGTATAGGAGAAATACAAAAGATAGTACTAATGGGAACTGCCCATATACTAAGGAAGATTCTGTCAATATAAGTACATCACAAGTCTAAACACTAAAGATGCATGTGTGAATATGTATGTTCTTTCTTGAACATGGCGGACCTTGTTGTCTCTTGAGGTCACTGGTTGTGACTTGGTGATAACTCGTATGAACATAAAGCAAGATAAATGCAACTGTAATAATAATAATAATAATAATAATAATAATAATAATAATAATAATAATAATAATAATAATAATACTGATGATGGTTATTTATAACATTTACGGGATTGCATTCATTCGTGTAAAAAAAATAAGCCAAAAATAGTATTTCTTACTTGACTAACGTTTACTTGAATACCAATGAAGGCTTAATATGCAACGTGATCGAATTAGTATTTGGAGTATGGACTTTGCGATACTTATCTAAATTTGAGAAATACAGGTTCCTTACATTTTAAACTCCAGCTACTCACCGAGCCTAATATTGAAATAATTCAATTGTTCTCGCAAAATGTTCATCTTTTGTATATTTCGCTTCAATGGCAAAATACCGCTACATGCTTAAGTTACTATTATATATAATTGTTTCTACTTTTGACACACGGCCAGTAATTATCCAGTGCATTACTGGTACTTTATTTTATCTACCCCGTAAGGATGTAAGGCAAAGTTAACCTCGACGGGATTTGAACTCAGACCATAAAGGGACGTAACTAGGATGGAAAGCATGGCGTCCGACCCTCTACCGATACTGCCAATCCACCGACCTCAATCTAAACTATAATAAAAGAAAGTGTGCGGGATTGGGTACTGTTTATTTTTTTTTATCCCGTTAGTAAAATATGTTGCATTACTTTGAATAAATAATGAATGAATATTGCATAATGTTATCTACTCAAATTCAAAAACAAAAATAAATAATTTCAAATTGACTTCTTTTCAAAGTTGCACTTCCGGTATATTGTCGCCACCACCACTACTTCAACTACCATATATATAGAAAGAGAGAGTATGTGATGAGAGAGATAGAGAGATTATGACTTTCTACACACTGACGCGTATCATTGTGCACATACATACATCTATATGTATGAGTATATAACTATAATCGCGCAAACACAAACTTATAAAAATAGACGATCACAGATATAATTCACACAAATACACATACTTTCTGAGAAATATACATACTTTCACACAAACATATACAAATATACATACATTCACACATACTTTTATATAAACATACATACATTCACACATACACATTTACACAAACATACATACAATCACACATATACATTTACACAATCACACACATAGAGTCATGATAGCGTTCGCTTTAATTGGAAATGGGAGGGTAAAACAAGTATAACGTTTTATTTTTTTATTAACTCTATTTTTTTAAACCTCATTTAATATAGTGGTTACAGAACGAAAACACTAACAAATATAATATATACAAAGGAAAGGGAAATGAAAAAAGAAAGAGAAACAATCCACAAGCAGGTAATACACACATCTTAGATCCCATAGAACAAAATGCAGATGAAAGGGGTGGAAAAACGAGCCACTACCAGAACAAAAGATAGCAATATAGTGAGGAGCACTGGGAAACCTCACTAATAATTTTTGAGGCAGGCCAACACGCTCGCAGCGTTACCTGGGGTGATGACAAGGCTGAGGTGCTGAAACAATCAAGTGCCCTCACGTGCATCACCAGTTACCTCTGATTGGCGAGACGCTAGTGAAGATAAGAACATCGCTGTCAGTAACCCGACTCCCCCAAACGTCTAGAACGCCACAGACTGGATAATGTAGTTAACTGACAGAACACGGTATTTTAGGATTTTGTTCCGTTCAGCTACGGTTGTTGTAACTGTCGCCCTTAGCGCTGCATCCAGGATGTAGGAAGACGCAAAAGAGTCACCAACTGAGACGTCCTAGGTAAGGCACCTGCCTCCTGACCAGGACCACAGAGTAGGACCGTCAAGTTTTTTCCCATCAATTCAGGACAACCCAGACGGTTCCATCATTGAGGGGATGTTATCCCGGGCCAAAGCTCATGAATGGTAATTGGACAGTGTGTGCATGAGCGCGTGCGTGAGTTTTCGACGTTCTTAAATTAGAGACACGTGTGATTGTGTACTCTTTTTAAGTTGGAGACATATATGTGTGTATTCCTTTCATTCCTTTTACACAAACATACATTCACACAAACACACATACACATTGCGTGATGGATGGGTGGACAGAAGTCCCTCAAATTTATACACATGTGAATGGAGTTCTACTGAAGCAGTTAGAGAAGTTCAACTATTTTGTAGCCGTGAGTGATGGTATGCAGGAGGGTGAATTAAGTGCAAGAATTGCAAAAGCTGATGCAGTATAGCACCAGCCTCAGCAATCAGACGAAGGGGGTAGGTGTAAAAGCTAAACTCGCTGTCTTCTTGGTATTCCTGCCAACTCTTACCGAGGATCATGAATCTTGAGTAATGACCAAAATAATACAATTGCAAATAAAAGTGGCAGAAATGGGATTCCTCCGAAGGGTCTTTGGAGTAACGTTACTCGATAAAGTGCCTAACTCAGAGACCAGAGCGTCACTCCTGGAAGAGCCGGTACTTCTCCGAATTGAAAGATCACAACTCCGATATTATGAGCATGTGATTAGAATGTCTCAGTAAAGAATCGCTGGACACATTTTACAGGCAAAACCAACCAGCAAGAGACCCAGAGGAAGACCCCGAGAAAGATAGTTGGATAACATCCATTAGATTGGCTGGTCACCCTTTGAGATCGAGGTGGCTCCGCTTTGAGATCCATATAGAGATGTTTGCTACTGACAGACTCGGTGGAAGAAGTGTTTGAGAAGGACTCTGGCCCCACGACCCTTTCAGAAATAAGTGGGTGAAGAAGATATTGTCAATTTACTTTTTAATTTACATATATCTATTACCTAGAAGAGTACGCCGGTGTATGCGTGTAAAGGTACGCGTGCCGGTTGGTGCAAGCATGGCGTCATGGGTCACGTGTTAAAACTGACAATCACGACTTATAGGATCATGTCACTTCATGACTTCCTTTTGCTACTATAACTTACAATCGATTGATATTTTATGAGTAGGCGGAAACAAAATGGGAATATTTCAAATAGTCAGCATGTCTAAACAGATTGAACATAAATATAATTATCATATTGGTCTAGTATTCTGTCAATGATGCATATGTAAGTAGTGTAATCTGGCACATGCAATTTAATGAGAGGGTACTTTCGTTAATCGGGCAATACGAACATTTATATTTCTAAACACATACGCGACCCATCATCATCAATTGTTTCTACGTTTTGGCACACGGCCAGCAATTATCCCAGTGTATTACTGGTAATTTATTTTATCGACCGGTAAGGATGAAAGGCAAAGTTAACCTCGGCGGGATTTGAACTCAGATCATAAAGGGCCGTAACTCTTTGCTGCAAAGCATGGTGTCAGACCCTCTACCGATACTTCCAATCCACCACCCGATACATCGTCATATAATATGATAATATAACATGGCCGAAGCAATGTATTCCTATGGTAATTGGATGCTGGCATACTTGGTTTTCAGTTTGCGTTTAAGACTTGCTAAGAGAAAGCCCATATATCATTAATCTTACTTCATACGACCATCATCAAATGGTAAGAGCTATAAAGGAATCTGTGGAGAAGTTGTGTCAGTTCTGAAACGAATGTCATTTTAAGGTCGTCAACTATGACACAGAAGAAGAATATTCCACGCTAACTTCTCTGTCAAGGATTGGTTTCAGATGTCCATAATTCGCGTGAAAGTTGGGGAATGAAAGCGGTTGATTACTATGAAGAGAATAATGGCTTTGAATATAGAACTTTAACTCAGTTAACTAGATAACATATATATCACTTTACACAGCTACATTGGGTCTACATGGTATTAAAAACATTGAAAATTGTGTTATGTCAGTGTGAAGGAAACAATGCATTGAATTATGCTTTCAGTTATAAAACCAGAGATGTAAACTAAGTCAACGTACCGCTAATGATGTATATTGTTTATAAGTAGTATTTAAACAATGCCACTATAGTCATCAAATTTATTTTCATGGTCAAAAGATGAAATAAGAAATGGACACACATGCACAAATAATTTGATTTTTGTTTCGATTTTTCTAACACTGCATGAATGTAATTGTAAAATATATTACTTGAATTGATGCAAGATGACTGTGTCATTAATTATTGGGAATTAATTGTTGTAGCGACCTCAGAAATGTGAATATTGTACGCAGGATGATTTAAAGGGGTGAATGCAATCTAGGCATGTGCTCTGCAGATTCTGGCCATTTACGGTTGTAGAAAAGTGGTGTACTCCCAGACACACACACGCAGATGCAACCCACACACATACGCACATATGTATATATATATATATATATATATATATATATATATATATATATATATATATATATATATATATATATATATACATATGTATATACATATATATATGCAAGCACATGTGACTATATTGAAAGTGAGTAAAATATTTTAAAAGACAATATATTAATAGCTAGAAGAAAACAGACAATTCGTGTATCATAAACGTTTTCCAAAATAAATTTTAATTAAACACACCGTCCCCTTAAATAGACGCAGAAGAATCGGCACTGGATATTTTACTTCAATGAGAACTATAATTATGCCGAAGTAGTTATTGTTACTTATTAGTATATATTTATTTTTTCGCCATTTTGTTTGGGGAAATATAACATTTTCACTCCGATGTAGGTAATTTAAAAATAACATTACGTTAAAGGAATAGAATCAACATCCTTTTAAATGCTTTAAGCTACAATGAAATTGAAAATAACACTACGGTCGCATGCACATATTTGATTAGTAAAAACGGGTACTTTATAGAGAAACTAATTTAAAATATTACTTGCGCAAGATGCTTCTAATATACCAAGAAAGAATCATTGGATATGTTAACATTCCCTCCTTGTTTAATGTGGAAAAACAATATAACCCAAAATTACAGGTTCATCAGATACTTATTTAATCTGAAATATATCTTTCGTTTCACTACTAAGTCATCGAAAACATTTGGACATTTTAATATTCTCGTCGTTTCAAATGCATTGTTGCTATAAAGTGCCGGGATTTCTGATCCAACAAAACAAAATGAAATCGCAACATGGTTGGAGTTGAATATTATACCTTCTAGTAGAAAAAACTGGAATGCTAATTGATATTGTCTTTTACAGATTATTAATCGAATGTAGTATGTCTCATAATTACCTAATTAGTGTGATAAAATTCTTCGTCAATTTAATTCCGAAATATTTCTCTTCGTCGTCGACTATTTGAAAAAGTTTTGTTCTTACATCAGCATTTTTCCAAAATATGCTTTGTATTATATATTGTACAGCAGAAGGATTACAATGTGTTTCTCAAATCATTTCACTTATCTCAAACATGTTATGAATTGATATATTGATATAAACACTATTTTATGATTCAATGCTTGTAGGAATTAAAACCCATGAATGAATACAATGTATAATACAATTGTCATAATAGTGGATATGAAGTAATGAGAAACGATAGGTTGTTTACAAAATGCCCGGTAGCATTCTTCTATGTTATAAAACGTTGGTTTTATGGAGATATTTCTGTAGCAAGAATCGGAGAGAAATATATTTAGAAGCCATATGGAAACTTGAATAAACAGCTGAATTGACGCGAATTGGCTTTATTACCCATGATTTATGGAATTTACATGGGATTCTGTAGAAGTATTATGTTACCTTAGAAGAATATACACATTTAGATATATATAACTCCATGTATGTTATACACACACAGAAGCGATCCCTCGACCTTTCATCATTATATATATTTTTAACCAGAAGAGAGAGAACAAGTGAGAGTGAGTGACAGAGTAAGAAAGGGTGAGAGGGGAGGGGGAGATAGAGATCAAGTTAACATGCTTATTTGGTTACGCGCGTGATTTATGTCTGCATTAACCGATCACTCACCTATTTTCTCTAAATATTTTCTTCTGTATGGTTGAGGTACCGCATCGAAATGCGGCGTTTCTAAGACATTTTCCTAGGCGGAGCAGATCTTCTCTCATAGTCGATTTTATCCATAGAATAATAGAGAGTGAGGGGATAGAACTGAGAAGAGATATAGACGAAGAATCGACACCAGTAATAGACTGGAACTGTGTTCATTGAGTGAGAAGGATTAAAAGCAAAGCTTTCCTCAGAGGAATTTGAACTCAGAGATCTGAGAGTCAAAACAAATACTACAAAGCATTATATCTGACGTTCTAAAGACTCTCCAGCTCCTTTTATATAGAGCAAACCGAAAACTATGGAATTTTTATCAAATCTCCTTTTATTCACTGCGCATTATAAAAAAAAACAAAAAAAAACATTTCAATACATCGGATATTGTTCAATGTTTGACCTTTTGAGGATTTGTGTTTCCATTTGCCATTACCGTTTCATTTTAGTCCCTGCGTTTAGGTTTAAAAACATATTTATTTTAATAAGACGCACTGGATATATTTTTGTTCAGGACATATCTTCAGGTAAGATTATTGTAAAGGACATTCTATTATGTTACACTTGTTTCTGTTTCTGTAATACTGTTTGTTTACACCATTTTAATTATACTGATGGTAGCATATATATATATATATATATATATATATAAAGAGAGATAGAGAGACACACACACACACACACATATATATATATATATGTATATTTTTATATACCGCTTCGTATGAAATCATCAGGTTTGTTATATACGTATATATTCCAATTGAAATGTGCATATAAAATTAGTAAGCCATGACAGACTAGGGGAAGATTTTGGTATTTCTCACAGCCAAGAAGAAAACAAAAAAAAGAAGATCAGTGAATATAAATATGAAAGTAAAAATAAAAATAAAATCATAAAATATGGGAAGCCAGCGGTAAGCAAAATCAGCATAAACAAACAAAGAAAAAAATTGGAAAACAAGGGAATATCTAATGCAGCTAGAATTTTCTGAATTAAATCTGTTCCAAACATCCAAGTACGGAAACGTTTTGTTTATAGTTGGTAGATCATTTTACAATATATTGTATCTCCAATCTTGGTAGTTTTCAGTGAGTCGGCTCGAGATGTTCTCACTCTCAGTGTGTACGAGGGATATATATATATATATATATATATATATATATATATAGAGAGAGAGAGAGAGAGAGAGAGTGATGGAAAAAGAGAAGCTTTGGGAGTGGAATCTAAAATGGCTTGATTTAGCATCATGGCCAATTTATTTTATCGACCCTGTATGGATGAGAGACACAGTTAACCTTGGTGCGATTTGAACTCAGAACGTAATGACCCATAACTATATGCCACAAATCATATTGTCAGACAGTCTACTGATACGGACACTCCACAAACCTAGAGTGAAGTTTTACATGATGACATAACCTGTATATATTTTTCTCAGATTTAGTATAATTTTTAACCATCTTGACTTGTCAAACCAATAAATTACGGAACCCACTCAGTGCCAATTAATTGAATTGTTTTAATCTTGAATAATTTCAATCATATTACTTAAAACGTTTGTACTATAAAGGATGCTATAAATAACTAGGCTAGCACAACAGTTCTGCAACTCGCTTTTCTCGGGAACAAGCTCAGTGCTGTATATCCTATGAGCTGGTATCTTTTCCACGAAAATCTCTAATGTAGTACTATCGCCCATGAAATCGGATATAGATAGAATTAGCAAGTATATACTAGATAGAATAATAACACAAATCAAAGACAAACTAATAATTAAGCTATGGGGTAACATTAACGAAGCAATAGATTGACTTAGCAAAATAGACAATAAGGAAACCTCCAACTTCATACAGTTTGACATCAATGACTACTACTCCTCCATTTCCCCGGTCACCCTAAATAAGGCACTAGCCTTTGCACAGAAAAACGTGGACCTATCCTCTGATGAAATTAGAATAATACTAGCTGCTAGGAGAACTATCATTAGGTTCGATAATAGTTACTGGGAAAGAAAAAGACGGACATAATAGCTTGATCCCATGGTGATATTGAAGCTATTCTGTCTGTTTTTTTCTTTCCCAGTAACTATTATCGAACCTAATGATAGTTCTCCTAGCGGCTAGTATTATTCTAATTTCATCAGAGTATAGGTCCGCCTTTTTCTGTGCAAAGGCTAGTGCCTTATTTAAGTATGTCTGTTACTTATATATGTAGCACATAACTTACATAAGTAATTTTGTAACATCCGAGGAGGAATGTATAGAGACTATACACTCCTTTTAGCTAAAACCTTAAATAACCAAAACTAGGAAAGATTACGAAATAACATCAGAATCTTCTTCAATAAACTAGGCCTCGGCCTCACTTTCGAACTTAACTCTGAAAAATCTAACTTCTTAGATGTAACACTCAACCTAAACATAGGACTAATAGAGCCCTTCCATAAAAATAACGAAAATCTAGCCTACATTAGTTATAACTCAAACCCCCCTCGCTCCATAATTAACTACATAGCACATAGTATATCCCTCAGAATATCACGCTTATCTTCTAATCTAGAGATTTTTAATGAATATGCGAACTACTATAACATAGCTTTACTTAAGGCAGGCCACAAGGAGAGGATCAAATACATAGCAGATAGAGACAACAACAACAAACCTAACGACAGCTACACTACCCACACCTATAGAAATAGCAAATATAGCACTAAACATAGAAATAGACAATGAGCACCAGAAATAACTGAACCGAATACTAATATAGGGACCTCTAGGAACTATAGAAAATCTAGAGATAGGAGATACTTATGGTTCAATCCAATATTCAACTCCTCTATATAAACAAAACTACCTTCTACATTCTTTAAACTAATTGACAAGCACTTCCCTAAACTACACAATACCATAAAATCTTTAATAGAAATACTATCAAACTATCTTACTCTACTGCAACCAACATAGAATCATACATACATAAAATTAACTATAAAAGAATCTCTAATGAAAATAACCTACAAACACACACCATAACACCAAATACAAATCAATCACAAACACATAACAACATCACAACCACACACACGTCAGAACACGTCACAACACAACTTCAACATACCTAAATCTCAACCCATACATAACAACATACAAAACCACGACGGAGCACCTGCACACAAGAATGCCTCCAAATGTAACTGCCACTTACAGGATAAGTGGCCACTACAAAATAGATGCCTGGAATCAAATATAGTGTACCTCTGTACTATCAATTCGGCCAACTTAGCATGGCACTACATAGGTTCTACTGCTGGGGAATAAAATAAAAGATGGTATATTCACAGACATTCTAAGAAGCACCGTAGTCTAGAGACCACAACAACGCTGGCCAATAAAATCTGGCAGCTTAAAGACACAAACCAAGAATACAGGATTAGCTGGTCGGAATTATCGGGAGCAAAGGACTATAGAAATGGAATGTCACACTGTGGACTTTGCAATATGGAGCTGTGCAATATTTTAAAGTATGACAAAATGCTGCTCAACAGCAAAATAGAACAATCAATTTTCTGTAGACACAAAGCAGCTACTAAATTCGGAAATTTAAAACCATGATTCGATCCAACAATCCCATAATTCAAGCTGAACCACCCGGAGTCTATTACAATAACTACATTCCAACCCACTATTATTAACTGTCAACAGATCAACTAATCACTAAATCAACATCATAAATCTCATAACCTTTCTTTCACTCTCTCTCCCTAAAGCTATTTCACCTCTTTTGCCTTGTATCCTAACCTGTATCTCTTCCCCTTTCACCTAATTTCTAATTTATTAATTTTATCTTTTATCTGTTATTTATTATCATATTCTTTCTTCCTATCCTAAACCTCCGTGATTTAAGCAATACATATGTATATATTTATAATGTATGTTCATATTAATAGTATTTATACCCTCATCACATCTTTATACTTACTCACCACTATAACTTTAACCACCACCACCACCATTACCACCACCATTATTATCAACAATACTGAGTTCAAATCCCGCCGAGGTTAACTTTGCCTTTCATCCTTACGGGGTCGATAAAATAAAGTACCAGTAATACACTGGAATAATTGCTGGCCTTGTGCCAAAAGTAGAAACAATTATTATAAACAATCGTATTATGTTCATATTTTTTCACGTATATATTGTTTTACTTATTTTTTATCATCTTCATTATAACATCTTTATTATTTTTTTCTTTTTCTTTCTTTATTATTGATGTTGTTATTTGAGTTCTCCGTATTATATATACAAACACCGTGTGTAAATTATTCAGTTATTCCGATGATTTGATTAGGCATACACTGTATTTAAGGTCGATTGACACTACGCCGAGTGATTAGCGACCTTTAGAAATTCCTAATCAATGAAACAATTGTTAATACTGTAAATAAAACCTTTTTGTACTGTTGACCATGTTATTCTTCACGCTTTCACTATATACATATATATATATATATACATATATATAAATATATATATATATTTATAACAGATTTAATAAATATTTGCTCTACGGTTCTTATATATTTGATATATATTTATCGTTATCAAGCCCTCTTTGGATTTTAGTCTTCAAATTTATTATTATTACTATATATATATATATATATATATATATATATTGTAGTTCCTGTCTGTTTCTTTGTTTCTTGTTCACGAGCTCGTCGTATGGTTTTGGAGATAAACCGCCATAACCATATATGTTATGAAACTACATTGCCTAGGGTACTTGGATAAGTATATTTCATTTTAATCAAAGGTTTCCCCGGGTGCACAAACTCCCACTAAAAAGTTTTCCCTTCGATTTAAATGAAAAGATTTGATTCCTATTTACAAAGGTTTTGAATTGACATTTTGAAAAAGATTATTTATAAGAAACAACATAATATAATTTTGAAACAATTAATAATGTAATTTTGATTTGATATATTACAAAAAATAATGATTCCAATTTTTTATGCATTACATTTTACAATGAGTAATATTGAAACGCAGAGTTTTTCACCATATATTATATCACTGATTTAAAATCAATCATCATTTTGTTACTAAAAAAAATTGTGAAACGCAGCAAGACGCGGGAAATTGGGCTAGTATATATATATATATATATATATATATATATATATATATATATATATATATACATACATACAAAATGAATTGTAGGTTTGTGATAAGCTGTATGAAATGCGTAATATTGAAAAATATAGAAATGAAAATACAATTAAGGAAAAAGAGTGAAAAAATATTTAAAACATTTATTAGAATACATGTTAAAGGCGATACACAGACACGCACACAGAAATACAGACATACGGACAGACACACATACGCATATATATATATATATATATATATATATTTATTTATATGCGATCATAAGCATATCACGGTATCCAAGATATATATGCCAAGAGTTAATGGGAATAGATTATCGTTTTGCTAGAAGACTTGTATTATAATTCAACATTTGCATTTTCATACATAAGGCTACACGTTTGCAAGAAAATTCAAACATTGTTATAAAAAATAAATCAAAGCATGTATTCAATTCTGAATTCAGATTGATCATGCATAGTAGTGTCTGATGTTCAAATCATAGCCATATTTGTAGTACTATAGAATATTCTACTATTATTGCTGATAAGAAAGGATGGAAGTGCTGTAAGTAGGAAATTCTTTGATGTTAAACTCTTTCAAATATCTAGACGTTGAATGTTATATGTGTTGTAATAGTGGAAGCGTATTACATAGCTTTCAATGGACAACTATATACCTAACTTTAAGTTAATCCTTTTGTAATTCCACCTTGTTAAAAGTTAATATGATTATATTTTAGTTTTTTTTTTAAGGTAATCAATGAAATCTGTCTAAATCATATATAGGATAATATTGTCTTCAACTATACAATAGTATCCAAACTCTAATTTTATTGTTTTTCCAGTATTATTGTAAAATTAGTCTTCATTTTCAATCGAACAGCGTATTTCATTCTCGGATAAAGAAAGATTACAGGTTGGGAAACATAGATATAATAGCGTGCCTTAGCTTTAGAACGATATCTCAACGGGAAGAATAATCTTTTGTTTATCCACACACACATTTGTGAAGCGAATTGCATTAATTATATTCTAAAAGTCATTGTTGATTAAATACTATTCTACAATAATATCTGTGATTTAACCTGGATAATGTATGCAGTTCAATACGACATTTTTACCCACAAGTGTACACGAGAAGGGTAGTTATCAAGTGAGAGTTAACTGCATTTGCCACTCTGGATAACCGTATATATAAATATATTATTCATGTATAAATGTATGTATGATTAAAAGTAAATAAATTATTTTATTACGCCCGTATTTGTCTAAAACGATTACTTATGTTGTTCATGCTCAAACATGTAAAATAGAGTATTAATCACAAAAGCAGTTTGTGAAAAAGGAAAGAAAAGAATGTTCTTTTCATATTTGCTTACTCATATTTGCTTATTCATAAACAACAACGAAAAAAGAAAAAAAAAACTAAAATTATACAGCGTTCTTTCAAAAGCTGTATGTATGTATACGCTACTGTTGCGGCTGAATACAATGATTACCCTTCCAACGCGTCTCCCTCACCATCGTCTGGGGAAAAGCCTTCAATATTCTTTCAGCTACGGGCGTGGGAATGAGCCCCCCCCCCCTCTTTGCTTATAATAATGAGAGGTAGGGAGAGCGAGGGAGACGGTGACAGTGTCAATAGGAATTTGATTGCATTATGTTCAGGCATAATATATACGTATATAATTGTTTCCCACACCACATATATACACCTGCAAATAGACACAACACTGCTTCTTAGAAAACGTTTGTTATTTTTTTCTATTCTCATATTCATTTCTCACTGGAGGAATATGATACAAGTTTCAAATTCTTTTAATACCCAACCAACAGCATTAGCACCAGACCTCAACTAAGAACACCACAGTCAGCACAGCGACCACTATTACCGCCACTACACCAACACAACTACTTTAGTATGTGTGTATGCAATATTTGTGTGCGTGTATGTGTGATATTTTAGCAATTTTTTCATCTCCTCTTACCCCTAACATCTTAACTGTCACTTTAGTCTGTATCTATACTACTTTTTTAATCCATTTGTTAATTTCTTCAATTTACCTCTCTGATCACCTCCCCATTCACTATATATATGTTCTCATGCGTGACATCTGATATCGGACCAACCAACCACCCAAGAAATATTGACAGCCGATCGACTTTCGTCAAATCGGACCGAGGAAACTCTGTTCCCATTAGTCTTTCCAATTGTTAATACTCTCTATCGGATGCAACTCCAGGTAGAAGGAGCAACGTGAAATAA
>OZ024743.1:31596804-31599304 GCA_964016885.1 Eledone cirrhosa | reverse complement strand
TGTGTATTCATACATGCGCATACACATATATACAAAGACACTTAGAAACCCCTTCTATTTAGCAGGATACAGTAATGCAGTATTGGTTTCTTTGAAGTCATCGGTTATGATTTCATTCAGCAACACTACCAGCACTCTCTCTCTCTTCCATTTTCCTTCTCTGTCTCCTTCTCTCTCTCTATGTCTCTCTTTCAATCTACTCTCTCACAGCCACTATCTCTGTCTCTCTATCCTTCTCTCTCTCTATTTCTGAAGGTACACAGAAAAACTCATATCTCGGGAATCCGTGCTTCGATTTACGCGAAACATGTTTTATTCCATTTGTATTCCCATTTCAGGGGCAACTTCCTTTCAAAGTATTTCCCCATTGTGCACCCTTTTGGCCGTATTACAATGCAGACAAACAAGCAAGCAAGCAATGACAAACTTTTAGTAATATATATAATTGACACCTACATAAGTTCCGCGTGACATGTTATGTTTTTCTTCTGCAAAGACAGCCTAGGATAAAACATAATTCTTTGCGTGTATATATTATGGTGATCGGGGAAAGTCACATACAATGCTTTCATACCTTTTCGCCCTCCTTCGTACCTGACCACTGACCAATGATCAGGAAGTAATCTTTTATAGCTGGAAGCCGAGGTTTTTGAACATGTTGCTACTTTGAGAGGAGTGATAATTTCATACCTAACGTCAATGTTGTGCATTCGTAGTGTTTTACGTGAACAGGAACCTAAATAATATTATTTAAATTTAATATTTTGAAAGGATTTGTGTCGATTAACATTTGTAAAATTTAATATAATTTGTTAATCTCGTTTATACTATCCATCTGCTGATATTAGCATTCCTCTCTTATGATTGGTATAGAGCCAAATAACATCTTTGGGAGACATATCGTCGTCTCAGAGTAATGGGTAGAAAATATTACAGAAGAAAAATAATTATGAATAAACTGGATGTAATCACTGACTAATTCCGTTCCACTTTTTTCTTGTCTAAATGATTCACACACAAACATATATGTATATGTGTGTATATATATATATATATATATATATATATATATATATATATATATATATATATATATATATGTGTGTGTGTGTGTGTCTGTGTGTGTGTGTGTGTGTGTTTGTGTGTGTGTGTGTGTGTGTGTGTGTATGTCTGTGTGTGTGTGTGTGTGTGTGTGTGTGTGTGTGTGTGTGTGTGTGTGTGTGTATGCGTGTGTATGTGTAGGTGTGTGCGTATTGGAATGCGTATAGAAATAACGTGGAGGCACGTGGCCTAGTGGTGAAAGTGTTGAACTTGTGGTCATAATGTCGTAGGCTCCATTCATGGGTTGCGTGTTGTGTTTTTGAGCAAAACATTTCATTTCACGTTGCTCCAGTATACTCAGCTTAGGTTTAATCCTGCGATGGACTGGCATCCTGTCCAGTGAGAGTCTTGTACTCTCAGTCGCTTCGTCATGAAACCGGGATAAGCACCGGCCAAATGAGCCTTCTGGCTTAAGACAGACTTTAGACTTTTTTTTAGATAGAAAAAGAATATATATATATATATATATATATATATAAAGTAGAAGTTGTATTTAATTTGTTGGAAGTCCGACACACAGATACATGTTTATAACTGATTTATAGCACTCAGTCACTGGAGTAAATATTCAATTATATTTAATAAATGGATACTATATTTATAAAACCATATTTATTTTATTATATATATATTTCAAGGGCAACCAAGACAACATTGGTACGCTTTCATCAGATAAAATACAGTGTCATTTAAATAAACGGTTATTTTTCAATTATTTACATATTCATTTGCATATTCACACATAAGTTTGAATAAAAAAAAGAATAGAAAAAAGAATAGAAAGAGTTTGAATAAAAAAAAGAATAGAAAAAATAATAGAAAAAAGAATAGAAAAAAGAATAGAAAAAAGAATAGAAAAAAGCTTCATCACCGAGGGATTAAAATTCATCCTATAGAACAACTTTTTTGATTTCGATGGCAATACTTACAAGCAAATATCGGGGACTGCGATGGGCACAAAAGCCGCTCCAACTTATGCCAACTTAGTCATGGCATACTTAGAAGTCCAGATATATGAACAGTCCAAATCAAAATACTGATTGAACTTCCACAAATATTTATCAGAGAATTGGAAACGCTACTTGGATGATGCCTCATTCTTTGGTCCCACACACTCGGCCAACTGAAGGATTTCAAAAACTTAATAAACGGCATCAATAACCACATCCAATTCACAATGGAATACAGCCAAGATCAACTCCCATTTCTGGACATCTTAATCACAAAAAAAGACACAAATATCGAAACTGACATACACTACAAACCAACAGATTCCAAACAATATCTGCTATTCACCTCCAACCATCCAAAGCACACGAAGACGAACATTCCTTTTAACCTAGCAAGAAGAATTTGCACAATTGTCTCCAAATATGAAACGCGAAATAAAAGACTTCAA
>OZ024743.1:31586804-31589304 GCA_964016885.1 Eledone cirrhosa | reverse complement strand
TGAAAACATTTTATACAGAGAGAAAGAAAGAGAGAAAAAAGAAAGAAAGACAGAAAACGAAGAAAAGGAGTAAAAAGAAGAAATGCATGGAACAAAATATAGAGATGGAAAGATAGATAAAGAGAAGAACTTCATGTAAAGAAACAGAAAGAGATATATATATATATAGAGAGAGAGGAAATAGAGATAGATACATATATATATAGAAAATTAGGTAGTGGGAGGTCATTTTGAGTA
The DNA here is from genome assembly GCA_964016885.1 of Eledone cirrhosa. Classification (NCBI taxonomy): domain Eukaryota; kingdom Metazoa; phylum Mollusca; class Cephalopoda; order Octopoda; family Eledonidae; genus Eledone; species Eledone cirrhosa. The sequence goes on along the minus strand of OZ024743.1, from coordinate 31,589,067 downwards.
AATGTATCAATGATACATTTATTTATTTATTTATTTATTTAGCTCTAGTATTAATGTAAGGGAGATATATATATAGAGAAAAAAATATAGAGAGAGAAAAAATAGCGAGAGAAAAAATTTAAAAATAGCCAGGTATATTCGAGGCGTAAAAACCCTATGTCTTAATGTATTAGAATTCATAAAACTTCCACTATATTGTAAATATCAGTATTCCTGAATGAGACAAGTATCCATAGTGTGTGAAAATTAATTATCTTATGTTTAGTTTTTAAAAAAAAATTCATATGTTTATGTTATAGCTACAAACATCCATGTGAATCCACATTATCAACTCTGCAAACTCTAAGTTCACGGAAAACATTCTCAATGTGGTATAAAAATTTGAGTATACATATATGTGTATTATTATTCCTGTCTTTACTCTACAAGATTATCTATCAAGCAGAAATAGAGAGCAGATTTCAATATACTAATAAAAATATATATCAGAAACAAAACTAAAAATAAAAAGATAACAATAATAATAATAATAAGTAATAATAAAATAGAAAACTAAAAAAAATATTACGAAAGAATATTACATATTAAAAATATTACATACTAAAAAATATTACGTATTAAAAAAATATTACGTATTAAAAAATTTACATATTAAAGATATTAAAAATAAAAATAAAAAATATTATAAAATACTACAATAATAAAAAATAAAAATAAACCACAAAGATCAACCCTTCAAAATTAATTGACAATATATTGCCAAGTTCATTATAAGACAAAGCCAAAAATTATCTATCAAATCACATCTAGCAAAGATCATTTCAAAAAGTTTATTATGTCCAATTTGGTCTACATGTGTTCTTATATTTAATATAGAAGTTTATCTAGTGTAAGGTTTATTCAAAATATTTGGAGCATCAGCTTTTAGGGTAGCTTAATTTTTCATGAGGAATGTTTAAATAAAAATAAAATAAAAATAAACAATAAAAAAAGAATAAAAAGAAGGAATCAAAAATTTAGGAATCAAAAATGTATCGGCTAGTTTACCATATAAATATAAATCAAACTAAATATACCACATTTTAAATTTAAATTTATATTTAAACGTTGAGTTTAATCTATGTTTGCAACAACTGAATAAATTTGTCCGTAGATTAAGGGAATTTTTAGATTTTAGTATAAAGAATATCTCCTCTGCGCAGAGGTCACATGTCTCAGAGGATGAATTAAAAGGAATTCCTCTTGAGACTATATTCCAAGCCGTCGAATATCTAACGTTATCTAGCCTAAGTTGCCAGAGTACGCCTGATAGTGCTGTTGAAGATTTTTTGCTTGGATCTGTGAAAGAATTCTTGTGGTTATTATAGCGAAGTTTAAATTCCGTCGATGTGGAACCGACGTAGTTAAAAGAATTAGAGTCAGTATTAACATTACAATTGTATACTATATTTTTGACTAAGCAGTTGTTATTTAACGGACATTTAGATCTATCTCTACAGTTACATTTGTTAACTTGTATATTATTTATGCTATTATCAATAGGTTTTAAGTTCCTATTATTTATTCTATTAATATTTTGTGCTAAATTTTTGGTGGATCAGTAGGTTAATTTAATTGTATGCCTATTGAAAATTGAGTGATACCTATGTGTTCTAGGGAAGCGATTATCAAGAGCTTTGAAAAATAATTTAGCGATGTGGGTTTTAATGTTTAGTGAGAAAGGGGGGGCAAACCAAATTATGTTCCTAGTTCTATTTCTTTTTTGGCCTTTGGAATTATTGTAATGCTTTCTATTATAGTTGTTAATGTTGTTGCCGTAATTAAAAAAGTTGTTACTTTGTTTAGTTTGTCTATCATTATCTATGTACACAATCTTATCAGCATATCCTGCCCTAGCTAATGCTTCATTATTGTATTGGGCCCTTTCGTCGAAAATCTTTCTATTCGACGAGATCCTAGAGATACGTTTTTGAACAGAGTTTTTTTTATTTTTAGTTTTGTTTCTGATATATATTTCTATTAGTATATTGAAATCTGCTCTCTATTTCTGCTTGATAGATAATCTTGTAGAGTAAAGACAGGAATAATAATACACATATATGTATACTCAAATTTTTATACCACATTGAGAATGTTTTCCGTGAACTTAGAGTTTGCAGAGTTGATAATGTGGATTCACATGGATGTTTGTAGCTATAACATAAACATATGAATTTTTTTTTAAAAACTAAACATAAGATAATTAATTTTCACACACTATGGA
>OZ024743.1:31566804-31584304 GCA_964016885.1 Eledone cirrhosa | reverse complement strand
CATATACATATATATATATATATAAGCACTTTAATACATGAATACACTTACATCTAACTATACACACCAAACATATATATATATTTACTTATTTATATACATTTTCACATATATATACATACTTATGGACGTTTTTAGACACATTCATTATCGCATATTTGTACCTATTCTTATCAGCATATCTTTTCATTATTAGTATGGTAATTTAAAGTTATTAATATATGTTGAGAAGAGATTGTTTTTATATTTTTCTAACTAGATTAAGGTTTATATAGTTGGGGGATGTCCCTCTTTTATGTAATATTCGGCTTGTAGTGGGAAAAAAGGGTTTTAGTTCTGTGACGGCAGAATAATGTTCGTTCAATTCTGTTATTCAGCAGTTTCTTCTTGTGTGTGATTATGTAATAAATCTCAAGATTACACAATTTGCAGAAATTTTGGCTCCTGGAAAAGCTTTGGGTTTTAGCTAATTTTTCCCATTTTAGGGTAAACTTTTGATTGCTATCCCTGAGCGTCCAAGCTTTTTCTGCTAAAGTTGTTACATTTCTTTGGCTCTGGTGTTTTATTGAGTAAGAATGCCTATACAATCGAGATTTAAACGATGTTGCCGTTGATCCCACGTAATACCACTCGTTGCCTCCGGATTTAATGGTACACTTATAAATAATATTTTTTTCCTGGCAGTTATTGCCGAGGGGGCAGTTGTCAGGATAGGTGCAGTTACAGTTGTGTACGTTGGGTTTTCTCTGGAGTAGTATTGCGGACGAACTTAGGTCTGGTTTATTTATGTTCTGTAGTGTATTATCTACTGTTTTTTTTGTGTTCTTTGTACTTAAGTTCTTAGTGTTTTCGTTTAACCTTCTAGTATTGATCTTTTTTATGTGTTGTTCAAGGTTTAACGCTGTAGAGTATGACAGTCTTATAGTGGTAGGGTTTAGGATTTTGTGGTATTTGTGTGATGTGGGAAAATGTCTTTTAATTATTTTAAAGAAGAGTACTGGTAAATTTGTACTAATGGAGCTATTGTATTCGGGGTTATACCATAAGTACTCTTTGCATCGCTTTCTATTAGTTTTGTTTGTTGGTTTACTGGTGTGCATACTATGGTAGTAAGTGTGGTTTGGTGTTGTGTTATTATATCTACCTATGTGGGATTTATTTTGGGTGTCTTGATTGTTCCCATCCATGTACTCTATTTTGTTGAGGTAGCCTGCTTTACTAAGGGCGTTATCGTAGTACTCGGCGTGTTCCTTAAATACTTGTATGTTAGAAGATAGACCCGAGATTCTAAGGGAAATATTTTTAGGGATAGATTTAATTATAAATATATATATATATATATATATAAATATATATATATATATATATATATATATATATATATATATATATATATATATATATATATATATATATATATATTTATATATATATATATATATATATTTATGTATATATATATATATTTATATATATATATATATATATATATATATATATATATATATATATATATATATATATATGTGTAGATAAATCTACCAAAAATTTACGGTAGTGTCCAATTCGTATGAAGAACTCAATGTAATCCGGATATCATGAAAAGAGAAGATGCATTCAAACTGAAAACAGAGTCAAGATAAATTAATAAAATAATGAATAAACAAAGAAACAGTTCCTCATATTAAAAAAATTCATAATTTTACGATAGTTTCTAGGATATATATATGTGTTAGAGTTGGTATGCATATTCAATAGATCTATGTACCATATGTATACAAACTTGAGTCGACGGGCCAGAAATTCTGCTTCCATTGTATCTTCACATGCAACTGAGAATGATGACGAGTGTTTACTTCGACGCACCAGAAATGCTTCTTCAACTGCATCATAACATGCTCCTGTGAATAACGAGGAACGTCAAACTCGGCTTGCAAGAAATGAAAAGGCAAAAGCAGCTGCGCGAGCTGCAGAAGAAAATAATGTTGAACCTGATCTTCGTCAGAGTAGTGACGGGGCTGCTACGGCAGCTGCGCGAGCTGCAGAGAATAATGTTGAACGTGATCTTCGTCAGAGCAGAGACGGGGCTGCTACGGCAGCTGCGCGAGCTGCAGAGAATAATGTTGAACCTGATCTTCGTCAGAACAGTGACGGGGCTGCTACGGCAGCTGCGCGAGCTGCAGAGAATAATGTTGAACCTGATCTTCGTCAGAGCAGTGACGGAGCTGCTACGGCAGCTGCGCGAGCTGCAGAGAATAATGTTGAACCTGATCTTCGTCAGAGTAGTGACGGGGCTGCTACGGCAGCTGCGCGAGCTGCAGAGAATAATGTTGAACGTGATCTTCGTCAGAGCAGAGACGCGGCTGCTACGTCAGCTGCGCGAGCTGCAGAGAATAATGTTGAACGTGATCTTCGTCAGAGCAGAGACGCGGCTGCTACGTCAGCTGCGCGAGCTGCAGAGAATGATGTTCAACGTGATCTTCGTCAGAGCAGAGACGCGGCTGCTACGTCAGCTACGCGAACTGCAGAGAATGATGTAGAACGTGATCTTCGTCAGAGCAGAGACGCGGCTGCTTCGGCAGCTGCGCGAGCTGCAGAGAATGATGTTCAACGTGATCTTCGTCAGAGCAGAGACCCTGCAGCGAGAAGCGGAGACAGCAGCTAGCCGAATTATTCAACTGGGTGTGTGTTTCAGTTTAAAGCCCATAAGCGGAGTATTTCGAGGGCTGCGATATCACAATTGTCATTGAAGACTTTCAATTATGTCCCCGCTAATAATCATCCTATACACCCTCATATTCAAGTCGGCGGCATGTCTGAAATTTTCGATATTGGCAAAGCCAAAAAGTGGCCGGATGAACCAGCTGGAATGTGCTGCTCTAATGGTAAGGTAAACTTGCACCCTTCTAGGAATCCACCACAGTCATTGAGGCTTCTTCTTACGATCATACGACGCACTCCAATACACGCTGCTTTTTGTATATGGAGGGGAGGGATACCGTTTTGGCATTCCACAATGTAAATCTACCAATTCAGAGGTTCATTCTACCAAAACAGTTTCATGCAAGGACTTCTATGCATTCCGATTCATGATCCGAGATGACTGTTTTAGTCACCTCCATCGCTCTAAAGACCTTTTCAACCAGTATGCAACTGACATGTGTGCAAAAATGGAATCTGAGAGATTGTGTTTTATCAAACTCAATCAAAAAAAGTTGCGTTGTGACAGTTACATATACCTTCATGATGGAATGAACAATGATGCGGATCCTGAGAGTCTTGGAAAAGTATGCATTCTGCCATCTACCTTCACGGGAAGCCCTCTATATATGCATGAAAGGACACAGGACTCCATGACCATTGTACAACATTACGTCAGGCCAGACTTATTTATATCTTTTACTTGTAACCCCAATTGGAAGGAGATTGAGGGCAAATTCCTCCCTGGTCAGAACGCCACACGCCGACCTGATCTCGCGGCTAGAGTATTCCGTCTTAAGTTACTTAAGCTTATGGATCTTATCAAAGTAGGTGAGGATTTCGGAAGTTCACTGTGACAGGTCCACAATCGAATGGCAAAAAGGGCCTCCCCCATGCTGATATTCTTATTTGGCTGACAACAAAGGTTAGTCCTAACGACATTGACAGGATTATCTCTGAAGAATTACTCGATCCTTCCACTGACAAGGACTTGTATATGAAAGTTAGGGCACATATGGTACATGGTCCATGTGGGCCTGGCTTTAGAACATATTTACCATGCGTTACAGGCAATAAAAGATGAACTGAACAATTTTCCCGTCAATTTATTCGCGATATTCAGACTGGCAATGTTGGCTACCCATTATATAGATGAGGGTGGTGGATTGGCAGTATCGGTAGAGGGTCGGACGCCATGCTTTCCAGCATAGTTACGTCCCTTTACAGTCTGAGTTCAAATCCCGCCGAGGTTGATTTTGCCTTTCATCCTTACGGGGTCGATAAAATAAAGTACCAGTAATGCACTGGGTAATTGCTGGCTGTGTGCCTAAAGTAGAAATAATTATATAGATGTAGGCAACGTGAAGAGGGAGGTTTTGCGGCAAGGGTTAAGAATGGCGAGGTTGACAACCGATGGATCATTCCTTATTGCCCACTCCTTCTCAGTACTTTCAATGCACACATTAAGTTGAATTCTGCAGCTCCGTGAAGTGCATCAAATACATATGTAAATATGTTAATAAGGGTTCTGACGCTGCTTTGTTCCATATACTCAACGAAAAGAATATTGACGAAGTAACGCAATTGCAAGTAGGGCGCTACATAAGTAGTAGCGAAGCCTTTTCGCGAATCTTCGGTTTACCAATACATGATAGGCATCCTTCAATTGTAAAATTATATGTACACCTAGAACACGGACAACGGATGTACTATACCAACAAAAATGCCGCTGAATTGGCACAGACCCCAGGGAGACAACTTTAAATGGATTTTTCAAACTGTGCGAATACGATGACTTCGCAAAACTATTGCTGTATCGTCAGGTGCCATCATACTACACATGGAATAAAAAGCATGGAGTCGCAGAAAGACGGTCCAACCAGTTATTGGAGTTCCCGGGATCAAATTCACTAATTGCTTGGGGCGATTGTATACGATTCCTCCAAATCAACACGAGTGCTTCTATCTTCGAATGCTACTGCATGAGGTCAAAGGACCGACCAGTTTTGAGGACCTCAGAACTTACGGTAATCGTTTGGCTCGTGGTATGCTTGAAGATGATTCACGATGGGATGCAATCGTGGCGGAGATCGCTTCATCACACTCAGCTGGAAGCCTACGAGAGCTCTTTGCAAAGCTTCTTCACTTATGTAACATTTGTGATCCCTACACATTATGGTTGAAGTTTCGGAACCAACTGTCTGAGGACTTCCTGCACCAGGCTCAACTACTACTTCCTGACATAGAAGTAGATTTCAGTGATGATTTATACAATAAAGGGCTTATAGACATAGAGGACAGATGTTCCTTATTGGTGGGAATGCCTTGCCAGCATACGGTCTGCCACAAACCCACCGCACTGATTCTAATAAAATTCCAACTCTCATTATCCAAGAAACATCTTATGATGTCGACACTCTAGCTAGATATATGTTTGAAATGGAACCAAAACTACTTCTCGATCAGCAATTTGCATACAACACTATCACCGACTATGTATTTCATCTATGGGGTGGTATATTCTTTTTTGATGCCCTTGAAGGCACTGGAAAACCCTTTGTTACTAAACTTCTTCTTGCCCAAGTTAGACAGAATGAGGTTATCGCAATAGCCGTGGCATCATCCGGTATTGCAGCAACACTACTTCCTGGCGACAGGACAGCACACTCTACCTTTAAGCTTCCGCTTAACTTGGTATCAGCTGAAACACTGCTCTGTGACATCACCAAGGATAGTCCAAGAGCAGAACTGCTACGACGGTACCAACTGATTGTGTGGGATGAATACACCATGGCTCACAAAGGAGCTATTGAGGCCTTAGCTAGAACACTGAAAGACATTAGAGACCGTCAGGAGACCATGGGGAGGGGGGGTGTAACTCTTTTGCTTTTGGGGACTTTCGACAAACTTTGCCGGTTATTCCAAGGGGCACCAAAGCGGGTCAAGTTCGGGCCTGCCTGAAGTCTTCTCCACTGTGGCAACAGGTAACAACATTTCGTCTGACCATTGACATGCGTGTTCAACTGCATGGCGATACTGTGTCTAAAAATTTGCTGAAGACCTTCTCATTCTTAGCGACGGCAAAGTTCCTTCAGATGTGCATGGAGACATTGCACTCGACAATATATGCTGTCTGGTTAACACTGTCGAAGATCTCAAGGCAGCCGTTTTTCCCAACTTGGTAGATAATTACCGCAATCATACATGGCTGTGTGAGAGGGCTATATTAGCTCCTACACATGTTACTGTCTCCGCTATTAATCGCCAAAAGCTTGAAAGTCTTCCTGGAAATGATTAGACTTTTAAGTCTATAGATACCAATGTTGATGCACATGATGCGGTCAATTATCCCATTAAAATTCCTCTATTCATTGGATATTCCCGGTCTACCTCAACATATTTTGTCTCTCAAGGAAGGATGTCCAGTCATACTTCTCAGGATATAACCCCTCCCAAGCTTTGCAATGGTACACGCCTTGTTGTCAATAGGATGTCACAGAACATTATTTATGCTACGATTATGTCGGGGTGTGGAAAAGGAGATGTTTTAATATCTACGGTAACTCTTACTACATCAGGAGTGGAGGCACCCTATTCTTTTAAACGAACCCAATTTCCCCTTCGTGTTGCCTTTGCTATGTCCATCAACAAATCCCGGGGTTAGACTTTATCTGTGGCAGTACTTCACATGGAGGAGTCATGTTTTTCACATGGACAATTCTACGTTGGATGTCCTCGAGTTGGCAGCCGGAACAACCTCTTTGCTTTTGCTCCAAACGGAAAAACAAAGAATATTATATACCGTGATGTTTTATAGCTTTTTGGGGTTCAAAAGGGCAATGTTACACGGACTGCCTTAAATATATAGCTTCTACTAAACATGTATTCAACATCGATGCAGTGCATTCTATTGACACCTAGGCCTCTAAGGACCAGCATTGCTCGCAAATCAAAGCGGACTCTGAAATCGATGCTTTCGATTGTTAAGGACGCCCCTCCAGTCGCTGACAAGTCTGGCGTTTAATACATAGACACACACAACTTGGCGCATACATACAAAGATTGTTCCTGTCATTTCTTTCATTGTTTCAATATGCATTCCGACCACAACAACAGTATTTATGGTGCGTTGAAGTAAACTTTCATCATCATTCTCAATTGCATGTGAAGATGCAATGGAAGCAGCATTTCTGTTTTGTTGATTTCAGCGATTCTTTTTGGTGAATATGGCTTTTGCTGCAGTTATCCATTTCGCATGCTGTGGCTGTCTATAATCTGCCCGTCAAACTCACCATGGGTATGTTATGAGCTCTTCATAGTTTATACTTAAACATCTACGCTATTACATTGTCAATATTTTTAATCACAGGTGCGAACCTCTTTGATGCTGCCTGCGCCCTCGACTTCGGATAACGCATTTTTCTTTTGTTTTTCATGTCCATCCAATTTCTTTGTTTCAAAATAACTGATAGTTTGGTTACGCTGATGTTTTTCTCTGAGAAAAGTGTTGCAGTGTTTACACTTTCGAATTTTGTTAATAGATTACCAGTGCAGTTTTCATCCACAGCATCCTCTTTTGTTTTAACATTCGGATTATGGTTATGTTTTCTTAACTTCATAAGGAATACTATTGGTTGAGGGAATATTAATCAAAAGTACCACATGAAAGTCTACACTGTAGACTCTACAGTTGTTAAACCAAGAAAGGAACTTAACATTGTAACTTTAACACAGCTACTGAGCAGCCCCGAGCAACGCAGCGCTTTATGCTAGTACAACTTTAAAAAAAAAAATATGGTCCTCCTTATTTTTTTTCAATGAATCAAAGAATAAAAAAAGGAAAAACAAATCCTTAAATTTATTTTCCGTGCTATTTCCAATTTCACCTTTTACCCCCCTCTCTCTCTCTCTCTCTCTCTCTCTCTCTCTCTCTCTCTCTCTCTCTCTCTCTCTCTCTCTCTCTCTCTTTATATATATATATATATATATATATTTATATATATATATATATATATATATATATATATATATATATATATATATATATATATATATATATATATAACGAAGGAAATGTGGTAAGGAACCAGGTGGACCATAACGCACCAAAGTACTCAATACTTAGGGTAGTAGAGTGGGTAATAGGAACAAGTAAGAACCCGACGGCTGAGCTCAAGCCGTTTCGTCGGCTAATTCTGTACTGAATGAACATTTATTCTGGTATTTAAATAGCCGAACTTATCAAGGGGTAATTCCATATATGGTCAAAGAGATAATCACCAGGATTGCTCACATCACAAGTGAGTAGTAAATCTGTGATGGCAAGTTGGTGGGGGAAGGGGTAGCTAAACCTGCCGGTAGGAGAAAAAGGGACAGGGGGTGGAGTAGACCCATTCATGCGTTCGTAGTGCCAGCTACAGCTGGGTGTGAGTTCAAAGAGGATACTGGGGAGGGGGAGGAGGTCGAAACGGTAAGTAGAACAATGAAAGGTAAAACTATAAAAGGTACTGAGAGAAAAAAAAAAAAAAAAAAGCAAAATCTGGTTACTAAGACATAAGTCTCTCGCTATTGCTAGGCTAAAGAAATACATAAATAAATAAATAAACAAATAAGTGAATAAAAGAATAGATAAATAAATTAAAAAAAAAAAAAAAAAAATATATATATATATATATATATATATAATATAGAATTATATTCTCGTACTAGTTTACTTTCTTGCACTGGGTGGTTGCTGGCCCTGTGATTGGGGTAGAAACCTTTATTATTTTCGTGGTAGTCTCTTTAGTATTCTGCCCCCCCCCCTTTGTTGACCCGTCACCGTACGATACACGCACTTATACCTCGTATAAGGGTCCCTTTATTTCCGTCCCACCTAGTTTATTTCTATTATTATTTTTTTTATTCTACATTATATATATATATATATATATATATATATATATATATATATATATATTTTTTTAATTATTTTTTTTTTAAATTTATTTTTCTATTCTTTTATTCACTTATTTGTTTATTTATTTATTTATGTATTTCTTTAGCCTAGCAATAGCGAGAGACTTATGTCTTAGTAACAAGATTTTGCTTTTTTTTTTCCTCTCTCAGTACCTTTTAGTGTTTTTACCTTTCATTGTTCTACTTACCGTTTCGACCTCCTCCCCCTCCCCCTCCCCAGTATCCTCTTTGACCTCACACACAGCTGTAGCTGGCACTACCAACGCATGAATGGGTCTACTCCAGCCCCTCTCCCTTTTTCTCCTACCGGCAGGTTTAGCTACCCCTTCCCCCACCAACTTGCCATCACGGATTTACTACTAACTTGTGATGTGAGCAATCCTGGTGATTATCTCTTTGACAATATATGGAATTACCCCTTGATAAGTTCGGCTATTTAAATACCAGAATACATTTTCATTCAGTACAGAATTAGCCGTCGAAAAGGCTTGGGCTCAGCCGTCGGGGTCTTACTTGTTCCTATATATATATATATATATATATATAAAATATTAAACAAATAATGAACAAACAATTCCTTATATTAAAACAAAAAAAGTTCACTATTTAACGATCGTTTCTAGGGTATATATGTGTTATAATTGGTATGCATATTTAACAGATCTATGTACAAAATTATACAAAATTATACAAATTATCAAGATTAAATATACATACCTAACTCATATATACGCCGTCTTCAGAAATAATCATTTCTGAAGACGGCGTATATATGAGTTAGGTATGTATATTTAATCTTGATAATTTGTATAATTTTGTATAATTTTGTACATAGATCTGTTAAATATGCATACCAATTATAACACATATATACCCTAGAAACGATCGTTAAATAGTGAACTTTTTTTGTTTTAATATAAGGAATTGTTTGTTCATTATTTGTTTAATATTTTATCTTGACTCTGTATACCGTTTATCTTTCACCGAAAGTGGATTTTCATTACATCTCTTCTTTCCATGATATCCGGAATACATTGAGTTCTTCATACGGATTGGACACTACCGTAAACTCTTGGTAGATTTATCTACATATATATATATATATATATATATATATATATATATATATATATATATATATATTGCATGTGAAGATGCAATGGAAGCAGTATTTCTGTTTTGTTGATTTCAGTGATTCCTAGCGAGTTTGTCCCCTGAAGAGCTCTAAGACTCGAGTATTTCCTTAATAAGGTATCTCAAAAGTGAGTGAAACCCTAGGGTCGGGATTTAGTGATTTAATCCTGGTATGTATATAAGCATTTCTAACATTAATTTTTACCTAATTATGTATGGTTGACCGTATATTTCATTAATTTCCACGTGCTGTTGAAATGTTGGGTAAATATTCTATAGCGGCTGTGCGCGAAAACGCCGCAATGGTATATTTATTTACTGTTTCTTCATAGATGCCTTTTTATTCTTATAGCCTGGTCTAATTGTTTTTTTTGTGTGGTTAATTATGCTGATTGGGAATAGAGATGATGTATATATATTATCAAATAATTCTCTGGACATGCTTTACTCTATAGTATATATATATACATATATATATATATATATATATATATATATATAGTTTTAATATAGATGAGATTCTACAGGACTAGAACTGTTTCATTCATTAGAAATCATCAGGAATCCTGATGATTTCTAATGAATGAAACAGTTCTAGTCCTGTAGAATCTCATCTATATTAAAACTGTTATACTCTGCTATGTATTGAGTACCTTACTTACTGTGGTTACCTCCGATTCAACCCGGAATAACGTATATATATATATATATATATATATATATATACATATATATATATATATATATGTGTCTTACAATTAACGTGTTAATAATTTCTATTGACAGGTTAATTGTATAAGTTTATTTAGAAACTACTCGGTTGAGAACTTATTCGATTTGTGCTATATATGCTATTTTTCGCATGATTTACACTGACTGAATTACTTTGCCAAAATCTGGGGTTTCTACACGTGGTTTAACTTACCACCGTGTCATTCACTTATTTGGTACAGACCGAAATACCTGTTGATACCGTGATATTCCTTGTTCGATCGTTATACACAAATCTTATATTTTTAAGGAGACTGTATTTTGATATAGATCTCACAGAAACTCTACATCGGATTTTAACAGCAATTCCGAGAGTCCAGGTCTGGTTATCATTTATTTTTTATCATTTATTTTGTTTTGACCTGTTTAGCTTGATTTGGTTTTTAGCTTGGGTGGTTAATGCCTTCTTGACCACCTTTTCTGTTTTGTATGGCTTCTTAACACATTGTTTAACTCTGGTTTTTAACTATTGAGCACTTTGCCATTATCATTTCTGATTCTTGCGTTTCGCTTCGCTTTTCCTGCCGGCCGAAATGCGATTCTCGCTGAATCTTTATTTGTAAATATATATATATGTATATATACACACACACACACTCTATATATGTATACACACACACACACACACACACACACACACACACACACACACACACACACACACACACACACACACACACACTCTCTCTCTCTCTCATATATATATATATATTTATATATATATATATATATATATATATATATATATATGTGTGAGTGTGTGTGTGTTTGTGTGTGTGTGTCTGAGTGTGTCTGGGTGCATGCGTATGTGTGTGTCTGACTTTGTTTACATGTGTGTGTATGTTCAGGTGTGTATCTGTGTGTGCATGTAAGTTTGTCTACATGTATGTGTGAGAATGAGAGTGTATGTATCTAAAATGAACAACCAAACTTTCGCTACGTATAAATATACGATAATCATTCGTATTATGTACTTTCTTATATATATATATATATATATATATATATAAATATATATATATATATATATAAATATATATATATATATATATAAATATATATATATATATATATATAAATATATATATATATATATATAAATATATATATATATATATATAAATATATATGTATATATATATATATATATATATATATATATATATATATATATAAATATATATATATATATAAATATATATATATATATAAATATATATATATATATATATATATATATATAAATATATATATATATATATATATATATATATATATATATATATATGTGTGTGTGTGTGTGTGTGTGTGTGTGTGTGTGTGTGTGTGTGTGTGTGTGTGTGTGTGTGTGTGCGTAAAAGTTTTCGTTCAAAGACATTTAGATGCACATTATTGTAGACGAATATGATAGCGAATATATTTGTGTCAATTGTACTAATGAGGCAGAAGGATAATGGTACAGGTATCTGGACAACCATTATCCTAAAGATAAACACAGTCATTGCGTCCGCGCATGTCTGTGTATGCGTGTGGGTGTATTTGTACCGATATGTCTCTTTAGTTCACCTTATTGGCGTTAGTCTAACGAATGTAATTGTCAACTATAATTACTTCATTGATACGCAGTTCTTTCTCGGTGCAGCTCTTTTTATTACACCATATACTATTTATTACACAATTCCCTTTTTCATCAACATTATCTCAATACATAATTACAAACAAACAGACCACCATCTATGAATTTCTAAAGCAATACAAGTTCATATTTTTCTTTTGGCGAACTATCTCTTCGTGTTAAAGAAGCTGAAACATTTTTTGAAAAACGAAAAACAACTTCGTTTTTTTAAAAATTTAACTTACGTCAAGATGATTATCTCGTCATCAGATGGTGTGAGTTATTTACAGGTAATTATGATACGTTAATCGCTGGAAAAAATAAGAAAAAATAATGTAATCGTTTGAAATCGACAAACATGTTAATTGGGATTAAATAGCAATAGCTACCTATGGGAAAAAAATTGTGGTGAAATTGAAGAGGAATGCAGGGAAACAATTGATGTATGAGATTAATTCAGGTCTTGAAGTAAAATGAATAAAACAAGTCTAACTAATGCATGTGCATACAGTTGGTCTCTTGAGTATCAACCTACGTTACTATTTAGCATTTATACTTTTCTACTGGTAACTACCCTTTCTTACATTACATTATTGCTTATATGTTGTATGAAATGTTTGTTTACATGTAATCGTGTTTAAACTTATTCAAATTCCCTTCAATCCTGATGACAGACCTCTACAAAGCATACTTTTCAGGCTTGTTCTGCAACAATAGATTCAAAATAAATCATGTGCATTAACAGCCACATTGTAGGGCATTCTAGAGTTTCAGTGAAACTCTACTGGATTTCTGAGGGGTAAATCAAATTATAAGTGTTCAAAAATATATATTTTCACAATGTTGTGTGAGCGTTCTTTAGAAAATGCTATTATCTAATTCCATCAAATGTTGTTACAGTTCGTTTCTATGGGGTTCCTGCGATATATATATATATTTATATGGTTAATAGAGGAAGCATGCAAACCACGAGGCATTTTTACACAGTTATAATAGCTTCGATGCATGGTGGTAGGGGAGATATATATGTATAGTTGAAAAGAGAGGTAAAGTCCATACAAAACACAAGTTATAGTTAAACATAAAGGGGAAAATGCACAGAAGATTATTCAAAGATTATATTTTCCTTAATCCAACAGAGTGAACTTAACTGAAATAAAGAAAGGAGTGCGGGACTGCATCCAGAATTTAATGTTTTTATCCCGTTTGTAAAGTAAGTTGGATTATTTTGAATAAATAATTGTTTCTACATTTGGCACAAGACCAGCAATTACTCAGTATATTACTGGTACTTTATTTTATCGACCCCGTAAGCATGAGAGGCAAAGTTTACCCCGGCGGGATTTGAACTCAGTTCGTAAAGGGACGTAACTCTGGTGAAAAGCATGGCGTCTGACCCTCTACCGATAATGCCAATCCACCAATAAATAAATAAATTAATAAATAATGAATGACTATTACATAATTTATGTGCTAAATTTTGTAGCTTTTGATTAAATATATTTCATTGCTTATTTAAAGATTCACTTCTTTAACATTTTCAAATGTCAACACTTCCGATTACCGACCACTTAAATAAACATTCAATATTTCCGTCACTAATTTTCTCCTAATGCAGTTTATATATAATATCGTGTTTTTTAACTGTATCATGGATTACGTTACTAATTACATAAGACAGTGTAACACATCTTCGATCAATTTCTGCGTATATTGTCAATTATGATTTTATTTGATTTATCATATCTACATGTATATATACTTGCGTATAATATCAATATGCACACTACACATGCTAGCAGAAAACCACCGGAAAGGTGGATTTTCTGCTAGTAATTTTATAATTGCTGCATCAAATCTGAGAAAATATGGAACGCTTCAGTAATCTACGGCAGTACATATTCTAAATTTGAAAAGATACAGATAAGAATAGCATAGCCCCAGCACATGAATGACACAGACATTCGTGAAGTATTCCATATTTTTGTATTTAAATTAAAAATTATCAAATTATTCATTGTATCGCATTAAAGAAGAAATATCTGTGCATTTTCACCTTCATTTTTTAACTATATATATATTCGGTAAATCTAACGTGACAAAAATGTATTCTGTAACTGAACCTTAACAGTTGTTATGTTATACAATCTTGATTCATAAGCATAACTCTGTATTTAGTAAAGAAACGAAATGATCAATTGGGCAAATGGTAATGACAATGTTATTTATATATTACGCATCAAATTGTAAATCTTCAATTCCATAACCAATACGCAGAACAACAACCAATAATTTTCAAGAGTATTTACATGTTCCATTTGCATCAGTTGTACTATGAAGCTTTTATATACTGAATCTGACCCAATGATTCTAAAGGATTATATTATGTTATTGATAGTACGTGTGAGCAATAAAAATGTGAAGAACATATTTAATACATTGATTCGGCAGATTGTCAATGCTTCTAAGTAATTGACAATCCTGGGAATACAATAAACAGTTTGTCTATAAAAAGCCAAAATTGCAACAAAATACGCAATTAATTGCAAAGCGGCATCCTCCACACGTTCGGAATCTTCAGATTATTCATTATGTTATGCAGCGAACATTAAAAACAGAACATTATTAAAGAAACCTAAGGATTCAAACTTTAATGTAATGTAAACTTTCTGTACGTACTGGGATACATTTACGTGGAGGCATATTCTATATATCATTTTCACGAGATGGAATTAAATGCTGCTTATCCGTGTGTGACATAAAGGTAACTATAAACATGAGCCATAATTCTTCAGAATTATTGATCTGTATAAAGTTTACAAACAGTTAGATATTCGAAAATGCATGACGCAAAATGTTAGCGGTAGAAGACGGTTATTGACCTGAGAACGTGTAAAGTAATTGCATTGTCACAGAAAACTGAAACGCTTCAATAAAACGTAGGATACTGAGCTCTTTCTGTATTGTCATCGTGTCTAACACAACCTCAAGTTCAGTCTATCAAGTTTTATTGGTGGCTGAATTAGCTAAATATTAATAGTGTTTGATATGCCAGTGTATACCTAAGTATTAGTCAATAATGTTGGGCGCAATAATTCTGCCAGTAAACTTTTACTTCAAATTATATATTGAGTATATTTTGAGTCATCTTTTCTCTGATTTTGATGATTCCCTATATAAGAAATTTTTCTCTTAACTCACACAAGCTTAAGCTTTATCAAACTTTTTGTACACGGATCTCTGTCCGGTTTAATTCACTCCCGATAGCAAAAAGTCTGAACCAATATATTTCAATGTAATTACGCAATACCAACAGTTCCAACTTGTCTGAGAAGAGGATATTCTAGAGTAAAGCAAAGAAAAGGAAATCACAGCAGAAAACAGGGAATAAATATCGCTTTTGCGTAGATTCTATTCAATGGTATACGAAATAGATTAATAATAGATTAATAATCCGTCGTCGGATTTTCAAACAGAAAACATGCCTCTATACAGGCTACACGAAACGCAAAAATGTCAGGACAATAGACATCTATAGTAGTTTGCAGTATATGTAAAACAATACTCATTGACAAATTGTTTCAATATTAAAAAAAGGAATTCGGAAACGGAAGTGTTCAATTGAGTTAAATAACGCTAAATATACTTTATGTATATAGTTTCTCTCATCTCCTGTATTAAATATTCTTTGTGATAGGATTTAATTTTCAGCATGACAACTATGTCTGATAACGTGAAATAACCGTGGAGCAAGCATATTTTTCTAGTTCATAATATACAATAATATATGTTAGAATTGACGTGTGGAACATTATTAATTGTAGAGGAGTGATTAAACAGACTTCATTTTATGGACATTGCTAAGAATATTATCACACCCACTCACTCCCTAATGTATCACGTTAAATCTTCACGTTCTTGTTTCTTTCGGAATCAATGCTGGGTCTCACCAGAGTTGTAAGACAGGAGTGGCAATCAGGTTAGACCGAGCGGCAATCATGTTAGGTGTAGGCAGAAACTCCATCCGCTGCTCCTAATGCAAAAAAATGGGTACACAAGAGACGTAGTGGGATCTCAGGAAGATTAACTAAGAATGTAGGCTTCACATGTAGCAGCTGAGCTGGGAGAGCAGGCAGCAAACGGCCAGAGGAAACAAGCACCCCCCAAACTGTACAAACAGGAGGCAGCTTCTGATACATAGGTGACCGAATTAGCAGCGGAGGTGGGTGTTCGGAAAGTACAATAACTAGGGTAAGAACGGGATGGAAGAAGTTCAGGGAGCTACTGCCACTGCTAGCTGCAAAGGGCTTTTCCCTCAAAATAAAAGGCAGACAGTATGATGCGTGTATACGAACAGCAATGTTACATGGTAGTGAGACATGGGCGCTGTCTATAGAAGACTTGCCTAGATTGAAAAGAAACGAACCCTGCATGCTCAGATTGGTGTGTAATAGTAATATACGCGAACGACAAAGCATAAACGAATTGAGAGAGAGACTGAGCATAAGAGGAATTAAATGCTGTGTGCATTTGCAGGTGCCACGCCGAAAAAACACCCAGCTCTCACTGTAAAGTGGACGTGTAGGCGCCACGAAAAAAAGCACCCAACACTCACTGTAAATGAGGTTGGTGTTAGGAAGGGCATCCAGCTGTAGAAATCAAACCAGAATCAGTTCCCGTATGGGCAGGACAAGGTCAGCTGACCGGACACTGCCCACAAGAGGACAACCCGTCTAACGCATGCTAGCGTGGAAGAACGGGCGTAAAATGCTGATGATGATGATGATGATGATATATATATTTATATATATATATGGTTGTGTGTCTGTGTCTATATATGTATGTTTAGTAGAATGTAAAACCACTGACTCCATGTATTTGCACTATCATATATTTTGGTTTCTATTAATTCCCTGTGGATTTTATTGACCAAATGCTTTGCTTAATTGTTTTATTTACTTTTTTTTTTAAATGTTATTCTTTCTCTTAGATTTCAGGTATTTTTTGAAAGCAAAGGATTGTCCCCTAAAATATTACAGCTGGGCCTGCAATGATACTGTGGGCTCTTGTAATGCTACCGTGGGGCCCAGTGGGCCCACTTGCCATTGGGTAACCTGGCAACCTGACCAGTCCACCACTGTATACACACACACACACACACACACACACACACACACACACACACACACACATACACATATATATGTATATATATATGAGCATCGGCTGGTATATTCATAGGATGACAAAGAAGGATTTATGCTAAAAATCTCGTATACCTAAATTTCAAGTCTTATCAAAAATTGAATAGTTTCTTTCCAT
>OZ024743.1:31549304-31561804 GCA_964016885.1 Eledone cirrhosa | reverse complement strand
CCGCTCCCTCCTAATATTCTCTATAAAAACTAAATAGGTCCTCAGTAATATTATTCTTATGAAATGACAGTAAATAATAACATTGAAATATTGAATGTCTGCATAACTAAAAGTTTGTAGATAGCAGCTGTTTTAGGTTATGTAACTGTTATAGAAACACGTGTCAATAAATTCCTTTCAACTAAACTGTATCCATTCAAATCTTTCTATTTTTCTCCGGATTACTTTTGGAACTACAACTGGAACCGTCGAGCAAACTCTACGTGAGCTGATAATCTACTGTGTGTAATATTTATATTACAACACAACGGAAAATACTGTATATATATATATATATATATATATATATATATATATATATATATATACATATACATATATATATATACATATATATATACATATACATATATATATATACATATATATATATATATATACATATATATATATACATATATATATATACATATATATATACATATACATATATACATATATATATACATATACATATATATATATATATATACATATATATATATACATATATATATACATATATATATATATATATATACATATATATATACATATATATATACATATATATATATATATACATATATATATATACATATATATATACATATATATATATACATATATATATACATATATATATACATATATATATACATATATATATATATATATATATATATATATATATATATATATATATATATATATATATATATATATATATATATATATAATATATATATATATATATATATATATACATATAGATATATATACATTTTTGCTTAACGTCCAAGGCATCAGCCCTTCCACCAATACTCAATAATGGAAGATCAAATTCCTGGAGGACTGGGTTGATGTCCATCCAAACCACACCCCTCTCTTCGTCCTCACTGAAACCCATCTCAGTAACCTCCACTTGGAAGCCGAGGTGAATGTGAAAAATTTCAAAGTCATCCGTGCTGATCGCGCTGGCAGAAGAAAGAGTGGGACTGCCATTTATGTCCATAATTCTTTCTCAACAGAGGCTATGAACATATTTACTAATGGATACTGCGAAGCAGTCACTGTATTCAGTCAAACTAACAACCTAATAGTAGTTGGGCTCTATAGGCCACCCCAAACGCCTGTACCATGCTTCAAGGAATGCCTCAACAGCATAAAGTGTTTCATCCAAGAGTTTCACCCTGACAACATCTTAATGATGGGGGACTTCAACCTCCGCGGAGTTGACTGGTCAACAAACAGCCTGCCACCAGGTTCTTCTGCCTCAACCCCTGACAGGGAAGCAGTGGAATCGCTTCTTGACTTCATGGATGATTTGTTCCTGTCCCAACTGGTGCTCGAAACCAACGAGGTGCCACAAAAACGTCCTAGACTTAATTTTCAGCAATCACACTGACAATATCCACAATATTGCAGTGGAGAAAACTCTACTCTCTGATCATGACATGGTTCTCTGTGATCTGAGATTCCACCGTCCAATATACAAACCCAATGTCATATCTCCTGTCCATCCGTTTGACGCTATGGATTTCCTCATTGCAAACTGGGAAGCGATCAGTCATGATCTTGCACATGTCGACTGGTCCTTCACGCACACTCATACACCCACTAACATCAAAAAGTCCTGGCAGACATTTGTGGACACTGTTACAAACATATGTGCAAAAACACACCCCATTAAGAACTATAAACAAATCTAAGAGCAGAATCCCTAGAAATAGAAAAACGCTCATCAGGAAAATTAAGAGAACGAACAAAAAAATCAACAAGCTGAAATACTGTCAGCAGCAACACATCAACTAGAGATTAAAAAAACATAACCTCCAAAACAACATGATGTCTCTCATCAACAATCAGAGAAGAGCTGAAGAGGCCTGGGCCATTGAGAAGATCAAACTCAATACCAAAGTGTTCTTTTCATTTGCAAAAAAACACAAAATCACTGGCTCCACTGTTGGCCCTCTAATTGATGAAAATGGCACTCTTCAAGACGATGCTAAAACCATGGGTGAGATACTGCAGAAACAATACTGCTCTGTTTTCAGCAATCCTGATATGGCCGATCTGGGCTGTATCGGCGATGTTACTCCCCATTACACCTTATCGGTCATAACGTTTGGCGCCTCTGATGTCTTAGCGGCAATAAAGGAAATCAAGCATAATTCAGCAGTAGGTCCCGATAGGTTCCCTGCTTGTGTCTTGAAGGCGTGTCAACACCAACTTGCATCTCCTCTTGCCAATCTGTGGCGGAATTCACTGGATGCTGGATATGTGCCAGAAAACCTTCTATCCAAGTCTGTTGTCCCAGTTTTCAAAAAAGGAAACAAATCCCTTACCGTGAAATACCGTCCAATCTCACTCACCTCTCATATCATTAAGGTATTTGAGAGAGTGGTGAGATCGCGAATGACTCACTTCCTTGAGAGTAACAATATGCTGAACTCCCACCAGCATGGATTCCGTAATGGAAGGGATTGCCTGACGCAACTACTGCATCACTTTGATGACATTTTGAGAGCCTTGGGAGAGGGTTCCAACACTGATGTTTTCTACCTTGATTTCAACAAGGCCTTTGACAGGGTTGATCACAACATTCTACTGAGAAAGCTGTCCAATATTGGTGTCACTGGAAAGCTGCTGCAGTGGATCAAGAGCTTTCTGTCAAACAGAACCGAACATGTAGTCGAAGGAGTCAAATCCAGCCCAGTCAATGTCAGTAGCGGTGTCCCACAAGGCACTGTGTTGGGCCCACTTCTCTTCATCATCTATATTAATGACATCACTGACATCATCAAACACAGCAACATTAGAATTTTCGCTAATGATTCCAAGCTCCAAAAGGTCATCAATGGCGTGGATGACCGGATAAGCCTTCAGTCAGACTTACTGGCTGTTACCCAATGGGCGGAAAAGAACAACATGTTACTGAACGAAGAAAAATTCGAACTGATCCACTTTGGAAAAGTGGATGCTCTGAAACTCCCGTACTCCCTTCCCCCCGGTGAAACTCTCGTGGCATCTAACAACATCAGAGACTTGGGAGTAACCGTGGACAGCAACATAAGCTGGGCCACGCATATAAGCAGCAAAGTTGACATGGCCCGCAGAATGTCTTCCTGGATCCTCAGAACCTTCCAGTCGAGAGATTCCCACACCATTATCCTTCTCTTCTCTACTTTTGCCCGACCACACCTTGAATACTGTTGTCCACTGTGGTCTCCCCACACGAAACAAAGTATCATGAAACTTGAAGCTCCCCAAAAGGCAATCACGAAAAAGATAGATGGCATGTCAGACCTTGACTACTGGGGTCAACTAGAAAAGCTGAAACTTTACTCACTTCAGCGTCGCCGTGAGCGTTATATTATCTGCATGATGTGGAAAATGTTTCATCATCACTGCCCAAATGATGTTGGCATCACCTTCAAATTACACCCACGGCTTGGGCCCCGTGCTATCCGTCCCAAACAAAAATCTAAATCGCAACTCAAAACAACAATACGGCACAATTATTTAACCTCAATTGGCCCTGCTCTCTTCAACATCACACCAGGACACGTCAAAACAGAAACTGACCACACAAAATTCAAGAAGTCTTTGGACAAATTCGTCCAAGTAATCCCGGACAAACCACCCACACCCGGATATGTCTCCGCAAACAGTAATTCTCTTCTCAAATGGGCCATGGTGCCCAAATCCTGAATTGAAAGACTTCGCCAGGTGGTGCTATTAAGTTAGACATGGCCTGGGCCAATACTGGCCAAAACATTTCAAAGTTATTCAAAGTTATTCATATATATATATACATATATATATATATATATATATATATATATATATATATATATATATATATATATATATATATATATATATATACATACATATATATATATATACATATACATATATATATATATATATATATATTAGAATTGGAGCTCTGAAATAGCAATATATATATGGATGTATATATAATGTATTTTGCAATACACTTTATGCTTAATTAAAATCATTTTGAAGACCGTAAGCTATTGCTTTAAAGTAGTGACAAATTCACTCACTTTGATCTCAGCAAACAGGGGAGATAAGCCGACATGACATTTTTCGCTTTGGTTGAAGCTTTTCAAGGCCAACTACCCCGCCTGTCTACTGAGATCAATGATGTTATATTCTTAGAGAGATCTAGTAAATAATCAGGAGCTGATTATGCAGAGCGGTTGTTGGTCAAGCAGAAATTAAAAATTAGAATTGGAGCTCTGAAATAGCAATATATATATGGATGTATATATAATGTATTTTGCAATACACTTTATGCTTAATTCAAAGCATTTTGAAGACCGTAAGCTATTGTTTTAAAGTAGCGGGGTAGTTGGCCTTGAAAAGCTTCAACCAAAGCGAAACATGTGTGTAGGCTTATCTCCCCTGTTTGCTGAGATCAAAGTGAGTGAATTTGTCACTACTTTAAAACAATAGCTTACGGTCTTCAAAATGCTTTGAATTAAGCATAAAGTGTATTGCAAAATACATTATATATACATCGCATATATGTGATCATAAGCATATATGTGATCATAAGCTTGAGCCTGTCTGCAAAGGACTTCCTGTCCGCAGGGAATACTATCATTTCATACACCAAGATTTCCAGATGTGTGTTAAATTAATTACAGTCAGAATATTATAAATGAATATGAATGCCAATATCCATTTGCACAAATGTTATTGGAATAGATATAGCAAAAATGAAATTAACATATAATGCAGGTTAAATTGTGAAGATCTACAGATTGCACTTGAATGATAAAATAAAAACTTATTTAATAGCCTCCTTAAATGAGTAATCAATTATCCTTTAAAAGATTTTGGAAAATGAACGCTACAAATTCAGTAAAATAGGTCGGGTTAATGAGCAGTACATTCTATGTAGTGGGTATTAATTATATATACCTAATTATAAAGTACCAGTAATGCACTGGATAATTGCTGGCCTTGTGCCTAAAGTAGAAACAATTAATTATATATACCTAAAGTTAGCACGATGAAACCGAAGCAAAGAGTCGTGCCTGGAAAAGCTAACATCGCCAGTATGTATAAAGATAATTTTACGTTAAAAATATATAACATGAAATATTCTTAAAATCACTTTTTTACCTTGCGCAACATGACCTTAGTAAATACGATTTAATGCATTTCAATTTCAGCGACCACTGATGAATGGTTAAGAATAAGATAAGCACATTTATATATTTTAGCCCGGAATCATCATTTTCGAATGTAAAAGAATAGGCAGACATTAACTACTAATCTTTTTGTCGTAATATGTTAATGCATTATCCCTGTCAAAATATTTTAGCTTTAATCGATTTTGCACGTGCGATTCACGTACAAACTCACCCAATTGATCTCCTCTGTCCCAGGTGTGTGAGTAAATGATAATGTGATTTAGTATTTAAATATTCATCTTTAGACAGAAATGATGTTTAAAGTTTTGCTTGTGTCAAATGTAAACTAATACATGTATTTGGAGGCACATTTTGAATATTAACATAAAATAATGAACTTAAGTACTTTTCAAACGAAAGATACTGAAGATGAATTATGTCTCCATATTTTCATCATATGCTGCAGTATGTCTATGCTGTTGAGCAATCGATTCTCTAGACACACACACACACACACACACACATGCACACACATACACATACACACACACACTACACCACACACACACATCACACACACATATATCTATATGTGTGTTAGGTAATTACGAAGAAAAGCAAAGGAAAAAAGAGTGCTCTATGTATAGAACAGAGCTATTTAATTGGAAAGTAAACAACACAATATATAGGTACTCCAATACAAAAGGTTTCAGGTCCCTAGACAATATTAATTTACGGCTAGATGTTCATCAGACGATCATCATATTTTCTACTCATAACATCTCTGACTGTTGAATAATCTAGACGTATATTAATATTGTCTAGGTTCCTGAAATCTTTGGTAATGGAGTAGTTATATATTGTGTTGTTCACTGTTTAATTATATATATATATTGATAGTCTGCGGCACTGGGACCGAGGAGACCCTAATCAAAGAGGCAGGCAATACATGGTATGATGCAGAGTAATTATATTAGTGAAAGTAGAGAATCTACTGTGGCTAGTAACTAGCCGAAAACACCGAATTGTCCGTAGATTCTCTACTTTCACTAATATATATATATATATATATATATATATATTTATAGTAATAATAATAAGTGTGAAGTCTAAAATCAAAAAAGACTTCGATAAGGATAAATAGATATGAAATATATAAGAACCCCAGAGCAAATATTTACTAAAATAACAGATAAAAGTTTAAGCAAATAATCGCTACTTTCACAGATTTCTTTCTTTCTTTAGTTTCAAAAGATCCCGTTAAGGGTGAAAGCAGCGATTCTTTGCTTAAACTTTAATCTGTTATTTTAAATATATATATATATATATATATATATATATATATATATAAATATTAGTGAAAGTAGAGGGTCTATGGAGAATTCGGTGTTTTCGGCTCGTTACTAGCCAGGGTAGATTCTCTACTTTCACTAATATAATTACTCTGCTTCATACCATGTATTGCCTGCCTCTTTGATTAGGGGTCTCCTCGGTCCCAGTGCCGCAGACTATCAATATATATATAATTAAACAGTGAACAACACAATATATAACTACTCCATTACCAAAGATTTCAGGAACTTAGACAATATTATATATATGTGAAGGCGCATGGCTTATAGTTAAAGCATTGCGCTTGCAATCGAAAGGTTGTGAGTTCAATTCTCGGACAGGGTGATGTGTTGTTTCCTTGAGCAACACACTATATTTCACGTTGCTCCAGTTTACTCAGCTCTAGAAATGAGTACCGGCCTGCCCGCCCAGCCAGTGGGATGGCGTTATCTTATGGCTATTACAGCACGACGTGCTGTGACCAGCGGCGCCGATTGGCACCGACAGACTGGTCGATCAAGGTGATATAGATATATATAGTATAAAAGAGAAAACACAGGTAAGAATTAAGAGAAGGATTTTATCCAGGTAATTACGACTGTTTCATTGGTAAGTGCAACCTTATATTGCTATACTGCAAATAGCAGCCACTCAATTATATTTGTTGTTCTCTCCCTCTATCCATCCCTGCCACTATAATCAATTTAATTCGCTTTAACTCACTACATTCCACGACATGAAGTCTGCTATCAAAACTGATCAAGGAATCCTTCCACCTCTATCTCTCCCTCCATCTCAGTTTGTCACTCTACTTCCTAACTCTCCCCCTTCCTCTCTCTCTATACTATTCCGTTTGTCCCCTCACCTTCTGATTCCTCTCTCTCTATACTAGTAAATACAATTCCAAATAAATGTTTTTCTCTATATATTAAGAATTATTTCAAGAGTAACTTACTATTTTAAACATTTGGACTGTGAACAACAATTGTAATTGAGTGGCTGCTATTTGCAGTATAGCATTATAAGTTTGCACTTACCAATGAAATGGTCGTAAATACCTGGATAAATTCCTTTTCTTAATGCTTACCTGTGTTTTCTCTTTTATACTTTATACTCCAAGATTGAACGGAATTCTTACAAACTTGTGGAGTTACCCCTAACCGTACGTTGAAACCGTCCATGAAATTGGCTTTCTTAACCAAGAACTGGATCACAAAAAGCAATTTTCTGCTTCCCTAACTATATATATATATTTATATGTGTGTGGGTATGTCAGTGTGTATGTGTGGCTTTGTGTGTGTGCACGTACGTATGTATATATAAGACTCCATCTAGATGTTTTCTGCTTAAAAGTAACTACACGATATAATACGATTAAAACGATGTACCCTATTTTTTAACGCTATATTATCATCTGGTGTATTTTTCCTGTGTGGTCATCAACCATGGAATGCTAAACAGATTAACACTTAACTGATATTTATTTATTATATTCGTCCCAATAACCTGTATTCAAAATACATATATGAGAAATATGGTTTATTTAAATTTATTTTCAGTTCATGAATATACATGTACTTCTTTCAAAATTAATATTAATTTCACAACATTATACGTAAAATAACTGGTATAAGCCCTTCACCATATAATTTGCTATTTTTAAGGTATCCCCTGATTATTTCATATTTCATACAAGTGACATTTACAATGGTACCGACCTACAGATTGCTAATATCCTGATTCTCTAAATAAAAATTGGTACCTATAATTTGCAATACAATTTGTAATATATTTAATTACATTCTTTATTTTGATATGAATCAAAGAACTACCAAACAGATATTGGATCATTATATTCTGTTTGCTTTAGCAGCCAATTCTAATGGAAAATATGTCGCACAAACACGTATAGACTGTCATTCGGTACATTAGTCATATTCACAAAGCTTCCAGTGAGAAATTTATAAAACATTACTATATTCTAATATCCAAGTATACATGACTAAATAAGTAACTTTATTCAAACGGAGAAACGTTAATTCATGTTTACAAAATTAATACGCATTGTGTTGAATTAATAATTTTATTATTACCTTTTTGCAAAGAGACTCTCCCCAGATCACTTTTCCTGGTGAACTAGTTAACGTAATTGAAAGCTGTAGACATATGTGAAATGTGTAGCCAGGATGCTAGCACAGCAGACATTACTTTTCAAAGTATTATGGCAATTAATCAGCCCCTGGCAATATAGTTTTATTGATCCAATCACCTTTCATCTTCATTTCAAAATCTGGCACCTTAATGTTTTGAATAATATTTACAAAATATACTACAATGGGGTGGTTGTGATTATCTTGCATAAGACGTCCTATCGTTTGAATAAAATTATCCCATTAACATCAGCTTTAATAGAATTCAAGAATAATATTTTCATTTCCTAACAATTATTTAATTTGACATTATGCGCCTATATTTAACTGTAGTCATTCAAAACGATATTCATTGCAAAAGAAACTTACCACAGTCTGTTATATATATATATATATATTGGAAAATGTGTGAGGTCCTTGGTATAGTTAGGTATATTTGTAAAAAAGGAAAATAATGCCTTCACTTGTAGTGTTAAACAATTTTTGATTTAATTTTATAATATTATAATATTATGAGTTGGTATATCTAGTAAGTTCTTTGTTAACTTCGGTGGGAAGATTTTAAAAGATTACTGGTTAACTTGGGTTGGAGAACTTTCTCGCATTCGTCTGTGGCGTTTGTCAAACTGAGATCAGGTTATGTTGAAATGTGTGACAATATATAAGAGAGATTTAGATGTGTCTGGGGTGTGGCGTGTGGTGTTAATGAGTGTTGATGATGAAGGTCCGGAGGAATTAAAGCATACATACACATACACATGTACACACACACACTTATATATATATTCACACTCAGAAAATGGTGAGATTGCAAGATAAGGGTGTTTGAGAAAGTGGTTGTAAACACACTTTCCTGTTGGTTTTATTTCATTAGCTGATCATTGATGATTATATCATGGCATAGCTGAATCAACTCTCCCAAATCTATAAAGAATATCTTCTACAAATTTCTATATCAAAGATGAATTTAGGTGCTTGTCTGGGTTTTAATAAGGTGTAAGATACATGTCTCTTGATAAGAATGGGATGACAGGAAAAAGAGAAAAGAAGGATAGTTTGGGAACATTTGTCAAAGTTGTTTTGTTGATATTGGTTTGGGAGAGGAATTGTGTGTGTGTGTGTATGAGGGGGGGGGGGGTGCATGCTGGCTCACATATTCACTTCCCTATACGTAAATATATCGACAGTCCATACATATTACATACAAACACATACACAGGTACATACATATCAACACATACACACATATATATATATATACACATACACACATGCATACATACATACGTTTGTATAATTCGTATATATTTGTATAATGTATATATGTATATATATATATGTATATATATATATATATGTATATATATATATGTATATATATATATATATATATATATATATATATATATATATATATATATATATATATATATATATATATATATATGTATATATAAGTATGTATGTGTGTGTGTGTATATATATATATATGTGTGTGTGTGTGTATATATAATTATACATATGTGTGTATGTGTGTGTGTATATATAATTATACATATGTGTGTATGTGTGTGTATATATATATATATATATATATATATGTGTGTGTGTATATATATATATACATATGCGTGTTTACGTTATTGTATATGTATATGTGTGTATGTGTTGATATGTGTTGATATGTATGTGTTTGCATGTAATATATATGGACTATAGATATATTTACATATACGGTAGTGAATATGTGAGCCAGCATGTCCCTCCCCCCACACTTCCTCTCCCAAACCAATATCAACCACACATCTTTGACAAATGTTCCCAAACTATCCTTCTTATCTCTTTTTCCTGTCATCCCATTCTTATATATACTATATATATATATATATATATATATATATATATATATATGTGTGTGTGTGTGTGTGTGTGTGTGTGTATGTGCGTTTGTTTGTGTGTGTGGGTGCGTGTGCTTGTGTGTACGTGAGTGTAATATGTGAGTAAATTTCGTTAAACATTTATATATTGCCCTAGCGAAATATCAGTAAATTATCTTCCGATCAATTTAGTCCACTTAAAGCAAGGACATTAGTAAAATCACAGGATCACCTGTTCGTTTTGTTAATCACGAAAGGAGCTTGACAGCTGCATCGTAAAATTAAGGTCACAAATCTATATATTCTAATTTATAATCTAACATTTTACCAGCAAGGCCTTGCAATTATCGTATATTGTTAATCACGACAGATGTTCACCAAAAGGTCTTATTGATTAGACTCCTGTCAATGCTGATTCAATACAGTGAAGAACTAAATGATTCTATCCGTAACCATGTCGATTATTAAGATGTTTGTAGTTTAATATAGTCCAAGAAGACATTTCATTCCCAAATACTATAGAGTATAAGTTTAGATTTGGCTTGCCATACAAATATATGTGTGGGCGTAATAATTTGACACTGTTATAAAAATAAAAAATAAAAAAAAAGACAAACGTAACCTAAAGTTTCATAAAAATCATCTGTGTTAACACTTTGTAACTTAAGTGTGGAAGAATGCACATAGCCATTACAGAGATAACTACGCATAGACGAGTGCATGTGATATCACACGTGTAGGCACATGCACACAAAATAACCACACCATTTTGAAATCTGCCAGTGATAATCCTTGCTCGTACTATCACAAATGAAACTGGATGATCACATCTGGAATGGATTTTTCACAATTCATATTATTCCTCTGCATGTAAAATATTATGAAGTCAATTGTAAATTTATGTATATAATTAATATTAATTATTTTTTAGTTTATTGGAACTCATTAATATAATTGTTTATACTTTAGGCACAAGGCCAGCAAATACCCAGTACATTACTGGTACTTTATTTTATCGACCCCGTAAGGATGAAAGGCAAAGTTAACCTCAGCGGGATTTGAACTGAGACTGTAAAGGGACGTAACTATGCTAGAAAGCATGGCGTCCAACCCTCTACCGATACTGCTAATTCCCCGCCTCTGAAACTCATTAATATAATGGTGCTCATTGTTGCGCGCTAAATGATTCTCCAACATTGTGACCGTTTTATTCAACGAGAATCATGGTAACTCTACCAGTTGTAACCGCTGGAAGACTTTAAAAAAAATTCGCATTAAAACATTTGAAAATGATTTGGGTGGTCGCAGATGCAATACAAATGGACAGGTATGGGTAGAGAACCGTTAAAAAAAGAGGATGCATATGGTTCGAACGCTGTTATAAATGACAATACATGGTCACAGCTGGAACACCGTTACGAAACTGAGTGGAAGATATTTGCAGGAGAGTAAGATATTGGAATACAAACGAATGAGAGATGGGAGCAAAATGAACAAAACACAACTGCACGTCTGAATATGTATTTGTGTATATGTGCGTGTGTGCATGTATACGTGAGAGGGCGACTGGAATTATCTTCACACAGTATACGTAAATATAATATTCTAACACAAGCAAAGTATTAGACGTTGAGAATGGTTACAATAACATAGCTTTCAATACATACAGACATCAACATAAATGTCTCTCCTTGTTTAACTCAGTATTTATTCTTTTAAAGACTTATATTGACTCTCTTTATTTCCTGTGTGCGTGTGTTTCTCTGCTATTGCTAATAGGTCCAACTAGCGTTATAATTTCTACTGTGTGAAAACATTTGTCATTTGTAAAAATTATTTTTATTTGTTTCTGGCTAAGACGTTTTTCTTCTAAATTATTCTACATTTAGTGTTACAGTAAAAGATTCTGGAGAATATTTAAAAAATTT
>OZ024743.1:31544304-31546804 GCA_964016885.1 Eledone cirrhosa | reverse complement strand
ACAAATTTTACTCATTGACGGGGAGCAGACGGTGGGAAATATAAAGGGATAGTTAAATCAGACTAAAAATCTATAAAACAACGATATGACCTATGGATCCTGATGTTTCCAATGGCTCTAGATTTAATGGGACTATAAAATTATAGTAACATCGTCGTATCATACTGCACGCTGCACTGTTGGTAAGGTTACTTGGTCATTGATGAACATTATGTATATAAATATATATATATATATATATATATGGCGGTATCGATAGAGGGTCGGACGCCATGCTTTGGAGCATAGAGTTACGCCCCTTTATGATCTGAGCTCAAATCCAGCCGAGGTTAACTCTACCTTTCACCCCTACGGGGTCGATAAAATAAAGTACCAGTAATGCACTGATATAATTGCTGGCCTTGTGCCAATAGTAGAAATAATTATATATATATATATATATATATATATATATATATATACATATTTATATATTTATATGCAAGTATGTATGTATACGTACATACATATATGTATACAGACGTACAGTAGCATGTATATATATACATACAGGCACACATATATATATGCACGTATCAGTTTACCGAACATCGTTCCTGTGTGAGTGTTGAACAAAAAGGTGACGTGGTTGCCTAAACACTGTACGGCGTAATTCAGGCTGTTTGTTTGTTTACAAACGAACAAACCGAGCATTATAATAAATGTTCGGTAAACTGATACGAGCATACATATATATGTGTGCCTGTATGTATATATATACATGCTACTGTACGTCTGTATACATATATGTATGTACGTATACATACATACTTGCATTTAAGTAAGTGCCGTCCTAAGAGTGAGAAATGAAATTTCGTTTCATTCTATTCCATTTATCGTTTTCGGTGCGCCTGGCCGACTGAACTAACTCGATATGCAAATTAGGCTGCTCAGCCGTTAATTTTCATAAGGAAAGTATATACTTTCGAACGTTCAACCATCTGGCAGAAAAGTATACGGTGCTGACGATAGCTAATACGCTTGAAACTAGTACATCGTTCCTGTGTCAGTGTTGAACAAAAAGTTGATGTGGTTGCCTAAACACTGTACGGCGTAATTCAGGCTGTTTGTTGGTTTACAAACGAACAAACCGAGCATTATAATAAATGTTCGGTAAACTGATACGTGCATATATATATATATATATGTGTGCCTGTATGTATATATATACATGCTACTGTACGTCTGTATACATATATGTATGTACGTATACATACATACATCATTTAAGTAAGTGCCGTACTAAGAGTGAGAAATGAAATTTCGTTTCATTCTATTCCATTTATATATTTATATATATATATATATATATGTGCTGCGTGTGTGTGCGTGTGTTTGTGTATATAAATTTGGGAAGCAGAACTATTCTGCTACAGAATGGTTCGCATTTAGGTGGCAATGATACGGCCACGCAATATTATGCGATACCAGCGACCAACAGCCGGACGAAAAAGAAACCACGGACCAACAGCGGCAAATTATTAGGCGAGATGGAGCAATGGTAAACACCTATAGCCTCCAAGAAAAATCAAATAATCCAGTGATTGACCTAGAGAAGGCGAGCAATGGGTGACTTTAAAAAAGCCAAGTCTTCGCGGGTCGAACAAAGGTTCATACAAGCATCTACACACACTTGTATATAATATTCATAGGTTTATAAATGATCACCTGTATACACATATTCAACCATATATATATAAAAAAATATATATACATATATATGGATATATACATATACATATAATCTTTTAAAGACTGATATTGACTCTCTTTATTTCCTTTGTGCGTTTGTTTCTCTGCTATTTCTAATAGGTCGAACTGGCGTTATGTTTTCTACTGTGTGAAAACATTTGTCATTTGTAAAAATGATTTATATTTGTTTGTGGCTAAGACGTGGATATATATATATATATATATATATTCTATTCTAGGGCGGTAACATTTCCGAGATCCCTGGACGTGTTCTCTCCAGCAGTCTCTGTCCCTCATTATCGCTGCCATGTCCTGCGTCTCCAACAGACCAGTGTCTGTCCTTAGGTTATCAACATACGTTAACCTTGGTCTACCTCTTCCAGTGTGTCCATGTAGGATCTCCCACAGGATCACTGTTGGCAATGTCAACTCTGGATGTCGGTGAGCATGTCCAGCCAACCTAAGTCTCCTGTGTGTCACTTTTGAGCTGACTTTTGGGAGGCTGCCTTACAGCTTTGAGTTTTTCATCCTCAGTGTATACTGATTAATGTTCAGAGTCATCCCCAGCATTCTCGTGTAGCACCCATCCACCATCTGAGTGAGTTTCTTGGTCAGTGTACAAGTCTCAGACCCGTACAGCAGCACAGACTCCACTACAACAATGAAGAGGCGGATTTTCAGGTCTCTACGAAGGTCCGACTTTCACACCGATCTCAAGCTGTGGCACGCCGCCAAGGCTTTGCTCTTCCTCTCAACCACATCATCTTCC
>OZ024743.1:31521804-31541804 GCA_964016885.1 Eledone cirrhosa | reverse complement strand
ATATATATATATATATATATATATATATATATATATATATATATATATCATATATATATATATCATATATATATATATATATATATATATATATATATATATATATATATATATATATATATATCATATATATATATATATATATATATATATATACAGTATTTTCCGTTGTGTTGTAATATAAATATTACACACAGTAGATTATCAGCTCACGTAGAGTTTGCTCGACGGTTTCAGTTGTAGTTCCAAAAGTAATCCGGAGAAAAATAGAAAGATTTGAATGGATACAGTTTAGTTGAAAGGAATTTATTGACACGTGTTTCTATAACAGTTACATAACCTAAAACAGCTGCTATCTACAAACTTTTAGTTATGCAGATATTCAATATTTCAATGTTATTATTTACTGTCATTTCATCAGAATAATATTACTGAGGACCTATTTAGTTTTTATAGAGAATATTAGGAGGGAGGGGTGAAGTTGTTAGAGGAATAGTTGAAGGAGTGGTTTTTATTAGAAAAATATAAAAACAATCTCTTCTCAACATATATTAATAACCTTAAATTACCACACTAATAATGGAAAGATATGCTGATGAGAATAGGTGCAAATATGCGATAATGA
The DNA here is from genome assembly GCA_964016885.1 of Eledone cirrhosa. Taxonomy (NCBI): domain Eukaryota; kingdom Metazoa; phylum Mollusca; class Cephalopoda; order Octopoda; family Eledonidae; genus Eledone; species Eledone cirrhosa. The sequence goes on along the minus strand of OZ024743.1, from coordinate 31,541,179 downwards.
ATGTGTCTAAAAACGTCCATAAGTATGTATATATATGTGAAAATGTATATAAATAAGTAAATATATATATATGTTTGATGTGTATAGTTAGATGTAAGTGTATTCATGTATTAAAGTGCTTATATATATATATACATATATATATATATATATATATATATATGTATGTATATATGTGTATATAGATGTGTATGTATGTGTATGTGTGTACACATGGACTAGAGTATGTATGTATATATGTGTGTGTCTATACGTGTGTATATAAAGATAAGTTGAGTATGAAAATGTATACACATGAGCGCGTATGTATGTACATGAATACATGTGTGTATATATATGTGTATGCATGTGTATATATATGTAAGTATGAATATGTGAATTGTGAGTATATGTATTTTGTAGAGGTGTGCAAATATATGTGTGTGAATGCGTGGGTGAAAGGATACTTACACTTGAAAGAAAAGAAATTTAAGTCTGAATGTTAATTAAGTGCAAACACAAAACCAACCACGCATATCTTTACTATCTCTAATCCTTCTATAGATTTAGAAAAATAACCAATAATGTATTCTATAAAAAATGTCAAAACAACAGATGGGAATCTAATTACTCACTGCCACCAAGAATTCTCACTGCTATCGAAAAACCACTCCTTCAACTATTCCTCTAACAACTTCACCCCTCCCTCCTAATATTCTCTATAAAAACTAAATAGGTCCTCAGTAATATTATTCTGATGAAATGACAGTAAATAATAACATTGAAATATTGAATGTCTGCATAACTAAAAGTTTGTAGATAGCAGCTGTTTTAGGTTATGTAACTGTTATAGAAACACGTGTCAATAAATTCCTTTCAACTATACTGTATCCATTCAAATCTTTCTATTTTTCTCCGGATTACTTTTGGAACTACAACTGAAACCGTCGAGCAAACTCTACGTGAGCTGATAATCTACTGTGTGTAATATTTATATTACAACACAACGGAAAATACTGTATATTTACCTCCTGTAAAGTCGAGCAACCCACACAGCAAACGCAACCACAACAATGGAAAAACACTACCTGGATATGTCACTCAAAAACATACCAACCCAAGGTAGAAAGGAATATTTATTGAGTATGATTCAAAAAACTAATGAATTCATTCGACGTGTCAGGTGGAAAACGCTCCACTATGATAGAAGCCGTATGAACTCAACATTAGAAAGTGGTGTAAACAACAAATTCGGTTTTAGGACTTGTAAAAACCCACCCACCAACCCACTATTAGATGCATTTGAGCAGGACCTTATGAACTTAATCCTTAAAATTAAATTCAAAGGACGCAACACCAACAGCAAATTACAGAAAGATATAAAAAAAACTACTGGACGACCTTAAAAACACCAAAGGAATTGTAGTAAAAGCGGACAAAACATCAAACCTGTACAATATGGATTGCACTACATACAACAACTTCATTCGAAAAGAATTACATAAAAAATATAGAAAAACGAGTGAAGTAACCCTTAAGCACATCAATGATGAGGCATGCGAAATAGTGAAAAATCTCGGAATCGAAGATAGGACAGGACCACTCTTACCGGCGGTACCCACCTTCAATCTTAAGGACCACAAGGTAAACTTTGACAATGACCCTAAAATTAGATTAATCTGCCCCTCTAAATCAGATATAGGTAAAATAAGCAAATATATCTTAGATAGAATCATCCCCCAAATTAAGGCTAAGGTTAACATTAAACTCTGGGGGAAGACCCAAGAAGCAATAAGATGGTTTAATAGCATTAGCAATAAGAATAAATCTAAGTTTATCCAGTTTGATATCGATGAATATTACTCATCGATATCACCTGAAACTTTGAATAGAGCCATTAAGTTTGCTAAGGATAACTCTGACCTTACAAACGATGAAATTAAGATTATATTAGAAGCTAGGAAAACTATAGTTAAATTTGAGAACAGTTATTGGGTACGTAAAGATAGACCCTCTAACTTTGACATAACAATGGGCTCTAACGATTCGGCGGAAATAACTGATATTGTGGGGTTATTTATCGCCTTTAGACTCCAGGAAAAATTCAGCAATCTCCACGGCGGAATATACCGCGACGATGTTCTCCTCCTAGCTAAAAACCTTAATAACCAAAAACTAGAAAAACTACGCAAAGATATAAGAAAACTACTACTCGAAATAGGACTAACTATAACATATGAATACAACCTTAAAGTAGTTAACTTCCTGGATGTCACACTCAATTTAAACTCGGGTTTGATTAAACCGTTTCATAAATTGAATGACAATCTCAAATACGTAAATGTTGGGTCTAACCACCCCATCTCTATAATTAAATCTATCCCTAAAAATATTTCCCTTAGAATCTCGGGTCTATCTTCTAACATACAAGTATTTAAGGAACACGCCGAGTACTACGATAACGCCCTTAGTAAAGCAGGCTACCTCAACAAAATAGAGTACATAGATGGGAACAATCAAAACACCCAAAATAAATCCCACATAGGTAGATATAATAACACAACACCAAAACACACTTACTACCATAGTATGCACACCAGTAAACCAACAAACAAAACTAATAGAAAGCGATGCAAAGAGTACTTATGGTATAACCCCGAATACAATAGTTCCATTAGTACAAATTTACCAGTACTCTTCTTTAAAATAATTAAAAGACATTTTCCCACATCACACAAATACCACAAAATCCTAAACCCTACCACTATAAGACTGTCATACTCTACAGCGTTAAACCTTGAACAACACATAAAAAAGATCAATACTAGAAGGTTAAACGAAAACACTAAGAACTTAAGTACAAAGAACACCAAAAAAACAGTAGACAATACACTACAGAACATAAATAAACCACACCTAAGTTCGTCCGCAATACTACTCCAGAGAAAACCCAACGTACACAACTGTAACTGCACCTATCCCGACAACTGCCCCCTCGGCAATAACTGCCTGGAAAAAAATATTATTTATAAGTGTACCATTAAATCCGGAGGCAACGAGTGGTATTACGTGTGATCAACGGCAACATCGTTTAAATCTCGATTGTATAGGCATTCTTACTCAATAAAACACCAGAGCCAAAGAAATGTAACAACTTTAGCAGAAAAAGCTTGGACGCTCAGGGATAGCGATCAAAAGTTTACCCTAAAATGGGAGAAATTAGCTAAAACCCAAAGCTTTTCCAGGAGCCAAAATTTCTGCAAATTGTGTAATCTTGAGATTTATTACATAATCACACACAAGAAGAAACTGCTGAATAACAGAATTGAACGAACATTATTCTGCCGTCACAGAACTAAAACCCTTTTTTCCCACTACAAGCCGAATATTACATAAAAGAGGGACATCCCCCAACTATATAAACCTTAATCTAGTTAGAAAAATATAAAAACAATCTCTTCTCAACATATATTAATAACCTTAAATTACCACACTAATAATGGAAAGATATGCTGATGAGAATAGGTGCAAATATGCGATAATGAATGTGTCTAAAAACGTCCATAAGTATGTATATATATGTGAAAATGTATATAAATAAGTAAATATATATATATGTTTGATGTGTATAGTTAGATGTAAGTGTATTCATGTATTAAAGTGCTTATATATATATATACATATATATATATATATATATATATATATATATATATATATGTATGTATATATGTGTATATAGATGTGTATGTATGTGTATGTGTGTACACATGGACTAGAGTATGTATGTATATATGTGTGTGTCTATACGTGTGTATATAAAGATAAGTTGAGTATGAAAATGTATACACATGAGCGCGTATGTATGTACATGAATACATGTGTGTATATATATGTGTATGCATGTGTATATATATGTAAGTATGAATATGTGAATTGTGAGTATATGTATTTTGTAGAGGTGTGCAAATATATTTGTTTGTGAATGCGTGGGTGAAAGGATACGTACACTTGAAAGAAAAGAAATTTAAGTCTGAATGTTAATTAAGTGCAAACACAAAACCAACCACGCATATCTTTACTATCTCTAATCCTTCTATAGATTTAGAAAAATAACCAATAATGTATTCTATAAAAAATGTCAAAACAACAGATGGGAATCTAATTACTCACTGCCACCAAGAATTCTCACTGCTATCGAAAAACCACTCCTTCAACTATTCCTCTAACAACTTCACCCCTCCCTCCTAATATTCTCTATAAAAACTAAATAGGTCCTCAGTAATATTATTCTGATGAAATGACAGTAAATAATAACATTGAAATATTGAATGTCTGCATAACTAAAAGTTTGTAGATAGCAGCTGTTTTAGGTTATGTAACTGTTATAGAAACACGTGTCAATAAATTCCTTTCAACTAAACTGTATCCATTCAAATCTTTCTATATATATATATATATATATCATATATATATATATATATATATATATATATATCATATATATATATATATATATATATATATATATATATATATATATATATATATATATATATATATATATATATATATATATATATCATATATATATATCATATATATATATATATATATATATATATATATATATATCATGTTCAACGGTTATTATCTTTTGAACATGATATATATATATATTTATATATATATATATATATATATATATTTCGTTTCTGAATTTGTTTAGCAAGATTCTTTATCTGAAAACGTGTATTAAAACCGATATTGTTATATATATTGTTATACTTTGGGAGGGTCATGTTGCCAATAAGATACACACGCAGCAGTTGCTTTCACTTCAATTTATTATAAATTAAATTCATAAATTTAGGAAGTTTTTAATTTCCGGTTGGTTGGTTGGTTCCACAACCAGACGATTGTTCATATATTGTCATAGTTCTTTTGTCACACATTCTGTGACCTCTTCAGTGACTGGGAATTATTTTCTTTGTTTGTGCCTCTCCTTTGTTCTCTCCTACCCAATCTTGTTTTTTTTGTGTGCTTAGTTTGCGCGTGTGTTACATCCGGGTGTCTGTGTGTGTTTATATTTGTTTATTTATTTGTTTATTTACACGTTACTGGTTGGTTGTTTGTTCTGTGTGTGTGTGTGTTTTCATTTTGTCCTTAATTGTAAGTTGTGATGTTGCTATTCCATTCATGTTTTCTATTTAATTTTGGTTGGAGTTCATTTATGTTTATTGCCTCTGTGATTTGTCTAAACATTGCGTCATATATATATATATATATATATGCATATATATATATATATATGGGTATGTTTGTGTGTATGTTTGAATGTAAGCATGTAAATAAATGTGTCTATGTCTGCGTGTGTACTCATAACATTCACACTCATATATATTACTTCAGGCTTTTCAATAATGTTAGATTCACAGTTTCTAGTCCAGTCATACCATTAATTCTAAAGGGAAACTACGTATCTTATTGAACTTCGAATGTACATTTTCTCAAGATCTTTACCTTTTTGACAACTCTCTCTGATAGTCAATTAATGTTAATTTACCATTGATTTTAATCAAATACGTATGTTATGTTTCATTTCTTTTCTCAGACTTAATAAAATATTGACCATCAGTTTCTATAATGCTGATAATTTGTTGATAAAGTCATTTGATAAGTGACTAAAAGCCACTTAGTCCTTTGATCTCAGATTATTCATTGCCTCAATCTACGTGTCGATGGGGAACAGTTAACTGCTCAAATGATTATATTGTTTTAGATATGTAAATATAATATTATTTTGTTCATATATATATATATGCGTGTGTGTATGTATGTGTGTGTGTGTGTATGTGATAATATTATATTTGCATAATATACATTCCTACTCAAATTATTATTTTCCTTTAAATACGTAAATATAATGTTATTTTGTTTATATAATATATATGTATATGTGTATGTGTGTATATATAAAATATATATATACTACCGTAATCTATTGGTAGATTTATCTACATATATATATATATATATATATATATATATATATATATATTGTTATACTTTGGGAGGGTCATGTTGCCAATAAGAAACACACGCACCATTTGCTTTCACTTCAATTTATTATATATTTATAAATTTACAAATTTACAAATCTACAAACTTATAAATTTCTGGTTGGTTGGTTGGTTCCACAACCAGATAGTTGTTTATATATAGTCATAGTCCTTTCGTCACACACTCTGTGACCTCTTCAGTGACTGGGGATTCCTTTCTTTGTTTCTGTGCCTTTCCTTTCTTCTGTCCTACGCCATTTTGTTTCAGAAACAAAGTGGCGTAGGACAGCAGAAAGGCACAGAAACAAAGAAAGGAATCCCCAGTCACTGAAGAGGTCACAGAGTGTGTGACGAAAGGACTATGACTATATATAAACAACTATCTGGTTGTGGAACCAACCAACCAACCAGAAATTTATAAGTTTGTAGATTTGTAAATTTGTAAATTTATAAATATATAATAAATTGAAGTGAAAGCAGCTGGTGCGTGTGTTTCTTATTGACAACATGACCCTCCCAAAGTATAACAATATCGGTTTCAACACACGATTTCAGATAAAGAATCTTGCTAAACAAATTCAGAAACGAAATATATATATATATATAATATTATTGAATTGGCAGTATCGGTAGAGAGTCGGACATGCTTTCCAGCATAGTTACGTCCCTTTACGATCTGAGTTCAAATTCTGCCGAGGTTAACTTTGCCTTTCATCCTTACGGGGTCGATAAAACAAAGTACCAGTAATGTACTGGTAATTGCTGGCCTTGTGCCTAAAGTAGAAACCATTATTATATAAAGGAAGAAAGCATCAGTAGTGCATTGCATCATATACATATTTAATTACTTATTGTTTCACTGTGGGTAAGCTAAATATATATATATATATACATATACATATAACTTTTGCCTTTGATGTCTCCAGCGACTTGGATTCGTTTTTAAACATGCTGATATTACCCATGGATTCCTATTTTCTCACATCCCGCTTTCAGAGTCTAATCTCTGAAGGATTATACTTTATCAGGTGTTTCTCTACGGAGATTATATCAACAGTGGCGCTCATCCCTTGACTAATTCTCTAATATGAGAATAAGGTACCACCACAGTCATGTTGTAATAATTGTTTCTACTTTTGGCATAATGGCAGCAATTAAGCCAGTGCATTACTGGTACTTTATTTTATCGACCCCGTAAAAATGAAACGCAAAGTTAACCTCGGCGGGATTTGAACTCAGACCGTAGATGGGCATGAGTTCAAATCCCGACGAAGTTAACTTTGCCTTTCATCCTTGTAAGAAACATTATTATAGCCATGTTGTAATAATGTTTCTTACACATAGTTTCCATTTTGTTTCAGCATTTAGCTCTTGTTCAGAAAGGATACACACATCATTTTATAGAATAATTTGAGTATACGTCACATTGACATTGTTATTGTGGTTTAGATTCAGATCAGGTCTGAATAAGTCAGCTGTTGTTAAAATTAGCATGTGCATATTTCAATATTTCATCCTCTTGTTATTTTATTCATTGTGAACCCGTAGAGAGACAAACTTAGCTTACAGCGGTTATTGTTGAACGAGTTTTAATGAAGGCGTGACTCTTATTTTAACACTTGGTTAAATTAGATTTACTTAATTTCTATCATTCAGTTCGACTATAGAAAAGGCAGCTATCATGCATGTGCAATGTGATATTAGCGCAGAAGAACTTGAGAAACCTCAAAAGAAGTTTCCGTATTCCGCGAAGCTGAGTTTGGCTATATCTTCTAGCATAAATTGTAATATGTCAATGTATTTGGAAAAATATGGCTGTATCACTTCTTGATTCTTTGCACACTCAACTCAAAAGGAATGCTCTTTAAAATGCCTGTATTTCTCTAACATTATAAACATATCCTTTACAAAGTCATTGAAAACTAGCTCAACAAATAGATACGCTAAGAAAATATGAATAAATATCTCTGTTTATTTATTGATATTTTGAATATTTCCAATGTTATAACGATTATATCTAGAACTAATGATAGTTATAGTAGTTATATCCCTCCTTTTCATCATAAGCAACTGGCTGATTGTTAGCTGTTTTAACAATTCCTACAAATTGCTATATATTATACGTAAAAGTATGCCAAGTATCATCTCTAATTGGAGCCAGTTAATTTTATACCAGACCTTTTAGAAGGAAATAAATCAATTCTATATATCTATAAATATATTGAATATATTCATACAAATATGTATCAGAAAATATGCATTGCTTTAGAATACAAACTACTTATGGTGTATATAATATTACATATAGCTCTGCCATGTTATCTATATTAGAAATTATCCTACGTTGAATTACTTTATATAATGAAATTCACATTTAATGTTTAATTTTCGAGTACTTTATTTCTTAGACAAGATACAAAACGTTAACCGTATTCTTGTGAACTAAACTCACTATTTTATTTGTAGTCACAAGCTTTTATGTACTGTACACCTTTTATTGTGTTGGTAAATTGAAATAATTGAAGTGTAAACTAAACATTAGAAAGATACATTCGGAGAGGAAAGGGCGACAATACATTAACAACAATTGATATATCAATAAATTAGTAGTAAAGTTAAAACATGTATAAAACTAAATTCATAAACAAAACAAGTATTGGGAAGTGTAGAAATATTTAACACAACCATGTACGCTTGATTTGCTTTTAGTTTCATGCGTCGTTTAATGGCAGTCATTTTCGTCTGGATAACAAATATCAGAAATAATATCTCAATATAGAAATATTGAGAATCAATTGTAAAATATACATTTTTATATCCCGCTTCTCTTATATCCTAAACTAAACTGCACCACTACAGTGTAAATTGTCCAGCAAATTATTCAAAAAATATATTCCGAGTATAGATTTCATCCCATATATATATGTGTGAGTGTGTAAGCATGTATATATATATATATATATATATATGCATATATATATATAAGCATATATATATATGTATATATACATATATATGTATATCTGTGTGTATATATATATATATATATATATATATATATATATATATATATATATATATATATATATATATATATATATATATATATATAAATATATATATATATATAAATATATATATATATATAAATATATATATATATAAATATATATATATATGTGTGTGTATGTATATGTGTGTGTACATATAGGGAGCGATAGATAGATATAGAGAGAGAGAGTGAGAGAGAGGGAGAGTCAGAGAGGAAGAGAAAGGGAAAAGGCATTTCTAAAATTTGTTTTCTTATGTAATTATCATCACGTTTGACATCAGTGTCAATATTTTAGATTATTTTCCCGTTACTGTTTTTGGATGTAACATTCACATACACAAATAAAAAAAATATAAAATACATCACTATTGATTGCAATCAATATATCGAGAGACGAATAGAAAGTTAACTGCCTTTGATTGGAGAAACACTTTACAATTTATTCTATATTATTTCCTTAAAGATTTTCTTTTAGCACAAAATGAAATATCACCGCCAATAGTTCAAAAGATATTAATAACAGCATCAAACCATAATATTTGACGAAAATTGAAACGAAAACTTGGCAGATGAAAATATGTTAAGGAGAACGGAAATTAGAGAAAATTATAGGCTGTTTGAGACTAGCACTTTCATACTATTGGTTTTTTCTTTACATCTTTGGTTTGTTACATTAACAATTGTTAGGCTAAACTGTTATAAGGAAAACTTTATTACAAGTGTCTAGAAGACTAGAAAAGGCCAGAAAGTCGGTTTCCGCATATTTAATATTTTATTGCGTTTATATTTAACTTCTGTCAGATATTTGTCGCTAAATATTTGTTATTACATTTACATATATTGATAGGAACACAATCAAATTTTCTTTTTACTGAAAAATCTATCTTTCCTGTCAAGAAGCTCTTGAAATTAATCGGAAACGATTATTCAAATATTATACACGTTATTAATATTTGTTTTGACATTGCACATACATAAACAGAAAATTAGCGAAAGTATCATTAGAAGTAGTGAAGAATCCGTGATCGAATCAAACTATTAGCAGCAAGTTTACTACACTCGACAATGTTTCATCTTCCCAACTATATTCACAGCTAATACCATGATATGAGGTGTGTCAGAAAAATAACAATAACTAGGATTCTGTGTGAACTATGAGTGGAGTAGATATCAGTGGGTTGCATTACCCTTTAGCATAATATCAGTGGAGTATATAGCTGCGATCGCAACTGTCTGCTGCCATTGCATGTTTTTTCATGTGCTTTTAGCTCCTCAAATTTAGGCCATCAAGCGATGAGCAGAGAGCAATTATTCAATCTGAAGTCGCTGGTCCGGTTGTGGAAAACTCCGTTATAATCACTCGGAATACTGCAACAAGTGTACAGAGATAAGATGGTGTCATGAGTTTTCGAGTGGAACAAACGTTTCAAAAAGGGTTGCGATGAAGTTGATGACGACCCCATGAGCAGAAAGACATCAACGAACAAGTTTGAGGCCAACATTGAGCGCGTGATGCTGATGATGCCTTGCATTCATTGGCTCAGTGTTCGACTGATTGCACGTGAATTGGGCACGAACCGCGTGTGGAAGATTATCCCCGAAGGTGATGTAGAAGATCTATGCAAAGATGGTGCAGAAGCTGCTGAACGATAATCTGAAGGAACGGCGTATGCATGTGGGTCGGGATATCCTCAAACGTCTTGAAACAAAACCAGATTTCGCAGGAGAATCATCATCAATCTAAACTATAATAAAGTAAGGAGTGCGGGACTGCTTCCAGAATATATATTTATGTACTAAATTTCCTTATTATTGATTAAATATAAATAATTTTGTTGCTTATTTTAAGATTCACTCCTTTAACATTTTCAAATGTCAACACTTCCGGTTAGCGATCGCTTAAATAAACATTCATATATTTCCGTGTCTAATTTTCTCCTAATGTATTTTATATATGATATCATCTTTTTTTAATGTATCATGGATTACGTTACTGATTACATAAGACAGTGTAACGAAGTCTTCTTTCAATTGCTGTGTATATTGTCAATTACGATTTTATTTGATATATCATATCTACACGCATGCCGATATGATGTTTAGGGTAGTTTTCTGCTAGTGATGAATAATGGAACGTCGATAGGAGCCGTTTTCTGTAAGTGAAAGCAATCAAGAGGGCAGTGACGAAAGAGCTCCGGAGAATTCCAGAAAAATCCTTCCAGGCTTCCACGGTGCCGTGTGCGAAAAGCATGGGAAAGTGAATTAGACTCAAGGGAGGTTATTTAAAAGGAGAACATTTGTAGGTTGTAGTTAAGATTTAAAACATGTTTCTTTTTTTATAACTCTGCCCTGTTTCGTTTCTGAGACATGTCATATAGTAGCATAATGCCTAGTCTTAAACGCATTAAAGAAAATCCCAATTGTAATCCAATGAATTGCCTAAATTTTGGATATGTTGTTTTAAAACGATGCCGGCCATTTTCAGTTGTTCCCAGAACGTCCAGTCTATGAAACCTATTACATTGAAGGGATGCAGCAAATATTGAGTGTCATATACATGCGCAATATAAGAACAAATGTAAAACCGGAAATTATTATTTTTATTTAAGGGAAAACATGCTCTTTTCTCATCCGAATTCCTACTTATGAAAATATGAAATATTCTTAATAATCAGTAACCCTTTGAAATATCTAATGCAGTGCATAGCAGAATACCATTTTCATAATTATTTCCTAAGAGTATATCAATTATCAGAAAACTATGCAGAATTTGTAAGGCTTTCGCTAAACGATATTACCATATGCTACTTTACAGCGAGTTAAATGCAATACATGGGTCCATAATTATTTTATACAGGCTACCTAAATATATTAAGGTAATGAAGTGTTGTTCTGTTTTTGTAGTCAGTGCCATGTATCAGAATGATGTACAGCACGTTCATCATTGATTGCATCTACAGAAGCAGAATATTTTCGAGTTATATATGTTGCATTCATAATTGTTCTACATAGCTGTCTTCTGTCTGTACATCAAAGACTATATTACAAGATAGTAGAATGTGTTTATCAAAAAATTATTTTCATTTCTAGTGAGATGAACGAACACGTAACAGATACAAGCCAGCTCTTGATGAACAGACTGAATAAATTACATATTTTATTTTTTCTATATTGCTCCTAGTCGATGTTCATTTCCTTGATGCAATACATAAAAAAGCAATTACCTCCGTATTGATACGTTTCCACATACTGAAAATTGTTCCCTTCAAAGAGAAATTAAATAGTCATTGATGGCGTTTGCACGTAGAAATGATGCGATAATGGCAACTGTACAACATGATAACGGATCTATCTATGTTATGCACTGACCAAATAATTATGTTGTCATATCAAATTAAAAGTATCTCTGATTTACATTCAACATTGACAGTATCCACAGAAGCAGAATATATTTCTATGTATATTTCTTGGATATAATTCTTCAAAGTAAAGTTGTATTCTGAGGAATATACATGTTAAAAGGGGTAATGATAAAATGAACATTTCTACAGGATAAAGGATCAACTCTACTATCTAACTCTGGCTGTTGCAATGAGTTACAGGGTTTTAATGAGGATACAACGTATATATATATATATATATATATATATATATATATATATATATATATATATATATATATATATATATATGTGTGTTTAAATGTATATATATGTATATATATATACATATACATATATATATATATATAGTAATAATAATAGTAATAGATTTGAAGACTAAAATCCAAAGAAGGCTCGATAAGGGTGGAAGCAGCGATTCTTTGCTTAAACTTTAATCTGTTATTTTAATAAATATATATATATATATATATATATATATACATATATATATGTATGTATATGTATATATATATATATATATATACAAGGAACAAGTAGGACCCCGCCGTCGGGGTCCTACTTGTTCCTATTACCCACTCTACTACCCTAAGTATTGAGTACTTTGAGAGTTATGGTCCACCTGGTTCCTTACCACATTTCCTTCGTCATATATATATATATATATACATATACATACATATATATATATATATATATATATATATATATATATATATATATATATATATATTTATACTTATATATGTTAACTTATATATGTATATATATATAAACATATACATATATATATATATACTTATATATATATATACTTATATATACATATATATATATATATGTATATATATATATATATATATATATATATATATATATATATATATACTTATATATATATATATGTACTTATATATATATATGTACTTATATATATATATATATATATACTTATATATATATATATATACTTATATATATATATATACTTATATATATATATATATATATATATATATATATATATATATATATATATATATATATATATATATATATATATATATATATATATATTCTTATATATATATACACAAATATATATATATATATATATATAACGAAGGAAATGTGGCAAGGAACCAGATGGACCATAACGCACCAAAATACTCAATAGTTAGGGTAGTAGAGTGGGTAATATATACATATATATACATAATATATACATATACATATATATGTTTCGACGGCTAATTCTGGACTAAATGAACATGTTTATCCTTGTACATGAATAGCCGAGATTCTCAGGGGGTAATTCCATATATGGTAAAAGTGATTGTCACAAGGATTGGTCAAAAGTTTGTTGTTGAGAGTCATAGTTATATCATGGAATTTTCTGGAAGGAATGGGTAGCTGAACTTTCCAGTAGAAGAAAGAGGGAGAGGGAGTGGAGGAAACCCAGTCGTGCGTTGAAAATGACAACTACAGCAGAATCATAAGGATAAGAGGTCAATAAGTGGAGGAGGGAGGAAGTCGAAACATTAGTCAAGCTAAACGCCAGTCTTATCCTATGGGTCAACACCCAGGAAGTAATCTTATGGTTCAGCAATATGGAGGACAAACGAGACACAAAATTCATCCAGTTTGACATAGAGAGTTACTATGCTTCAACTCCCTTACCGCTCCTTACGGCCGCCTCGGACTTTGCCGAGACACTTGCGCCTACACCGACCAGGAAAGAAATATCATCCTCCACGCCTGGAAGAGAGTCCTACTTTTCGACAACTCCAAATGGATAAAGAGAGCTCTCGACTACCCCTTCGACGTCAGTATGGGCGCGACGGATTCGGCTGAGGTCACATATCTTATAGGATTATTCCTACTTGTTAAACTCACCGATATGTTTCCTGCATTCGGCGGTGGATTGTACCGTGATGATGGGCTCCTTACCCTTAAAGGGTACAACCCCAGTAGTACAGACCGGGTCCGTAAACAATTAATCAACTTCTTCCACGACTGGGGATTTAAAATAACCATACAAACGTCCCTAACCCGACTAAACTTCCTAGACGTTACCCTTGACCTCGATAATGATCTGTACTGCCCATACAGGAAACCAAACGACAACCTGCACTACATCCACCGCCGGTCAAATCATCCTAGAAACATCACCAATAACCTGGTTAAAAACATCTCCATCCGCATATCTCATTTGTCCGCTAATGAGCAGATATTCGAGGAACATGCGCCTTATTACAACCAGGCCCTCAAGCGGAGTGGCTTCCAGGAGGAAATATCCTACTGTCCAGCTTCCATTAGCGGAACCAGCAGGCGACACCGCCGCTCACGCAACGTAACATGGTTCAATCCTCCCCACAACGCCGAGGTGACAACACCTATCGGGAAAATCTTCTTTAGGCTCATCGAAAAACACTTCACACTACAACACCGCTACCACAATTAATCAACAAAAATACCATCAAACTGTTCTACAGCACCACACCTAACTTTGCACAAAACATCGTCTCCTCTAACAACAAAAAACTCAACCCCTATGGAAGAAATAACCTAGATAGCAGTGGAGAGCCGACCAGGAGGTATAACTGTCCGGTTGGATCCATTTGCTCCCTCGACAACAGATGCAGAGATCGTAATGTGATCTACCAGTGTGACGTGAGGACGGACACTTCCAACAAAGCTTATAAAGGATTAACCGCTTGTGACCTCAAGACCCGGCTATACCAACATAGACATACTTTCCGAAACCCGGTCCGGCGTCACGCCACTACACTTTCGGGCCATATCTGGGACCTCAAAGATAACAATATAACCTATAATCTCACTTGGAGCTTACTGTCCAGAGCAAACTCTTACACGGGAGGACGCCGTCCGTGTAACTTATGCTCGGAGGAAACATTACAAATGTTGTTTTCGACGGACCAACTCCTAAACAAGAAAGTCGAACTGGTAACTGCATGCAAACACAGATTGCGTAGGATTTACCTCGCCTTCAAACCCCATAATGAGCCGGGGGGGGGGGGGTTAGACAAGGGCTGTAACACCCCACTTGCCGACTTTGTAATGGGCAAGCCCTGCTTACAAAGGTTGACGTAAGATTTTCTTATATATTTTTTATCGTTTCCTCTATATTTCCTTCTTCCCCCATCCCTTCCTAGTCCTTCCACCCCAGTTCTCCTCCTTTGTCGTCATTCTTTTCACGTTCTCGCCCACACCGAGGCAGCTCTTCGTTCCTCTGTAGCCTCAGTACCCCAACCTCCACCCACTATTCTATAATAGAATTGGCCGACTCCGCTTTTTATAGCAGATGTGCTACACCCCAGATACTTGCTTTCTCATCTGATTACTGCCCCATTTCCGTGATTTCTAGATTTCTTAGTGGTATCTCTGCTTTAGTTTCTAGTATATCAGTATTTCTTTTTTGGGGGGAGGGGGGGGGGGGGGGTACTGAATTAATTTTTCGTATTAAATTTTTCATATATATCGTACGTGCATTTATATAGTTTGCATTAGAATTTATGTATTGTAGCGGTACTCTAATATATCTTATTAGTATTCATTTTCGGGATTCTGAATTAATATTTCGTATTAGTTTCGGGACTCTGAATTATTATTTCATATTACTTTTTTTTTTTTTTTAGTATTTTGGCCAAATACTTGTTGAACTGTCATTGTAAGATAGATTTGGCCGATTACTACTAACTTATAAAATTCTTTCACTACAATCTCGTATTTAGTATCGCGCCCCACCTATTACACTTTTCTATAGTTTAGCAGTATCAGTGAGAGATTTGATGATTGTGGTAGGGGAATAGTAACCAGAAATTGTGTTTTTTGATATTTTTAACATTCTTATTTTTCTATATATTTACTCCATATAGATTTACTTATTATTTCGAATTCCTCCCCCTCCCCCTCTTGACCTCTTATCCTTAGGATTCTGCTGTAGTTGTCACTTTCAACGCACGACTGGGTTTCCTCCCCTCCCTCATCCACTTTCTTCTACTGGCAAGTTCAGCTACCCCTTCCTTCCACAAATGCCATGATAGAATTATGTGTCTCAACAACAAACTTTTGACCAATCCTTGTGACAATCACTTTTACCATATATGGATTACCCCCTGAGAAGCTCGGCTATTCATGTACCAGGATAAACATTTTCATTTAGTCCAGAATTAGCCGTCGAAACGGCTTGAGCTCAGCCGTCGGGGTCCTACTCGTTCCTATATATATATATATAGTAATAATAATAAATTTGAAGGCTAAAATCCAAAGAGGGCTCGATAAGGATAAATATATATCAAATATATAAGAACCGTAGAGCAAATTTTTATTAAAATAACAGATTAAAGTTTAAGCAAGGATTCTTTGCTTAAACTTTGGTAAAAACTTAAAAACTTAAAACCACAACTGAATACTAACCCATACAATTACTAATACTCTTGTATTCCTAATTAAACCATTTGTCAACTGTGAACAATTTGTCAGCATTTTTTATTCCGTTTACCAATATATATATATATATATATATATATATATATATATATATATATATATATATATATATATATATATATATATATATATATGTATGTATATATATATATATATATATATATATATATATATGTATGTATATATATATATATATATATATATATATATATATATACATATATATATATGTATATATATATATATATATATACATATATATATATATACATATATATATATATATATATACATATATATATATACATATATATATATATACATATATACATATATATATATATATATATATATATATATATACATATATACATATATATATATATATACATATATATATATATACATTTATATATATATACATATATATATATATATATAGTATTAGTTATACTATTTATGGTTATGTAAACACAAAACCTTAAGCAGTTGTAAGTATTTTACACACACCCTAAATAGTGGTAGGCAGTAATGTATTACTACCTTATTACCAGTAAGTTAAGTAGCTCAATGTAAAAACATCAGATGATTTACAGAGCAGTTATATGAAATATAAGAATCAAAGAACTGTTCAAAACATTATTGTGCTTACAGCTGTTTCCTCCAAACCGAGGTTTGGATTCTTCGGAGCAATTTATTAATGCATGGACAGTTATATGACCTCCTTTTCAGCCGAGAGACATACCAATACATATTCAAACATTGATACATATTCAAACATTGTGGGTCAACATTCATTACAGAATTTAGAGTGGCAGTACACACTTCGAGATTACATTTATATTAATAGGTACAATCAAAAATCAAAGATATAGGTTAAAGTACAACATGAAGATAAGTGGTTATATAGTGCAAATGTTATATGTGTGGCACGCATGTGCGTCTTGTTTATATAGTGTGGCAGAGAGATATGTGTGGTAGAGGCCCTTAGGTAGGTAAATAAGAGTGTTAGGTTGGTAGATCTGGTGGCAAAGTCTTTATATGATTGATATAGTCTGTGTGTGGAGAAATATTATAAGCATTAAAGATAGTGCAAGCATTAAAAGTGTTATAAGTATTGGAGATGCACAGCGCAGGGATGTCAAGTAATTCATGTACTTCGGCATTTTCATGGTCAAGGGAGTGTATATTTCGATTATATGCCTTTCACATAATCCACGACAATCCAGTTAGAGATCGTAGTCTGGTGTTCTTTAGTTCGATACAGGAGGTTGTTACGTTTCGAGAAACGCCATTGAATACCGGAAGTGTGTGTGTGGCTAAGGGGAGTTAATGCATGCGGGGAGGTAACTCTGGGGTTTCTATATCTAGCCATTAAAATGTGTCCCAATATAGACCCTAAATTCTATGGTGAGGTGCACCTTCCAAGAGAGACTTTTAAAGCATAAAGTGTACTAACTATAGAGTAGTTTAACTAAATTATGCTGAAGGTGATCATATTATTATTAAGGTGGATTAACCCATCTTAAGGTGCTACAAATGGAAATTATAGATGATGAGCGAGGATTCTAAAATAATGATCTCTGTGGTTGTAGTCTGCTCATATTACCAGGCGCGGTGATTGCAGGATTGCTTCAGGACCCAATGATCTCTGGTAAGATCTGGGTCATCGCTTGCTACATTGGATGTCGAAAGATAATCGTCCCCAGGCAGGCCAAAGGTCAATCCGCAGTCCTCGCGACCCCTCTCTGACCGTCAGATCATCCATATACGTACAACCCGCACGGCAGTTGCATTGCATTCACTCACTGCGCTCAGCAGCCCGGTCCTACTGGTCAACAGCGCTACTCGATTAAATCATTTTACATCTGTCTAAGGAAGGTGTTTCCTCTGCCCAACACCATCCAACCGATCAATTTATGCTCAAATTACCCTTAGAGCGGTGTAGTGCCGTCCAAGTGGGTGGATGTTGTCACACCTGCCGTAGAGGTATAAATGGGTATTTTCCCTGCGAAGGGTTCCAGAGGGATGTCGTTGTTTGTGTTATAATGGATCAGCTAGTGTTGGGTATGTAGTATAGGGTGTGTCTCTGGTGTTTGATGCTAGATGTGGTGTTAGGTTCCAGTCCGACATTGCTATATATAGGGCTTAAAGTTTTGGAAGGAATGTCTGAGGCGGTGCTGGCAAGTTGCAAACACCTCAGATTTTTTGTTAAGTAGGTTACGGTTGGAGAAGATAATATTGTGTGTCTCTAGTATACAGAGGTTACAGAATTTATTAGGTGGTTTGTACGAGGTCGCGCTGCCTATCACTTCCCATTTGAGTGTGTATGGTTTATTTTTAGATTTTAGATAGTGTATGTAGCTAGAAAGTGAGGTGGAGTTGGCTAGGCTGTGCTTTTTGAACGA
>OZ024743.1:31514304-31516804 GCA_964016885.1 Eledone cirrhosa | reverse complement strand
TCTCTCTCCTCTGACTCTCCACACAGAGCACTAAACCTGTTTCTCACCTCCACTGTGAACCTCTCCTGTAGCTTATCATCTTTCCTGAAAGCTCCCCAGTCATAGATTGTTCTCCGGGGCTGAGCCTTGCTCTTTCTTAAGCTCACGCGGACCTCACTCATAACAAGCCGGTGGTCACTACCCAGTGTACTGAAATAGCTGTATGGTTCCGTGTTCAGAACACTATTCCGCCACTTTTTCCTCACCAGAATGAAATCAATCTGGGACTTGGACAGGTGCATATCTGAGATGTAGGTCCACATCTTCCCCAGATTCTTCCTAAACCCTAGGTTGGTCGCCATCAAGTTCGCCTCCAGCAGGGTGTCTCTCAGTAGTCTTCCATTTCGGTTGGTGTTGTTATGGAAGTACCAGCAAGGATCTTCACTGCCCTCCTTACTCAGATGTGCATTGAAGTCCCCCAAAACAAGCAGGGTATTGTGTGCCTGAGTGGTGTTGACAGCTCTACACACCTCCTCATGGAACTCCTCGGCATTCACATCACTGTCCCCCTCGGTTGGACTATAGGCTGAGATGACTGTCAGTCTTGGGTTTCCATTGAAGGTCACCCTCAACACTCGCGGGGAGATAGGCATTATTTCCCTCACCAACAGATTGGTTTTTGCACTGAACACAAAACCCACTCCTCCTACTGCAGCGTTTGTTGTGTTCTTCACTGCCGATGTAGTGATGAGCTGGCTCTTCCTCTCGATCATCACACTCCTCACGGGCTCATCGTGTAGAATCCTGTGTTCTTGGATCGCAAGTATCTGTATACCACTCTCCTCGAACAGATGTCCCAACTCCTCTCTCTTCTCCAGCGTTCGAATAGTCCTCACATTCAAAGTGCCCATTTTGATGGCTCTTCTGCAGGACAAAACTGCATCCTTTATATTTGTCTCAGAGACAGCTGATCCATCATCCACTGGCCCTCTCTGTGGCTCTAAGCCAGCAGAGTCATAACGACCAGGCTGCTCCTTGCATGTGTAATTAGGGGCTCTAACCCTAGTGCTGTTAGATCGACTCTCCATATTTCTTTTCAATGGCTGACAATACCTTACCGGCGCCACTCGAGTAAGGTAGTTATTTAACCCATAACTGGAGCCCTAACAGGTACTACCACCCCGGGCCAGGGCAGACCTGGGAGTCATGACAACTAAGGGGTAACTCCACATTCCCCACATCTCCTGAACTCCCGAACTGGAGCCTTGCCACTGGATGTAGTTTAATGTCATACCCAGGACATATATATATATATATATGTATATATACATATATATACATATATATATATATATATATATATATATATATATATACGTGGGAAAGTAAAAATATCGGAGAATAGACCGTTAAAACATGCTTATTTAAAACAGCACCTACGTACGTTTCGCCCAGTTGGGCTTTTCAAGGGCATAAATAATCACAAGTGTTCCTTATATTGCTCGGAAAGAGTTTTTGGGATTAAATCCACATCAAGGTTCATTGCTCGCAAACATATCTTCTTTTGCTTTTGCATCAGGTCAAGGGAGGTAACTCTGGCCGGTGTTAGACATAATTCTAGCGGCGTGTAGAACCATTATCCAGTTCGAAGGCTCCCACTGGACCAGAACCAACCGTCCTGATAACTTCGATGTCAGGATGGGGTCCAGTGACTCAGCGCAAGCAACTGACCTGGTCGGAATATACCTCCTACATAAGCTTAGCGAAGAGATACCGGCCCTACAATGAGGTGTATATAGGGACGACGCCCTGTTTACCGTTAGGAACTATAGCCCTCGTAGGATAGAGAACCTTAACAAACTTATACACAGGTTCTTCAAGTCATACGGCCTATCCGTAACTATGGACCTCAACCACAGGGTTGTCAACTTCCTAGACGTGACCCTGGAGTTGAGTACGGGCTTATACAAGCCATACCATAAGCCTGGAGAGTGCCTCTCTTATATTAATTATGCCTCCAACCACCCTAAGCAGACTCTCAACTCCATAGTCTATAGTATCTCACATAGAATCTCGAGGCTATCCGCCAATGAGGATATCTTCAACCAAGCGGCAGATTACTACAATAGGGCCCTGATAAGCGCCGGCTTTAACCGAGGAATTTCCTACATCCCTAACGCTAGCTTTAGAAACCACCCCCTCATAAAACAAACGTTATAGTAAGCCATACCTATAACCGATCACGCGGCGACCTCGTTAAAGTCGGATATAATAGAATAGATAACCGCACCAAAGATCACGACCCCGGCGACGGTGAACACTGTAGATTACTCGAACTATTCCCCTATTACAAAACCAACAAAGGCGACGGCCTACTACCAACGCCTTCCAACCAACATCTTCGTGTACATAAATATGGAAGAGGTAGGAAGAGTGCACCCGAGCATAACGTGAAAGGGGCACCGAACGGGCGACTGCGCATTAACACACATAAGAGCGGTCACCTAGATGGAACCACCCG
>OZ024743.1:31494304-31509304 GCA_964016885.1 Eledone cirrhosa | reverse complement strand
CAACTGGCTGATCGATATCGACTAGACTTCCCAAGTGTACCACTGTGGAAGTGGAACAACTGCACTGGGTCTTCTATATCGTATTTAGATAGATTTCTAATTAGACAGAATGATAAGGAAACATTAAGCTGTCCACAAATGCACATGGTTGCCTATTCAGACCACAAATTATTCACCTGCGTACTCAACCTTGATAGAACACATAGACAGGGACCCGGATACTGGAAGCTAAACATGTCGCTTCCGGCACGTAGGCCTACAGTAAACGGATTAGCACCTTAGTTAAGTGCCGGTTGACTGGGGCGATCGTCAACAACAGGTAGTGAATAGAATCGATAGTATTTAGCAAGGAAGTAGCTTTAGAAAAAAAAACAAAAGCGAAAATGAACTGGTAGCTAAAGTAGAAGAAGCACTTAGGAATGGCAGTACAGCTGACGTGCTAGCGGCAAGAACGGCACTAGACCTGTTCTTCAACATGAAAAACGAATGTTGTATTGTCAGAAGTAGAACACGGGCTCTAAGAAACGAGGGAGCCAAAGCTGTTAGCTGGGCCCGAGTGGCAGAAGCGAAAAGTGGCAAAAAATTCACAATTCAGTCCTTGCAAGACAAAGATGGACGCATTCTACGTGAATCTGAGCAGATGTGCACGGCCTTCCAGCAGCATTTTGTATAACTGTTCGATAAACGTGGTACGCCAAGGCAGGTAATGGACTTTAGCTCCTACCTCGATAGCATACCACGACTCTCGAGCACGGATCCGAAGAGTTGCGAAAGGCCGATCACAGCGGGCGAAATAGAAGATGCCCTACGCCGCTGTGGGAAACGTAAATCACCCGGTTTAGATGGTCTCCCTATGAGTCTTACATAGGCATGCCAGACTTGTTCTCTGGTGTCCTCGAAGCGGTCTAGTCCAACTGGAGGCAGAACGGGAGGATTCCGAGTCCTGTAGGCAGAGGTGTAGTAACGCACATCAGTAAATTTGAGAACAAGGGGGATGATATAAAAAATTGCAGGCCCATAACAGTGCTCAACACAGAGTTCAAGATTCTGGCCAAGGTGTTAGCAGCGAGGCTGGCGCTTGTCGTCGAGAACCTGGTAGGGGAAGCGCGAACGTGTGCAATCCCGACCAGGTCCATACACGACAACCTCCACCTCATGTGATACATCATAGAGAGGGTAGGGTGTAAACCTGGCTTCGGTGGGGCTCTGATCAATTTAGATCAGTCTAAGGCATTTGATATGTTCGACCATCAATACTTGGAAGCGGTTCTCAAGGCGGCCGGCTTCGGTCCCGTCTTTAGAGGCTGGATCGCTGCAATGCACACCAGCATCTGCTCGACAGTCAAGGTGAATGGTTACCTATCGGAGCCATTACAAATCATGCGTTCCATCGTCAGGGGTGCCCTCTCTCCTCCATTGTGTATGTACTGACTCACGAGCCATTACTGCGGAAGTTGGATCTGTTGCAGGGCATCCCGTTCGAACCAGGACTGCGGAAAGCAGCGTCAGCCTATGCCGACGACATAACCGTAATGGTGTCGAAAATCTCGGACATCGGGGTAATCAGCAACCTATTACACGAATACGAAACGTTGACAGGAGCAAGACTAAACCCAAACAAGTCTGTCGGTTTGAATTTGGCACATGGAGAGGAAAACCCATGCCTTCCGACAGTGTCGTTGAATGCTAGACGGAAGGACCGGTGAAATTGCTCGGGGTCTGGTTTGGTCCAGACTCTGGGTGAACAAGAACTGGAACGATGTCCCGACGAAGGTATTTGTACTCACCCAGAAGCTGAGTGCAAAGTCTCCTTGAAAGGTCGAACGGAGGTGGCGAACACTTACATAGCGTCCCTCATCTACTGCCGCTTGACAGTTGTGCCTTGTCCCCGCGAATACCTCACCAAAATGTAACTTATTCTTCATGTTCCTCTGGAAGAAACAGGCTCCATTAGTGAGGAGATCGATATGCTGTCAGCATCCTTCTAGCGGAGGGATGGGCATGCCGTGGCTGATGATTCGCAAATACACGCTGAGGCTATGCCATCTCCAGGTGTTTCTGACTGAGGAACCGGTGTGGCTGTCGTTTGTGAGACGAGCTCTTCCACAAACCGTCTCACTAACAGAGCTGCAGTCCTGGGTCAAGCAAAGACCGAAAATGGGCGGCTGGCACCTCAAGTGCCTTCAGGCGCTCGCAGCCCTCTACCAAGCGGAAACGGCAATCAGCGGAGACTCCACTTCGACATTCTATAGGGGATTAGTGGAGGATAAGTGCGACGAGGTTCTCGGGGAAACTCTAGGCATCGAGGAAGACGATCTGATTAGTCTGTTCGGGAGGACTTTCCGTCCTGGTCCTATGGATAACTTCTAGAGGGCTCTGGCCTGGCAGTACTACCGAAACAAAATCTACAGGCATGGACGCCCTGGCAGAGATCCTGCTAAAAGTATCTGTCCAAGCTGCGAGTAGTATATCGAAACCGTTCTGCACGCAATTGTTCAGTGCCCAGGGGTGCCCGACCTGTGGAATTATGTCGAACAGCTACTGCCACTTGTAGGACGCATCCAGTTTTCAGCCGAGTCCATGGTGAGGATGACCCTGCCGCCTTCATTTAAGAATGAAGGAGAGGCGGTCTTCCTCTGTCTGGTGGCTATGGCGAAAGGGGTAATATGGTGGACAAAGTTAAAAGGACTGACGACGAGCACCTTTTTCTCCGGACAACAACTCATCCTCTTCTTTAAGTACCACTTCAGAAGGAAGGTGAGAGTTGAGAGAGAGGTGCTACACCCCAGTAAATTCGCTGAAAGGTGGGTGACTGTTGCGAAAATGGCCCGGGTGAATGGGCCTTCTCTATATATAAACCTGTAGGCTGAGGAAGATAAACAAAGGGAAGACGGAACACCTACAAAACGTGTTCCTGGTGTTGAGGGTTGTTCGATCCACGGGATGCAAAACAACCCCGCAGTAGCGTTGCCCCCCCTCCATAATGGGGATTTCAATTGTTTTATTTTTATATAGTTTATTTATATTTATCATTGTTAAAGATTTTATGTAAAACCCCCGCCGTCACGTCTTGTAATGTCCCATTTTTATACGCCCATGTGGCAAATAAAGAAAGATATCTATCTCTGGCACATCGAATGTGCTCAGGCGCTCACAGCCCTCTGGCAAGCGGACCCGGCGATCAGTGGAGACTCCACTTCGTCATTCTATAGAGGGTTGATCCGCAGCAAGTGCGACGACGCGCTCGCTGAAACTCTAGGCGTAGAGGAAGATGAACTGGCCAGTCTGTTCGGTAGGACCTTCCGCCCGGGACCGATGGACAACTTCCAAAAGTCCCTGGCCTGGCAGTGCTACCGAGGAACTCTCCCAGTTCGAGACAAGCTCTACAGACATGGGCACCCGGGCAGGGACTCTGCAAAAAAGATCTGTCAGAGGTGCGTGCGTAACGAAGAAACCGTCGCGCACGCATTCATACACTGCCCGGGCGTCACTGACCTGTGGGGCTATGTAGAACGACTATTGTCGCGGGTGGGACCAATCCGGTTGACCACCGAGTCCATTGTCATGATCAAACCGCCACCCTCCTTTAAAAACGAAGGAGAGGCGGTTTTCCTTTGTGTCCTAGCTATGGCGAAAGAGGTTGTATGGTGGACAAGGTTGAAAGGGCTGAGGTCAGACGCCTTTCTCTCCGGCCATCAACTGATTCTTTTTTTCAATTACCACTCTGTAAGAAGAATCAGGATGGAGAGAGACGTGCTGTACCCCAGCAAGTTTTATGAAAGGTGGGTGAAAGTGGCGAGAATGGCGCGAGTGAATGGGCCTTCTCTCTATATCAGCCTGTAGGTTGAGGAAAAGGAGGAGGAGAGGAAAGGAGTACAAACTCTTCGTACTCCTGGAGATGAGGGTTTCACATTTTTTCGGGGGTATGTGTTACCCATATGAACTGTCTCACCCTATTGGGAAAAATGGACTAATTTTTAAAATTGCATTTGTGATAACATTTTAC
The DNA here is from genome assembly GCA_964016885.1 of Eledone cirrhosa. Classification (NCBI taxonomy): domain Eukaryota; kingdom Metazoa; phylum Mollusca; class Cephalopoda; order Octopoda; family Eledonidae; genus Eledone; species Eledone cirrhosa. Next base: position 31,505,298 of record OZ024743.1, on the reverse strand, counting down.
ACGTTTTTATTGTATGTAAACTTCCTCCTTTGTATTCGTCCCCTTCTTTTGTGCCCCTGTGGCTAATAAAGAAACATATCTATGTATTTATCCATCTATAAATATTATGACGTATTATCTTTGTTTTTTTCCGTTCTTTGCCAGGGAACTTTTTCACGAACCAAGGTATCGTCTTCCTGTCTTCCTTCGGTTGCAACGTTTTTTTAAATATTTACTTCTGCGTTCAAAGATTGACTTTTTCTAGTTTCCCAAGATCCCGTTAAGGGTGAAAGCACAGCGATTATGTGCTTAAACTTTAATCTGTTATGTTAATAAGTATATGTAAATGTATATATATATATATATATATATATATATATATATATATATATATATATATATATATATATATATATATATATATATATATATATATATGAATATAGGTGTAGGTGACACGACAAAAAGCACCGAGTCCAAATTTTAAATGCAGTCGATGTTAATAAGAGCATCAAACCGTAGAAAGCCTGCCAGAAACAGTTATGTACGAGCGAGACATGGTCTCCCGACCAATCTCGCTTCTAGTGGGATAAAACCGTCCAACACCTGCTAGCATGGAAGATCGACGTTCAACAATGATGATGATTATGATGATGATGATTATAATGATATATATATATATATATATATATATATATATATATATATATATATATATATATTTATATTTATATACATATTTAGGTATGTTGGTTCGCCACTGGATAGAACTGGTCATTCTGTATATTCAACCGTGATGTAATATTCAGAAAAACACTCGACGTATTGCAACTCACCCATTTTCCTTTATGTTGCATCGTGTTGGTGGTGCGAGAACGGAGTTAATTATTATTGAGTAAAATGACAAGAGGCTGGAGTGGTGAAATTCCTTAAATATTTTTTATAACCAATATGCACATTTCAATGACCGAGTTCTGCAGGAAACCGGTGACATCATCAGGCATTACGAAATGTATCCAATAAATTATTATATTCCTTTATTGGATACATTTCGTTACATCCGATGATGTCACCGTGTTCCTGCAGAACCCAGTCATTGAAATGTGCATATTGTTTATAATAAATCTTTAAGGAATTTCACCACTCCAGCCTCTTGTCATTTTACTCAATAATATATATATATATATATATATATATATATATATATATATATATATATATATATATATATATATATATATAGGAAAAGAGTAAGGACGGCGACGGCTGATCTCCGGCCGTTTCGACAGGTGTTTCTGAACCCAGTTCCTTACCACACTTCCTTCGTTATATATATATAGCTGATGTGCCAAGGCCAGAGAGACTAGAAATTAGAGCAGAACTCTATGAATGGGAAGGTGCATATTGGATATAATGGAATGTATAATCCCGACCACGATACCTGGGGGATTTGGTTTGAGACTTGCCACATACAAGCCGATCTGGTTTAAACCTTCCCGAGGGAAAACGGCTGAAGCTGTGACTGTTCTATTCGGCTTGCTTCGTATATATATATTTTACCTCTAAGTATATATATATTTTATTTTTGTTATATACGTATAAACGTATTTGCGCATGCGTATGTGCGTATGTATACATATATAAATGTATGTATGTATACGTGTGAGTGAGCGTATGCATGTACATATGTTGTGTAAGAGTATATGTGTGTGTATATAAGTATGTATGTATATATGCATATATATATATGTATATATATATATATATATATATATATATATGAATAAAGTTAGTCCTTCATCAGTGATCTTCCAACCATCATTGGTATTTCATCGCTTTAAAGACCATATACCTCCGGTTGGTGCGAGCAACAACTAAAAAAGTCGTTGGGACACGTAAATAAAGGGGACACGAGAGTGTAAACAAAATTAAATACCAATGATTGTTGGAAGATCACTGATTAAGGACTAACTTTATTCATATGTAACCCATTAGCAACCACGCAGCACGTTTATTCTTATATTTACACATATTTTTCCCCCGCTGTGACCCGTCTATTTCGTTCTAACTGCTTCCTCTTTCTCTATATCTTTACCCTCTCTAACAGTCACTCTCTCTGTTAGCCTCTTCCTCACCCTTCACTCACTGACTCTCTGTTACTACCTCTCCTCCTCCTCCTTCTTCTCGTTTGACCTGTGCGTAATTCTTTTCATTCGCACCCTTGGTGAGGCAGGTCGCTTTTTTTCTCGCTCTCGTCTACGATTTCACAGAACTTACGTTCACAGAATTCACAGACTAGATCCCTTCTTCCACCCGTTAGACCTGTACGGAATTCCTTCCTTGCTCACATTCCAACCAGGTTTGATGGTCTTTATTCTCTCTCGTTCACCGAATTTATATTCATGGAAATTTGGGACTTCACTCCTTCTTCCTCACTTTTCGTTGCTTCACCATCTTTGTTTGTTTACACTCTCATGTCCCTTTTATTTACGTGTCCCAACGACATTTTTTAGCCGTTGCTCGCACCAACCGGAGGTATAAGGTCTTTAAAGCGATGAAATACCAATGATGGTTGGAAGATCACTGATGAAGGACTAACTTTATTCATATGTAACCCATTAGCAACCACGCAGCACGTTTATTCTCATATATATATATATATATATATATATATACACAACAAAGGAATTGTGGTAAGGAACCAGATGGACCATAACGCACCAGAGTACTCAATACTTATGGTAGTGGAGTGGGAAATAGGAAAAAGTATGACCCCGACGGCGGAGCTCAAGCCGTTTAGACAGCTATTTCTGGACTCCAGAAATAGCCGTCGAAACGGCTTGAGCTCTGCCGTCGGGGTCATACTTGTTTCCTATATATATATATATATATATATATATATATATATATATATAATAATAATAAAATGACAGGCGGCTGGAATTGTGTAAATCCTTGAAATATTTATTATACTATGATCATTTCAATGACCGGGTTCCGTGTGAATCCGGTGATATCATCAGGTATTTGAAATGTAATAAATGAATGTAATAGATAAAATCCATGGGGCTGAAAATCAAAGACCGGAGGATGACCGCCATCCAGCATCTTCCACCTTTGCCGGTCGCCCTCAAGTGATGGGGCCAAAGCTTATAGTGTGCTACTACCGGTAAAATAGAGGAAAACAGAAAGGGATAGGAAGCGTTAATATCATGCCACAAGAGAAAAGAGACAGAAAGAAGGGGTAAGAGAGAGCAAGAAAAGGAAGAAGAAGAAAAGTCAGGGTTAATGTCGAGCTACAAGAAGAAAGACAGAAAGAAAGAGGAAGAAAGGTCGGTACTAATGTCAAACTACAGTCAGGCCAGGAATGTCGTGAAAACATTTTTTCTAAGGGACCCGTATCTTAACAGCTACTACCGGTCAAATAGAGGAAAACAAAAATGGAGAGGAAGATAAGTCAGCGTTAATATCATGCCACAAGAAGAAAGACAGAAAGAAGGGGAAGAGAAGGAAGAAGAAGAAAAGTCAGGGTTAATGTCGAGCTACAAGAAGAAAGACTGAAAGAAAGAGGGAGAAAGGTCGGTACTAATGTCAGACCACAGTCAGGCCAGGAATGGCGCGAAAAAAAAATATTTTAAGGGACCCGCATCTTAACAGAGGCAAATATAGTGGGGGTCTGCCTGTTATAATATGTGAGCAGAAGATTGGAACGTTACATTTTTGTTTAGATTTATAGGATGAAGTTAAAAAATTAATATTTAATATTAACGTTATAAAATTAAAGAAATTAGAAAATTGAAAGTTAAACAGTTTAACATTTTTAAGGTTTTGGTTGCGAGGTTTAAGCAAAGAAAGTGTCTTTATGAAGAATCTTAAATTGTATTATAGAGTAAAGATTATGTCTTTGTTTAGCAGTCAAACAGCATGCGGCGACTACAGGCTTACGCAACCCATCCACTCCGAGTGATATCGACTAGTGAAAGATATGGAAATCAATTTTTCCGAGCACTCTAGGAATGTATAACAGGCTTCAGGTGCGCCAGCGGGAAGTCAGCCCTGATCGTAAGGCCCTTGTACAAAACCAGTACTATTAATTTGTCCAGGAGGGGATTTGCTGAAGTAGAGGGAGGCGTGATACAACTAATAGTTATGATTAGATCTGTAATTTAAAGGTGCTATATGGCGGTCAAACATCCGGCTGCGCGCCGAACCCCTGGGGCGAATCACCCGCTCCCAGTAGTTTCATTTACCGAAAGAAGGGGAAATTTATCTTTCCAAGCACTCAAGGTAGACCTATGCGCCAGGAGGCCGGTCCCGCCGCCAGGAAAACCAACCCAACAGTCCGACAGAAAATTGGAACGTTAAATTATTGTTTAGATTTATAGGATGAAGTTGAAAAAATTCAAAATAACATTATAAAATTAAAGAGTAAGAAGATTGAGAGTTGAACAATTAGAAAATTGAAAATTAAACATTTAAAAACATTTTTTAAGGTTTTGGGTTGCGAGGTTTAGTTAAGAGAGAGTCTTTTATGAAGAAACTTTAATTGTATTATATAGATCCTGTATAAGTTATTCTAGCTGGATGTAGAGCAAGGGATATAGTCGGGTAATATTTATTTTTGTTCTCAGGGGGAGACATTCTAGTGTCGTGTGCTAATGGGTACAAGTGAGTAAAAGTCCCAATAAGAGGAGTAGAAAAACATGGATATATAGAAGTAGAATACGTGGAAAAGCACATTAATAAAGCAAAGGTAGAAATATATAAATAAACAAACAAGAGTGGTGGTGGAGTAAATGGAGAAATTAAAACACAGGAGAAATACAATATAGTTCAGGTTGCAGTCAGATAATGCATATAGATACGGAAATGGAATCAGTGTATGTTCGAGTCTGAGAATTCAGTGTGAGTTACACAGGCCCTGAAGTATAGGGTAGAGAATGTAGTCAATACAGTACAGTACAATACAGGTTATGGTATAATCAGTAGAATTTTGTCGAAGTCTGAATATTCCGAGAGGGAAGTAGCACTGGGCTAGGTGGGCGGTAGATAAAGCTCAGAGTAGCCAAAATCGGAATGGTGGTTAGATCTATTCAGTCCCATTACACTTGGAAGTGCGCAACATTTTAGGAGCAGTATTTTTTCAGGTTTGAAGGTTCACCACTGGATAGAGTTGGTCAATTCTGTATGGTCAATCTTAATGTAATAATATGGAGAGTACCCAACGTAAAGCAGTTCAACCGTATTCGTTTTTGTAGTTGGTGGTGCTTGTACGGAGTTAAATACTATAATGAAAAACAGGAGGCTGGACTTGTGTAAATCCTTGAAAGGTTTATTATACTATGATCATTTCAATGACCGGGTTCCGTATGAATCCGGTGATATCATCAGGTATTCGAAATGTAATAAATGAATGTAATAGATAAATTCCATGGGCTGAAAATCAAAGACCGGAGGAGGACCGCCATCCAGTATCTTCCACCTTTGCCGGTCGCCCTCAAGTGATGGGGCTAAAGCTCATAGTGTGCTACTACCGGTCAAATAGAGGAAAACAGAAAAGGAGAGGAAGATAAGTCAGCGTTAATATCATGTCACAAGAGAAAAGAGACAGAAAGAAGGGGGAAGAGAAGCAAGAAAAGGAAGAAGAAGAAAAGTCAGGGTTAATGTCGAGCTACAAGAAGAAAGACAGAGAGAAAGAGGAAGAAAGGTCGGTACTAATGACAAATTACAGTCAGGCCAGAACTTTCGCGAAAACATTTTTTTCTAAGGGTCCCGTATCTTAACAGCTACTACCGGTCAAATAGAGGAAAACAAAAAGGGAGAGGAAGATAAGTCAGCGTTAATATCATGCCACAAGAAGAAAGACAGAAAGAAGGGGGAAGAGAAGGAAGAAAAGGAAGAAGAAAAAAGTCAGGGTTAATGTCGAGCTACAAGAAGAAAGACAGAACATTTTTTTCGTGACATTCCTGGCCTGACTGTAGTTTGACATTAGTACCGACATTTTTAGACTCTCTCTTTAACTAAACCTCGCAACCCAAAACCTTAAAAAAGTTTTTAAATGTTTAATTTTCAATTTTCTAATTGTTCAATTCTCAATCTTCTTACTCTTTAATTTTATAATGTTATTCTGAATTTTTTCAACTTCATCCTATAAATCTAAACAATAATTTAACGTTCCAATTTTCTGTCGGACTGTTGGGTTTGTTTTCCTGGCTGCGGGACTGGCCTCCTGGGGCATAGGCCTATCTTGAGTGGTTGGAAAAATACATTTCCCCTTCTCTCGGTAAATGAAACTACTCGGAGCGGGTGATTCGCCCTGGGGGTCCGGCGCGCAGCCGGTTATTTGACCGCCATATAGCACCTTTAAATTACAGATCTAATCATAACTATTAGTTGTATGACGCCTCTCTCTACTTAAGCAAATCCCCCTCCTGGGTAAATTAATAGTACTGATTTAGTACAAGGATGGCCTAACGATGAGGGCTGACTTCCCGCTGGCGTACTTGAAGCCTGTTATACATTCCTAGAGTGCTCGGAAAAATTGATTTCCATATCTTTCGCTAGTCGATATCACTCGGAGTGGATATATATAAATAAACAGTTTTACATACATTTAAACATAGATTTGCATATCATTCAGCAGTTGTTTATATCTTTATAACCACAAGACAGAAGAATATAGTAACCTGTCGATAACGACAGAAGTAAAACCTAACAACATAATTAGACAATGCCATTTCAAATTAATATAATAACTAATTGGAAATTTGGCGAGTTTCAACCACATTAAATCATTTTTCTTGCATTGTTAAATTGTATGTCTACTCTAGCAATTATGAACAAACATTGCTTAAATGATGCCTAGTTCTCAATCTTTATTTGGAAGCAATTTACATCGTTGTGTGTTAATGTCAATTTTCTTTGGTCAAATTTCTTAATATAGAAATTAATTTGTTCACTCCCGGGCGATTTCATCCAAAATATTTTCACATGGCTGATAGGCATACCTTCATAGATAGGATTAATTGATATAATAAATGGTGTGTTATATATGGCCACTAAATACTACGTATTTTGACCTGTCTGTTTAAGGTGTGAACTGAAGTTAGGATCATATCTAGACTGAAATCATTAAAACGAAACTCGTTCTAACAACATTGGCATCATTGAGACGGAGGTCGTTAAATATGTATTATAGTCGGCTGTTACGACTGCAAGTTCGCTCCAATTTCCAATTCCAATTCCAAAATTTTGATTTTACATATTTGTTTAAAAACGAATAATTCTGAAGGCTCCATGATTTAATTAGTTAAATTATTTAGAATGTTTTAGCAGATATGTTTCTTTTACAGAATTGAATTTCACATCTAGGAAATTGTCGTTGGAATTTTTCGCCTATATTCCATGCCAAACCTTTCAGAATCTTTCTGCCATGACATTCCGTATATCATATTTATGATTCGACAATTTACCCACTACATTTCTTTATATTCACTCATTTCTTTGCCATATAATTTTGTCATTACTTATATAATAGTTTAACATTCAATTCTTAATTAGATTCATTTGGTTTAGCGAAATATTTTTGTTTTTATTGGGGCAATATATATTTGTTAGTCGAAACATTCATACATTTTTAATTCACGTAAGTCTATCGACAAAGTGAACATAAGTTTCGCAAGTGAAACATTATAAGTTTTCAGAAACATATAGGTTGTATTGTAGCTGAATCCATGTGCCAGCTACTACATACCATTTTTATCTTTTTCATATATCTAAATCTAATTCAAAAAGCCCGTCACATCAAAACAATAGTCTGTAATTCATTTTACAGTAGAGTAATATAAAACCCATTTGTCTTTGTTTTCGATTTGAAGTGTTGTAAATAGAATTAGAAGCTGATTGATATTTTCCTCTCTGTATCCTAAAGATATTAAAATCTAACATACTGCATATAATTTCCTTACATTTAGCAAGTGTCTTCCTCATTAGTAGGAGCCAGAGAATGCGTTGCGTCTTCTGAGAAAAATATATTTTGTGAATTCTGATATCTTTGTAGCCAAATATATCCTCCCACCAACTTAACAGCATTAATATGTACACTATTATTTGGTGTAATTATACATATTCAGAATATTATGTAATTTCTTTGCTAAAGTGTCGCATCATGTCCAACGTATAGAATACTTTTTATATAACAACATAGAATCGACTTTTACAAAAACAATTGTAACAATAGCTATGTTTTTTTCCATATTCTCCATTGAGATGAGATATTAAAATCTGAATGTGAATTCCTTAGTGCATCTGTCTGGAATAATTAGCTAAAGTAGCAGATAACTGAATTAGTGGACTTTGGTGATGGAATGAATGAAAAACTAGAAGTGAAGCAAATATAATTATTACTTGAAGTTATATTTCATATGCGTTCAAGTAACATTGGATAAATGATGAAACATAAAAATGTTTTACATTCGAATTTGATATATACATATTTAACACTTGCATCATAATTTTATATTTTTGGGGCACATGTGACATTAGCAGTCATTTCAACATATTTCTTCGATCATCAGTTTCTATATATTTGGAAATATTTGCTTCATATTTTAATATAACACACACATACATACTTATATATACATATATATACTTATATATACTTATATATACACTTATATATACACTTATATATACATATACATATATACTTATATATACATATACATATTCTCTTACATATACTATAATACTAGAAACAATATACATAATTATGGTAGAAGTCAACTCGTGCAAAGTCAGATTATTAATGTCGCTGTCACTGATACCGCATGGCTCATCAAACCAGGATATGACTCGCATGTCCTACTACTCAGATGCACATCCTTTGCCACCTGCTTGAGTTGCATTGGCGGGGCAGGATTTGTAGTACCGCGTTAGCCCACTTGCAGAGAGATAACTTGTGGTACAAATGCCACATGCAAAAGAAGACTACCATACACTATTTTGTTATTTCCAGGGGTATCACGTATGCTATGGCTTAGTTGCCCAGTTTTTGATATGTAAATACGTTTCTATGTCTCACAGGAAAGAGTTTCTTTGAAACACCTTTTATACTTAGCTGATGGTTTCACTTCATCCTACTCCATCTGCGTCTGTTCTTATTCCTTAAGCGGCTAAGAATCATAATCCATCACTAGGCTCTGTCTTTAGAATGCTTTCCTCATATATCTATTTCGATGACCTATCTTCTGCAAGTTTTTAAAGTGCGTTTGAGTGTTGAATAGAGAGGGCGTTTCATTATCATTGATGCGATGCCGGGAAAACAGGAACGCTGCAGTACACCAATATCTGTTGTGACCTTCATTAGATCGTGAGAATCGAGTGCAAACCGTGTTGGTGAAAACGAAGGAGACGCTAGATATGCCCACAGTATTTTGACCATATTTCACATCCTTAAATAATTGTTTTACGCTCGTGCCCACAATGATATCTGACTATGACAAGAGCAGTGTATGTAACATTACAGTTAGTAAAATACTGCTGCAATTTGATTCAATCATTCATCATGTATATTCATTACAAATGGGATTCGGTAGTCCATGACAGGCTATAAGACCATTAATTATAATTACGAAGGGGTTGGGATAATAACGTGTTTCGCATTCTGTAGTCTGTTCTCTTATACAATAGAAGAAACATGGTATTAATCCTTCGCCTTATCTATAGCCCATAGGAATGTTACATTAAATTATTATTGCCTGAAGATATATTATTGGTGGTTTATTTATGACTGCACTGTGTAATCATGAAGGTCACAGAAATACGTATCCCCACAGATTCTATCCATATCTGGTCTTCGCAATTATCATTAATATATATCTCCACCGATTTCCCAATAACTTACCTAAGTATTACACGCTCTGTGGGTAGATATATTGTCTTTAAAGCGTTGAAATATCCGAGACCCTCAGTAGACAACTGGTGAGAACAACTCCCCACTCCGTTCTTGGTTTCTTCTTAATTTTAAGCCTACCTTAACTAGCAACTACACATCCTTCCTATTCTCCATTTATTTTATCATGTTTCGCTGTGACACGTCTTCACTTTCCTTCTACCTATCTATTTCGTTGCTCTACTCTCCCCCTCTTTCTTCCGCTCCCTTTCTCCCTCTCACTTTCACTCACTCTCTCTGCCAGCCATATTATTGTTTCCCTCGCCTGACCCTCTAGCCGTCCTTTAATCACTTACACTCGCTGGGATCAGACGGGTCTTTTTATTCGTCCGCACACTTTAGAGCTTACGTTCAGCTCCGTTGTGGACTTGGATTTTCTTTCTTGAAGTTGGTCGTACATTCTCCGGTTTGTTGTTTTTTCGCTGTTTTTTTTCTCTTTTCTTCCCTTTCTCCCTTTTCGTTTCTATTTTCCTTTCCTCTCTCCTCCGTTTTCCCAATAACCTACCTAGTTATTGAACGCTGTGGGGGTAGATATATTGTCTTTAAAGCGTTGAAATATCCGAGACCCCCCCAGTAGACAACTGATGAGGAAAACTCCCCTCCACCGTTATTGCTTTCTTCTTAATTTTAAGCCTACCTTAACTAGCAACTACTCAGCCTTCCTATTCTCCATTTTCGCAGTATCAGTAGAAGGTCGGACGCCATGCTTTGACATATAGAGTTACGGCCCTTGCCATTCTGAGTTCAAATGCTGCCAAGGTTAATTTTGCCTTTCATCCTTACAGGGTCGATAAAATACACTGGGATAATTGCTGGCCTAAAGTAGAAACAATTATTATATATATATATATAGATATATATAGATATGTGTGTATGTGTGTGTATGTGTTTGTGTATGTTTGCGTGCGTATGATTGTGTGTGTGTGAGTGTGTGTATAATATTTTCTTTCAGCAGGAACATTTCTCGAATTTGAAGGAAATGAGAGGAGGGAAAGCTATGGAGTGGAGTGGGAGATGAAGAAATAATTGAAAGAAAGAATTGGGAGGTGAAAACGTGAAG
>OZ024743.1:31486804-31489304 GCA_964016885.1 Eledone cirrhosa | reverse complement strand
ATGTACAAATAATATCAAAATTATAATAAACCAGAATTGCGAAGCTATGTTTGTATGTGTGTGTATCTGCGTTCAGTTTGATTCAGAAGTAGAATGATTAGTTCTTGGTGCATATGCGTTTGTATTTTCCCAATATACTTGGAAAGACATAGCTACCTGTCTATAGTTTCCCATTTCTTTTTAATAGTGAAACACTGTTAAAAAGATCAAACACTGAACACTGTTGTGTTCTAGCTTTTCAAATTTTTTTCTTCGATTCAATCCCCAAAATGCAATAATTAATGTGTTGAGCATCCTGTTGTACTTTATAGCATCTAGAAATAATCAACCTGTACTATTGTGCCTTTCAGTCGTTTGGAAGTGCTTTTAGGGATAGATTATTTACAAAACCTATTTAGCAATTTACATGCTTATAACATTTTACCTTGCCGTAAGTAATCTTCTACTGATAACAAAATGAGAATTTCTGGAATGTATGTATCCATGACGCTCACACGAATAGCTTGAAGATAACAGATTACAATAACCACAGCTATAATATATATATATTCATTATCCATACTAATGTGATACATATTGAGCGAATAAGATGTAAATAGTATATTAGATGTTAGTCTATAAATGCTAAGCTATCTTTTGACCGTGTTCAAATTATACGATGGAAAAAAAACACTTTTATTGTCATGTGTGTTGGAACTGTACCATGATATTGCTGAGCCAATTTGGTAAATGCAATTTATACAATTGTAATTACAACAACAAATATCGTACAGGAATCTGTTTCCAATGTTATACGATCAGCACTATTATCATCTTTCTTGTCATCATCATGTCTCAATCATCCCGATCATCACCATCATCTCCGCTATTTCCTTATCATCACCACCACCACCCCTGTCTCTTTACCGTTAATATTTCCATGCCTATTTAGAAAATATTCAGGTCATTCCCGAAATTAACAGACGAGTTAAACAAATCTATTGATTTCCTCAACGATGATCAAATGGACTGCATCTATTAAAATTCATTATTCAGCGCAAGGAAATTGAATTTACCTGAAATTGAAATTAAAAGTGCATAAAATATCGCTTTTTATAATGGTTAACTCTCATTCTATATTTTCCGCTGGAAAGATAACAAGCAGCGTGAGTAAGTGATTTGGAAATATATGTCCTAATGTATTTGCTTTAATTTAACTCATATTCCTACTTCCATACAATACCATTTTGATTATTTACTATCTGGTCTAATAGTTTTGCTATCTCTCCAACCAAACACCATGTTATAGAAATAGTGATGCAATCGATCAATAGCTTTAAACTTTTCAAATTAATTTCATTCAATAGTGTGTTTGATTGTTTTTTCCACAGTACGAGGTCAATAAAATAAATTACCAATTAGGCAATTAGGCGACCTTCCCCTCTTTCAAACATTTGTGGCCTTGTGCCTAAATCAGAAGCCAGTATGTAATCTATGATTGGCTGCGTCGTGAGAGTGTCGGATAAAATGTTTTGAAGTATTTAGTTACCGCCATAGACGTTAAGTTGAAATCTCGCCGAGGTCTACTTTCCTTTTCATCTTTCCCCATGCGATAGAATATTCTATCAGCAAACTACTGGACCAATTCATTCGACATTCCTCTCAACATGGTTTTGTACCTAAATTAGAAATCCTTATGTAATCCAAGTTAAATTCTTTATTTAAAAAATGTATGTTGATAACATCTTTATGTTCGTTCCATTCTATCAGTGCTGAAGTGGGACTATACAACAAAACCATTAACAAATATCTCCATTTATACCAATATATCAAATCGATATAACATGAATTTAAATTGTAATACATATAAGAAATTTAACTTAGTTTATTGATAACGTGGTTTACTTCATTCTAGAATAAATATTTTCAAGGATATTCTAATTTAACAATTTTGAAATTAATACACAAAACATGTTCCTTAATTAATTAAATGAATGATTCTTGGTTCGTTATCTGCGAAATAAGGGTTAAATGCACATACTGAAACAGTTATGCTATATCCATGAATATTTCAACCACCGTAGCCAATAAGAGACAAAGTATAAGGTATTTAAAGAATTCTGGCAAGTGATTATTTCAAACGGTAAACAAACCTTTGTATTTCAGAGAACATATTTTAAACAAGAATCAGAATAATGGGATAATAATAAAGGTTTACTGTAATTAAATAAAGATATGTATAATTCTATGAATCAATTGATTAACTCCTGAATATTTAGACGTAATTCCAATTGTATAACAATTATGTATGCACCACATGTTCCTTAATAATTTCCTGAGAAGTATTTTACATAGAGGATACTTCTAATTTAACAAACAAATGTTTATAAATATACGTGTCAGACACACAGATGAAATACACAAATACATACATACATACATACATACATACATACATACATACATACATACATACATATATATATATATATATATATAGGAAAACATATGACCCCGACGG
>OZ024743.1:31461804-31476804 GCA_964016885.1 Eledone cirrhosa | reverse complement strand
TATATAAGTATATATATATATATATATATAAGTATATATATATATATATAAGTATATATATATATATAAGTATATATATATATATATATATAAGTATATATATATATATATATATATATATAAGTATATATATATATATATATATATATATATATATATATATATATAAGTATATATATATATATATATATAAGTATATATATATATATATAAGTATATATATATATATATATAAGTATATATATATATAAGTATATATATATATATAAGTATATATATATATATATAAGTATATATATATATATATATATATATATATATATATATATATATATATATATATATATATATATATATGTATATATATATAATGAATAATTACACTACCCTAAAAGCTGATGCTCCAAATATATCGAATAAATTTTACACTAGATAAACTTCTATATTAAATATAAGAACATCTGTAGACCAAATAGGTATCCTAAACTTTTGGAATGTTTTCTGCTAGACAGGATTTGGTAAATAATTTTTGGTTTTATTTGTTTTGATTCTGATGCTTATAATGAACTTGGCAATATATTGTCAATTAACTTTGAAGGGTTGATCTCTGTGGTAGATTTGCGGGGCATACTATGTTTTATTTTTAATATTTTTAATATTTTTATTTTTAATATTTATTTTTAATATTTAGTTTTCTGTTTATTTATTTTTTGTTTCTGATATTTTTATTAATTTATTAATATATTGAAATCTGTTCTCTATCTCTGCTTGATCGATAATCATATAGAGTAAAGACAAGAATAGTATTGTTAAAATTAATATAGACTCTATATATATATGTGTGTATATACACATATATGTATACTAGAATTTTTATAGCACAATGAGAATGTTTTCGTGTGATATAGGAATTTGCAGAGCTGATCACGTAAATTCACATCGATGTTTATAGTTTTGAATCCGGGATAACCTTCTATTTTATCTCAACTCTGATATAAACATATGAATTTTTTAAACTAGACATATGATCATTAATTTTTCACACATTATAGATACGTGTCTCATTCATGAATACTCATATTTACATTATAATGCCTGTTTTATACGAACTAATATTTCTACATTAATGAAACATAGTGTTTTTAAATCTGCCTCGTTTATGTCTGGTTATTTTTCTTTTCTCTCTATATAACGGCTGTTTTTTCTCTCCTAACCACATATATCTCTCTTTACATTAATACTAGAGCTAAATAAATAAATAAATAAATAAATGTATCATTGATACGTCATTCAACTGGTGCTCAACTACCTAGTTTCTCTATCTATATCTATCTCTCTATATTTTCTCTCTCTCTCTCTCTCTTTTCTCTCTCTCTCTCTCTATCTATCTCCCTCTATTTTTTCCTCTCTCTATATATCTCTCTCTGTTTCTTTACATGAAGTTCTTCTCTTTATATATCTTTCTATCTTTCTATCTCTCTCTACTTAGTTGCATGCATTTCTTCTTTTTCTTCGTTTTTCTTTCTTTCTTTCTTTCTTTCTTTTTACAACTGTCCATAATATTTTTACTGCCAAATCAACTTTTCAAATGCAAGTCGATGTTGAAAGGTATGTCGAATCTATTTATTTATAAGACTGTCTATATTGTATTTTGTCTGAAGAAGGCATAGCATATTTTTAATATGATATCCCTGAAATATATATAGTGAAATAAATATGGTTTTATAAATATAATTTCCATTTATTTAATATCGTAAATATACTCCAAATACTTGTTGAGTGCTTTTATATCAGTTATAAATATTTACTCGTTGTAACCCAACAATTTAAATATAACTTTCCATGTATATATATATATGTATATATGTGTGTGTGTGTGTGTGTGTGTGTGTGTGTGTGTGTGTGTGTGTGTGTGTGTGTGTGTGTGTGTGTGTGTGTGTGTGTGTGTATGTGTGTGTGTGTGTGTGTGTGAAAAGCTAATGTTGTGTCTGATAGAAATGAAGGGAGAGTGTATTTGAATATATATAACAAGGTAAAATTCATCGCTAGAACAGCCGTGAAAAGAAACAAATACTCTCAAAGACCGCGATGGGGAAAATGCATTAGAAGACTGAGACAAGCGACCAGTGGTTAACGGAGAGATACACCACGAGGTGAGTGACAGGTAGATCAAATATAAAAAAAGAAGATTGAAAGAGGAAGAGGACAAGAATACATTTTAAGTGCATAGAAGTGATTTGAAGAAGGTAATAAAATAACGCAATGTACAAGATCAATTCAGACACACACATCTTCACCCTCATCAGCTCTCAAACCAGCAAAATGCTTCCGTATGATTTAAATGACATCTGCCAGCATTACCTCGTAGGTGTAACCATCGATTTCTACACACCCTTTAATGGGTGAAATGTTAAACTAAAATACATTACAAATCCTTTGAAGGGCGAAATGTTAAACAAAAATACATAAGCATAAATTCCTCTCATCTAATTGTAGATTGTAATTGTTACAAAACTAATCCCTGTTATAAATCATGCACTATTCCATTATCCCCAATCTCTAATATTTATTTATTAAGATAACTTACTATTATAGATGAGGGCTTATACAAAACAGATTAAAAGATATGATCCAAGATATATCCAACAACTCCCCACGAAACTGATCTAAAACCTCATGGTTAAGCACCCTTTATGTTTCAATGCAAAGGCTAATATAAGTGAAAACTTCAGAGAGCTAGCAAAGATGTACCGAAACAGCACAGATATAGTAATCCTTCAGTAATCCTTCCACAAAATCAAGATCCAACGAAGTGCCCAAATATTCCATCATGAAAAAGAGAGAATCATAATATTCAATATTGAAATATCTCTAATTATTCAATCATAACTATACACCCGTTTGAAGAAGGAAACTGACCTGAGGCTACACAACACCTTATTTTAAATTCTATGGCTTGTATCGCTATAACTACGAGAGGCATTATTGTTTTACTATTGATTCGATATTCACCATTATTATATTACTATTACCATAGAAACAGTTGTTTTATTTACGTTGCCATAGAAACTATTGTATGAGCATTGTTTAAGTAGAGGATATTGTTTTAAGACCATTTATGTCTTGACAAACAAGTGCAGTAACATAACTTGAGCGTCAAATTTGCGGTCTTATGGTATTTCTTTACATACCTACCCACAATCTTTACTGTATTTGTATTATTTATAGAATTAATAGAATACTGGGTTGGATACAATTAACTATATTGTCCCCCTTTAATAGAATGATATTGTTCAAATTTACATTTCTTATATGAACGCAAAAACTTCTTTGTAAGATCTGAATATTTTTATTGACCTTGATGGAAGAAAATCCAAAGTGCGTGCAAGTTTCGATGATTACTGTGATCAAGGCGAAAGCTTGTTGCTATGTATATTAGATCGAGCGTCAATGTAGTGAATCTCCTGATTGTTCTTCGACAGATACACCGTGAACAGCTTTGTGGAAAATTGGGGAATATATAGGCATTTGAGATGTAAGCTCGTGCGCCAGTCGAATAAACAATCGTATAATATAAGTATTGTAACCCCAGGATGCATTGGACCAGGGCTGTCAAGTTGGATCGAATAAGTTCCAAACACGTTTGACGGGCTTTTGACATTTTCTTCATTGATGTTGCATGATTGGTGAATTTAAATTACGGAGACTCAGTATCTCTACAGCTTCCTGCCCACCATGTTGTCTTTGCATTCCACGTTGTGACAAGTCAGACAGTCATGTGTGCGATTGAGGAATGCCCAACAACTATCACGAGTCTAAAAAATGTTGTGTTCAGGCTTTGTTTTTAGCCTTTATATCCAACGTACTATGTCTATTAGCAGTGTTTGTTGAAAACAATCAAGGATTCCGAGGAATATTACTAGCATGGAAATTGCACGTCTGTTGGGTTCAGTGTAATGGCCGTTTCGAGGTATACCCTTTGTGGCAAGTATTCCTCTTGTGTCCTGCTGATTTATTTAGGAACAGCATTGCCTATGCTAAGCTGTGTACCCAAACGTGGATGGGGGCAAGAATAAAAGAGCCTCCCAAAGAGAGCTCACTCTATTTTGTAATAGGTCAGGAAAATGCACTGAACGATTCGCCCATTCTGAACGGTAGGACATATAACAAACAAAAGCATTTAAACAATAATATAATGCTTGCTTTCATGGTGCATATTATGATCGCAACCTAATTGATACAGACTGGCCTCTACTTTAAGCATAACGTTACCCAAGTGAGCTTCATCGCAATAGGATTGACATATGTGCAGTTAGTGTGCCTCGTTTCATTGAGGAAGTGTCTCTTGAGGAGATTACATATGTCTAAACTTTTGTCCGGAATAGGATAACACAAGATAAGGACAGAGGTGTTGGTCAGGCTATCACTTCATCAAATCATTGTTACTACCCGGATGTTTTAACGTCCAACAAAACAGAACAAAGGACACGGAATTACTCACAGTGAAAACATCAGTATCTCATGTATTTTGTTATGGTTCACATCCTTGATCTTTGAGATGTTTCTCTCACAAGAGATATGAGAAGTGCAGAGGCATGGAGAGAGTCTTGTGTGCTTCAACTTCTATATCATAACTCATATACCAACACTTCAGTAATCATCCAAACAGATTTGAGGTAACGGACTAAATTTCAATCTTGTCTTTATGGTGCTTATAGGGTTGCACCCACAGCCAGAAAGATGAAACAGCAGATACAAGGATCTCACTGTTATTTGTAACTCTAAAATAAAGAACCCAAACAGGTTTGAGTCTGTTCATACTGAACTGCCTCTGGCCTTAAGCGCTAGCCTTATAGAACCAAATCCTTTCTATATAGATGTGTCATAAAACACATAGTAGGGCGTGATCAACTCAAAACTCCGTATGGAATGCAAAATGACATGAACTCAGGGATTTGGTGATGGACACACATTTTATGCGAAGTATCTGATCTTTTAGTGTATTTTTAACCCAGCCAAAGGGCCTTTACCACACCTACGCACACTTGATGGGTAATACAGATACTATATCGATGGGCAGATCGATGTGAGAAATTATCAACCACGTACAATCAACTTAACCATTCTTAGGTGACGAAATCTACGTCGTAACTACGTTCAGTACATTGGAACTGTTATAGGTTCGATATCTGCTGTGGTATCACTGAAATTACACGCGTCAAAATTCCTCAATAAAAGCATGAGATGTTCATAATCCATTAGCATTCAAGCAATGGCCGTGATATGTATTATCTACTGGACCAGTCTCGTATTCAGTATGCATGAGTTTGACTGCTAAGGATAGTGACTTATGGCAATCTAAAGGAAGGTTCTCGACAACAACAGAATCTCCAATTGAAGCACATCCACACAGACGACTGCAATTCCTGTAGATGTTCTAGAAGAATACGCTGTAGATCGGAAGCTGTGGAAGAGATTTGTATATAATTGCGTGCAAAAGTCCGAAATGTCATTACCAAAAATAAGCAATGTCCCATCGCCAAACTTGCTATGTGACAATAATGATGTCGTATTTCATCTATGTTAAGCTCGTTTGTGGATTTGTATTATATATACTGCATATGACACGACTTCGAGCACACCAGTGCAATGGTCGAAATAGTTAATAGAGCGAAGTGTTGACAGCGTTGAATCGATGGACAGTAAGCAGAGCTATGCGGACAACACATTAAGAATGACAAGCATAACGATGTTTTTATTGAAATATCTTGCTAGGTATAGTAGACAATCCTTAGAGCATAATCTTTGCATCAGTGCTGATCGTATTCTCATTTAGAATAACATCAATTCTATTCGGAAGTGTTCGCAACTGTTTAAGAGTATGCGACAGTAATTCGACATTGCAGGGATGCGACAGTAATTCGACATAGCATCGCACATTTGGATCTGTGGAGGATAATGCAATTCAGAGAAAATACGAGCAATGCATTTTATCCATTTACTATTGACAAGTTACTCTGATTGACATTCTCTTATTTTGATCTCTTCTACCTGTAACACATTCAACGGTGGTATATTTTGAACATTCACTGTGCAGTAATATAAAATACAGCTTCGTTTTCTCGCTGTTTGCACATAAATGCTATACAAAAATATGAGGTTGTGATGCTTGAGCGGGCGGATATTGCACCTTCGTTGAGAAGTAAAATTAAATTATATATGAACACCGTTTGTGGGGAAAATGATAGCGGACTGATATCAGTGTCTTGAAAGTTTATTAATCTACTGAAAAGAATGGTTTACATTTGTTAGTTTGTTGATCAAACTGATCCATATTGTTCACGCTACATATACGTTGACAGAAAACCAATGATGCATAATATTAGAAACATATAACGCAAGCAATCATTTTGCTTGGTTATTCTCATGCAATATAGGATGGTCGACGATTAGGATATTTGGAACGATATGGGCTCATTCGTCAAAACTATCAAATGCGTGAACACATTGGTGCGGATCATAGGAAAGAAGAATTCCGGCATTAACCTGCACTGCAATGGTTGCTCTATCAGTTGACACGCTTCTTTAATCTTAATATAAATGAATCTAATTATAAGAATGCTTTCTTGTCTTTAAAGACACTCTTCACTTTTTCTGCTTAACATTAGAGAAACTGTTGAACATATTGTTACACTACCATGGACCATGAGAAAATTACACTCACCTCATAATGTGAGGCATATAGTAAATAATTTATGATAATATATGTGTAGACAGCATGTCTGCATCATTTAACATATACAATTACTGTATGGTTGCATGTAAAACCTAAGTAATACACCATATTATTTCATAAGCACATTTAATTTTATGTTTGTCCACATTTGAAATATTGAAATATCTCGTAAACATCAATTTAATAACCAATTATTATGCAAATGCTTGTACAGGCGAATTTTTAATCACATATTCTCGTTTTTGCATTGATTATCTTTTAGTTATTTATTTGCATATTTCTCATTTTCATTTAAATGATGTGTATTTGCTCCAGACAGAAGAATCTATTTAATCTAGCTGAATTAATTTCCAATCATTCGAAATATATCTGATAAAAAGATGAGACATTGATACATTTCAAATAGAAGTCTATTGCATAAAGAAAGTCAGTCAGAATGAATAAATGAATACAGGAGAAGAAAACGCATAAAATTATTGGAGGAATTTGAGAGACTGCTAGCATTGTCATGTGAAAAGCAAGCTGCTTCGAATTCGTTGAAAATATCGTCTTTAACGTAATATGAGGGAGAATCGAAAAGGTTTGATGTCAAACAGATGAAACAGACCTTATTATTAGATCTTAAATAAAATAGGAGACATGTAAATATTCTTATGATTATCAACGTAGAATCTTTGATCAAATGTGGCAAAATTTGTATGAAATACATGATTATACAGTAATCATTTTTTCATTGTAGGTTTCCAATCGGTGTCTCGATATTGTAATGCCATTGAATTCTGCAAATATTGCACGGATAGAATTATTCAATTCTAAGTTTTCATGGATGTGTTTGGAGAATTTATATAAATCTAGTAATATAGGTTAAACGCAATTATATGATGTCGTTAAATTCATCTGTTTGATGTAAAATATTTGGAAACATAACAGTAGTTATATAATAAAACACCTGTGGGGGAACAACCTATGATACTATGTGAGACTAACACTTTCATGAGAACTCAATCAGGATCTCATAAATAAAATATCGATTGTATATGTCTAAACGTCCTTTCGCTGATGATCCGTTGTGTTAGGTTTCTCCATACTTCAGAAATCCCTATACGATGTAAGTGTAATTGCAATAGCTAGAGCTTATATAGGTAACCATTTCTAACGGATATATGAAATACTTTTACTCTAATCAGCATCTCATTGAATACCGTTTGATATCGGTGTAACCTATAATACATTTAAGATAGTATACATAACACTATTCCTTCATATATTAGCGATGAATATTCTCCTTATATATTGTATTTCAAAGGGTCAACTAATAAAACTCGAAATATCCATTACAATTCCACAACTATAATGGTATTCATATGAAGTGTACAATACATTCAGTAGTAACTATTTTGCAATTGAAATGTCCTTAATTTGTAGGTGATCCTGCTATATTTTGAGTTGACATCGACGTAACTAATTCCTAATTGGAAAGTGAAGGGGAATTAAACGTTTTTCCATGTGGTGATTAACATTAACATTAAATGATACAGTATAATAATACTGAATGTAAATTTGATATGCATGAATGTTAATAATCGATGTTTAATTTTGAATGAATTAAACATATCATCTATTCTACTACACACACACACACACACACACATATATATATATATATATATGATATTAAATAAATGGAAACTATATTTATAAAACCATATTTATTTCATTATACAT
The DNA here is from genome assembly GCA_964016885.1 of Eledone cirrhosa. Lineage (NCBI taxonomy): Eukaryota > Metazoa > Mollusca > Cephalopoda > Octopoda > Eledonidae > Eledone > Eledone cirrhosa. Next base: position 31,468,343 of record OZ024743.1, on the reverse strand, counting down.
ATTTCAGGGATACCAAATTAAAATATGGTATGCCTTCATCAGACAAAATACAATATATAAACAGTTTTATAAATAATTTTGACGTACCCTATTAGATGCGACTATTAATTTTGGAAGCTGTCTGGATGACTATCCAGACAGCTTCCAAAATTAATGGTCGCATCTAATAGGGTACGTCAAAATTATTTATAAAATTGTTTATATATTCTATTTTGTCTGATGAAGGCATACCATATTTTAATTTGGTATCCCTGAAATATGTATAATGAAATAAATATGGTTTTATAAATATAGTTTCCATGTATTTAATATCGTATATCTACTCCAAAAACTTGTCGAGTGCTTTATATCAGTTATAAAATATTTACTTGTTGTATCCCAACAATTTTAAATAGAACTTTTGCATATATATATATGTATATATTAGATGCAATTCGTCTTGATAACACTGGTAGATCAATTTACTTATCGAACATCCACTTACACGTCTTACATCTTATACTAATGCGCCATGAATCATTTATTCCACAACAGAGGTGTCGGAGAATCAATATGACGTCATATAACATAATTGTTTCTACTTTTGGCACAAGGCCAACAATTATCCCAGTGTATTACTGTTACTTTATTTTATCGACCCCGTAGGGATGAAAGGCAAAGTTAACCTCGGCGGGATTTGAACTCAGGCTATAAAGGGCCGTAACTCTTTGCTGAAAAGCATGGCGTCTGACCCTCTACCGATACTGCCAATACACCGCCCTTATAACATATAACATATAATATAATATAACATATAACATATAACATATAATATAACATATAACATATAATATAACATATACTATAATACGTCATATAACATATAATATTGCTTTATGTCTTCTGAGACGAACTATTGCCGGAATCAAGAGTACATTTTACATTAACCTGAATGTTTTAATCAGGTATTCGCGACATCTTACGCAATTATATGATACTTCTCTCACAAAAATGAGTTGCTTTCGTGTCAAATATGATATACACAAACTAGAAAACGGATAAAGAGAATACATGTTATGAAACTTCATGGCAATCTGATTATTTTCGCCTTGATTTTGTCTCGGAAATATAATGATTTTAGATTTAGGCACAACGCCAATACTGCTTTTTGTCGGGGGAGGAAAATCGATTAAATCAAACCCAGTGCATTACTGGTACTTTAATTTATCGAGCCCAGAAGGATGAAAGGCAAACCTAACATCAGCGGTATTTGAACTCTATGCCATAATGCATGGTGTCCGATGTACTACCGATAATTGTTTCTACTTTTGGCACAGGGCCAGCAATTACCCAGTGCATTAGTGGTACTTTATTTTATCGAACCCGTAAGGATGAAAGGCAAAGTTAACCTCGGCAGGATTTGAACTCAGATCCGATAATGCCAGTCCACACCTCTCTCGAAAATATGTCAACAAGTGAAACGAAAGGGGCTAAGCGGGAATTAATTAAAACTTGATTTGATTGTTGAACAACATACCAGAGTTCAACGCACTATAACATTAACTTATCACTTTCGTTTCATGACATAAGTAGATTAAATTAATTGTATACTTCGTAAGGTATTAGGCTAATAATAGAAATCAATATTTAATTTAGTTCAGTGAACCTCCGTGTCCAAACAACACTGAATGTTAACATGTTCAATAAAATAAGCACCGGTTATTTATCTATTCATTTGGTCTGTTAATTCAATACCTAGGGAAATGCTTGGATAACAAAGAATTTCGGTTTTGAATTAGCAACATTTTCATCTACAAATCTAATAGTTGTTCCCTGATGACATATTCCTCAGGCTTCTGCCTGTATCACATAGGGTGGATTCTACCACTGTTTATACCTCGTAATGAAATCATCTATACTAGCAGAGAGGTTATTCTATATGTCATATATTAATGAGGTAGGGTCTAACATAAAGGAGATACGATTACAGTTCCAGAAGGTCAGGAAAGCTTAGTGGTGAATACACTAGTCTTTATGTTGCAGAGAAAAGAATCTACAAACCACAGAAATGCAGGACATTATCATAATATATCTACTTATGTATATTCATATATCTCCTCCAGAGTACACACTCAAGAACAACATAAAGTTCAAAGATGTATTTGTATTAATTATTCACTATAAATACAAACACTTTCGTTAAAACCATTCATAATATTGCTAAATTTCAAAATGTATAAATATTGTTTAAAAAGAAGCGAGTTGAGAAGAAGAAGTTTAAATTGGAAATGGGATGAATATTTTCATATAGTACATTTCATTAATCACAAATAACGTAACAGAATGTGATAAGCTAAGACGAGTCTCTAGAATATTGAGTTCTCTCCAACTGAATTTCGTGATAAAGTATTATACTATAACAATTGACTGCGCATTAGACCGACTAATAAATCACAAGCCTTTATTTCACTGAAGTCAGACATATGAATGTTAGAATGACATATATACTCAAAATCATTTCCTTACATTATGTTTCTTTTGGTTTAGCACACATTTGGACACACAATACTGTTATTTGAAATAAAATCAGTATTATTCACATGGTTGCTCTCGTGAAGCCTACTAACATATTTCACGTCATGCTTTTATTGATATTTCTCCTTGAATAGGAATTACTTCTATGTACTAAAGAAAAACATTATAGTGAAAAGGTAACAGAAATACAAAACAAAATCTAGAGATTAAGAAATAGCTGTCTTTAGACGTCAAATTCTATACAACACAAATATAATTGTTGCATACTATCATACTGAGACATTGCTAATTCTTCAGTAAAAATGAGTAAAGAAACCAAAACAGTATTAGTGATTACTTTTAATATAATCAATCAAGTCACATTGGAAAATAGTTACATATGTCTCTGAAGTGAATTTACTTCAAAATTTTACGATACTTTAACAAACGTGTTTATCTATGTTTGACGTCTGAATTTAAATATAAAATGCGTTCCATTCGATAAATGCTTTCTGATATCTACTTGATATTGCTTTTCGGTTAGATCCATTGAACAGTGACAGGTGTTTGTGTTAATACATTCTCAAACAACACTTACTGCGATACAATTTTCTTTTGAATCTAGTGTACGATCCATTTTTGCAAATATTGATCATAAATGAATGTTACTGAAGATGGAGTAGCAGTTGGAAAGGCCGTTCTGGATTCTTCATCAATATAACATTTCTCAATTTAAAATACATCTAGCATTCAGAAATAAAATTGTGCTGGGAGAGAGATACAGATAGATATCTATTATATATAGATAGATAGATAGATAGATAGATAGATAGATAGATGTATAGGGAGAGTGAGACAGACAGACATACAACAGTCAGACCAACCGAGAGAGTGAGAGTGAGAGAGAGAGAGAGAGAGAGAGAGAGAGAGAGAGAGAGAGAGAGAGAGAGAGAGAGAGCTAGAGAGAGACATACAACCAGTCAGACCAACCGAGAGAGTGAGAGTGCGAGAGAGAGAGAGACATACAACCAGTCAGACCAACCGAGAGAGAGCTAGAGAGAGACATACAACCAGTCAGACCAACCGAGAGCTAGAGAGAGAGAGGGCGGCAGTGATTGACCAAAAGGGGGAGAAAGAGAACCACTCAAGCATCCAAAAAGAGACAGCAAGGTCCATTACGTTTGCGAAAGATACAGGTAGACAACCAGAGAGAGAGAGAGAGAGAGATAGATAGATAGAGAGAGAGAGAGAGAGAGAGAGAGAGAGAGAGAGAGAGAGAGAGATAGAGAGAGAGAGAGAGAGAGAGGGGGGGGAGAGACTGACAGAGGGGGATATAGAGATATTAATAGAGAGAGATTAAGAGAGAGAGAGAGATTAAGAGAGAGAGAGAGAGAGAGAGAGAGAGAGAGAGAGAGAGAGAGAGAGAGAGAGAGAGAGAGAGAGAGAGAGAGAGAGAGAGAGATTGTGGCGGTTAATATGACATGTAATGAAAGATGTGAAAAATGAAACAGGAGTAAATTCGAATAAAAAATATATATAACCATACAAATTATTTCACCACACCCGACACACGATTCAGGGATATGTTGATATATACGTTAAATATTTGTATATATACAATCACAGACTCAGTTTAAATTAATTTATCTACAACACAGTTCCTGCATTTTCGCTGGGATAGGCATAAAAAGTTTCGAGTCTTATCATGCTCCCAGCAGATAAGTACAACCCATCTTCTGTCTACATGCTCGACTGAATTTATTAGCTTATATTGATTTGTGGTGCATATAAATTACAGGTACGATTCGGTGATTATGGACCAGGGGTGTAACCGCTTAGATTACTTTTCAGAGCGAAGGTAAATTGATGCATTTATATAAATAACGTGTATATTACATTTCAAAATATTAATTTATTGCATATTATATATACATATTTTTTATCATAGGGTGTTTCCTAATTGGTAGCTGGGAATGAGTGTGTCACTCCAATCAGTAAATTTTGGAAAAAGACGGCAAAAATACTCGACGTCATGTGTATTCTACCAAGTTCCATATGGCATCGCATATGTAGAACAGGACAGTGTTAAATACATTAATAATATAATAAGAAGGCCAGGTTTCATAACCTTTTAATTACGTTTTTCTGCAAGTTATTTTGCGCCGAAATAGTTACGTAATATTAACATGACGCAATCAACGACATGCATTAGGCAGTCCATTTGTAATGCACTATAATGGATTGAAAAGAAGACAGACTTGTGCTTGAAGTTATTCCAAAGCCCACTTGCTATATGTAGGGATATATACACACATACAGACACACACAGGCACAGAACCAGATACACACACACCCACACACGCACATGCACATATACACACACATACACAAACGCACACACACACACGCACACACCCATCCCCCATACACATACTCATAGACGTATATAATAATTGTTTCTACTTTTGGCCCAAGGCCAGCAAATTACCCAATGTATTGCTGGTACTTTATTTTATCGACCCCGTAAGGATGAAAGGCAAAGTTAACCTCGGCGGGATTTGAACTCAGAATGGAAAGAGCCGTAACACTTTGCGTCAAAGCATGGCGTCCGACCCTCTATCGATACTGCCAATTCACCGCGTATATGTATATTATAATGAAAAGAAAGAAGCACTTGTAAAGAGGTATGAGCACAAGCAGAGAAAAATTCAAAACAAAATATAATCTAATTCTTAAATCCGTAGATAAATCTAATTACATGATACGTAGAGAAATCATCTTTCAGCACACGAAAAAACAAGAAAAGAAAAAATTCCTAAAATTGTCTTTCTATCAAAACGACAGTTTACTTTGCAAGAAAACAGCCTATATTTCTTATCAGCTAGAACACAGTCTTCGTGTTTCTCTTCATTGCAGTGTCAACTTGGAATGGTACTTGACGTTAATTGCTTAATGTATAACAAATGCATAATAACATATATTTCATTAGAAATACACACATGAAATTTGTAGACAATGTGTCCATATCATTATCAATAAACATAAATAAAGAACTTTCAATAAGAACCTTCATTTAAGTTTTAAAATCCATGAATGAATGAAATAATACGCCATTTGACGTAATATAAATATTGTTTGTTTTGTAAATGGTTCTAATTTTAGGTGGTCGATGTGACATCGCTTCGACAGAAATGGAGCCAGTTCTTTGATACAAAATATCAGTTATTTACCTTGTGCTCCACGACGCTTGGCATGTAAGGTAAAAAGCTGATTTATTAGAATAACATTTTATCTTTTGTTTAATATCTAAACAACAGAGAGAACGATAAAAAAATGATGTGAAGTCTAACGTTTTATATATAATGTGGGGGTTGTTGTGTCGTGAAAGAGGGCAATATCCATCGTCAGTTGTCTGCTAGGAATCATAGGTATTTCTTCGCGTTAGAGACGCGATACCTCAGCCTAGGGCGAACAATAGCTAAAATAAGTTATTGGGATAAAAAAGGGGAGCGAGAGAAAGAGAAAAAAATCTAAACAGACACTCATTTCGAACATATGTTCTGGCGGGTTTATATATATATATATATATATATATGTGTGTGTGTGTGTGTGTGTGTGTGTGTGTGTGTGTGTGTGTGTGTGTGTGTATTATAAAATGACTGACAAGAGGTTGGACTGGTGTAATTCCTTAAATATTTATTATACTATGAACATTTCAATGACCAGGTTCTGTATGAATTCGGTGACATCAGGTATTCCGAAATTTATCCAACAAAGGAATATAATAATAGACACAATCCAAGGGGCTGAAAAGCAGAGAGAAATGTCCAAGACGAGAAGGCGGCCCAAAATTAGCAGTTGCCAGTCTGGGCGGCCGCCTTCATATGAGAAATCTTCTTAAACTTGTCTTGTCGGTCTGGTCAGGGGGCCGTAGGTTTATAGTGTATATATCACTACTACCCCGTCATGAACAGATGCTACCGGTGAGATCAGGTTACATAGAGAAAGTTAGTCAGAAGTGATAAAATGTACGAAGAAAGAAATCT
>OZ024743.1:31446804-31449304 GCA_964016885.1 Eledone cirrhosa | reverse complement strand
CTATGTTTTAATGTATTAGTATTTATAAAACTTACACTATATTGTAAATATCAGTATTCCTGAATGAGACAAGTATCCATAGTGTGTGAAAATTAATTATCTTATGTTTAGTTTTTAAAAAAAATTCATATGTTTATGTGACTGCTACAAACATCCATGCGAATCCACATGATTCACTCTGCAAACTCTAGGTTCACGGAAAACATTCTCAATGTGGTATAAAAATTTGGGCATACATATATGTGTATTATTATTCCTGTCTTTACTCTACAAGATTATCTATCAAGCAGAAATAGAGAGCAGATTTCAATATACTAATAAAAATATAAAAATATATATCAGAAACAAAACTAAAAAAAGATTACGAAAGAATATTACATATTAAAAATATTACATATTAAAAATATTACGTATTAAAAAATATTACGTATTAAAAACTTACATATTAAAGATATTAAAAATAAAAATAAAAAATAAAAAATATTATAAAATACTACAATAATAAAAAATAAAAAATAAAAATAAAAATAAACCACAAAGATCAACCTTTCAAAGTTAATTGACAATATATTGCCAAGTTCATTACAAGACAAAGCCAAAAATTATCTATCAAATCACATCTAGCAAAGATCATTTCAAAAAGTTTATGATGTCCAATTTGGTCTACATATGCTCTTATATTTAATATAGAAGTTTATCTAGTGTAAGGTTTATTCAAAATATTTGGAGCATCAGCTTTTAGGGTAGCTTAATTTTTCATGAGGAATGTTTAAATAAAAATAAAATAAAAATAGACAATAAAAAATAAAAAAAAGAATAAAAAGAAGGAATCAAAAATTTAGGAATCAAAAATTTATCGGCTAGTTTCCCATATAAATATAAATCAAACTAAATATACTACATTTTAAATTTAAATTTATATTTAAACGTTGAGTTTAATCTATGTTTGCAACAACTGAATCAATTTGTCCGTAGATTAAGGGAATTTTTAGATTTTAGTATCAAGAATATCTCCTCTGCGCAGAGGTCACATGTCTCAGAGGATGAATTAAAAGGAATCCCTCTTGAGACTATATTCCAAGCCGTCGAATATCTAACGTTATCTAGCTTAAGTTGCCAGAGTACGCCTGATAGTGCCGTTGAAGATTTTTTACTTGGATCTGTGAAAGAATTCTTGTGGTTATTATAGCGAAGTTTAAATTCCGTCGATGTGGAACCGACGTAGTTAAAAGAATTAGAGTCAGTATTAACATTACAATTGTATACTATATTTTTAACTAAGCAGTTGTTATTTAACGGACATTTAGATCTATCTCTACAGTTACATTTGTTAACTTGTATATTATTTATGCTATTATCACTAGGTTTTAAGTTCCTATTATTTATTCTATTAATATTTTGTGCTAAATTTTTGGTGGATGAGTAGGTTAGTTTAATTGTATGCCTATTGAAAATTGAGTGATACCTATGTGTTCTAGGGAAGCGATTATCAAGAGCTTTGAAAAATAATTTAGCGATGTGGGTGTTAATGTTTAGTGAGAAAGGGGGGGGGGGGGGGGGGCAAACCAAATTATGTTCCTAGTTCTATTTCTTTTTTGGCCTTTGGGATTATTGTAATGCTTTCTATTATAGTTGTTAATGTTGTTGCCGTAATTAAAAAAGTTGTTACTTTGTTTAGTTTGTCTATCATTATCTATGTACACAATCTTATCAGCATATCCTGCCCTAGCTAATGCTTCATTATAGTATTGGGCCTTTTCGTCGAAAATCTTTCTATTCGACGAGATCCTAGAGATACGTTTTTGAACTGAGTTTACTATAGTGTTTTTGACAGATCTGGGGTGGTTAGAGTTAAAGTTGACATAGTTTAAGTTTTCATTTAACTTGTGAAAAGGATAGTGGAGACATGTGTTGAGATTTAATGTTATATCTAGGAAATTGACTATTCTATGGTTGTTCTCAATTTCTATTTTAAGGTTAAAGTAATTAAAAAATTTTGTAATTTGTTTACATTTTCTATTTAGTTCAGGGTTATTATTATTAATAAGTAAAAGCATGTCATCCCTATATAAACCTCCGGTAGTACCAGGTATTTTCCTATGTAGCGAATTGATTAAAAATAAGCCCACAAGGTCAGTTACCTGAGCTGAGTCGGAAGATCCCATAGTTATGTCAAAATTGCTATCTCTATCTGCTCTGGTCCATAATTTGTCATTAAATTCTATCAAAGTTTTCCTAGGCGATAATATAATATGCATTTCTTTGCTAGTTAGGTCAGTATGTTTGAATGCGTAATTTAGTGCCTTATTTAGTAGACTAGGGGTAATAGAAGAATAATAGTTAGCTATATCAAGTTGAATAAACCTATTATTATTGTTATATTTAATTTGCCTAAACCACTCAACAACCTCTCCAGTTCCCTTCCACAAGCTCAGGTTAGATACACAATCCAAGTTCTTAATTTGCTGTATCACCCTGTCAAGAATGTTTTTGCTTAATT
>OZ024743.1:31431804-31436804 GCA_964016885.1 Eledone cirrhosa | reverse complement strand
CTTAGGAGGAATATGGCTACAGTCTGGCTGGACTACAGGAAAGCTTTCGATTCTGTTCCCCACTCTTGGATGATAGAGGCCCTCCAACTTGCTAAGGTCCCAGATATTATTGTCAGAGCCATAGAGAGACTGTCTTCTTCTTGGGCTACTATCCTAAGGTTAAATATAGAGAGGGAGGACACTATTTTCACTGATAAAATAAAATATTGCAGGGGTATACTTCAGGGGGACAGTCTCTCTGTGATATTATTCATCTTGTCATTAAACCCCTTGTCCTTTCTGCTCAAGAAATGTGAGAGATACATCATTGGTTCACAGGAGAACAGAAATACTAACCTAACCCATATTATCTTTGTGGACGATCTGAAACTCTATGCCCAGGACATGGATGGTATGAAGAACAATATTGACCTGGTTACAACGTTCCCAAAGGATATAGGAATGTAGTTTGGCCAAGATAAATGTTCATACATGACTGTAAAGCGGGTAAAAAAATCTAGCAACATTGTCATCAATGGCCTAACTATTTCACCAATATCTGATGAGGACTGCTACAGATACCTGGGGATAGATGAGAACATATCCTATAATGGTATCTGTAATAAAGAACGCGTAACCAGGGAATACTACACCCGATTAAGAAAGATCTGGTCATCGGAACTCTCTGCGCAAAACAAAACGGTGACTCACAATGTGTTTGCTGTGCCTGTCCTAACACCAACGTTTGGAATACTCAATTGGACGATAGACGAAATCCGAGCAGTTGATGTTGGAACTCGAAAATACTAAACAACACCGGAAACTTCCACATCAACAGTGACATAGACCGCCTTTACTTGAAAGGTAAGCAGGGAGGCAGAGGCCTAACATCAGTCCAGACAACATTTGAATGTCGCATCATATCTCTCCGACATCTATGAACCTCAAATCGTAGGAGCCCGTTTCTCGAGCAACTCTATCTGCATGAAACAGATAAGATGATGAGAGTTAGCAAGGAATTCCTCGAGAGATATGCCCTGCGTGATAGTCAAAACTCACATCCAGGGAAGTCGCTCAGCAGTATCGCAGTGAATCTATGGATGAAAAACTGCATGCTTTTCATCAAAAAATCATGCATGGATATGTTGCCAGAAAGCCCGAGAGTGTGAGTAATATAGATAAGGAAAGTAGTCTATCATGGACCACCAACTGTTATATTGGCTCCCACTTTGTTGGATACGCTTTTGCAATCCAAGAACAGGAGATATACACGAAATACCTGATTCACAAAAGAGATAGGGATGCAGGCAAAACACCTAGATGTGATAACAAGTGCAGACTGTGCAGAACTAACATCGCGGATATCACCTATGTCATCAGCAGCTGTCCAAAGATGTCGTGTCGGTACTATCTACCTATGAGGCATGATGTAGTGGCCAAAACACTGTACAATGCAGTTCATAAAAAAGATAGCCCCGGTAATAAACACATTAAAAGCTACAACAATATGGAAGACATCCATGTACATAATATGAAAGAGTACTGGTGGAATGTTCCAGTAAAAACCCCAATAAAATGCAGGCCTAACAGACCAGATATTATGATATGGGACAGGGAGAATAAAACATGCACAGTAGTGTAAATTAACTGCCCAGCAGATGCCAATATAATATCAAAGATTAGTGAAAAGGAGAATATTTATGCAGAACTGACGAGAAATCTGCAGATACTCCACCCTGATTACACCTTCAGATTTATGCCTGTGATTATTGGGGCACTGGGGTATGTTAGTAACTGCCTCAATACAAATCTTGAGAGGCTAGACTTCACAGGAACAGAAAGAACACAACTAGTCAAGAAATTACAAGTACAATCCAGTAAAAATATGTAAAACATTTCAAAAATGTTGCATCTAAAAACTGCATATACACATGTACAGATACAAAGGATATACACATGCACACATACAACTCAAAACATCCGCATCGACACATACAATAACATCCATATCTACACATGCAGACATGCATACATAATCTACCTAGTTGATGTTGTGTAAATTCCAATGAGAATGTCTTGTAACTATTTTAGTAACAGAATCTCTCTCTATTGGGAAACATTTGTGAAATTATAAAACCAGAAGAACATACATATGTAAATATATACATACATATATATATTATATATGTTATATATAAGAACAAAAGATGGTGAAAAGAGTTCATGTATTTTATTATCCGCATTTCAAAAACAAATATCATCATGCAATAATATTTGTGTTTTCATCAGATAAAACAGGAAGACATGACATGAAGGTTAAAAAACACCTGTGGATATTTCAGTTTTAAATCAACATATAAAAAGTAGTTTTAGATTGATGTGTGTTATTGGGAAAAATATTTTAATTAGAGGGGGGGGATGAAAAAGAGGAGGAGATGAGAGTAAAAAGTGGAGAGGGAGGAGTATAATGAGGAAGGAGGAGATAGGAGGAGAGATGGGTAATAGAGAGAGAGATATAGCTTTTATAACTGAGAAAGATATATTGTTTTACATAGAGAGGTTGAAAACCGTTGGAAGATTATGTATTAATTAAAAGAATTTGAAAATTAACGAAGAGAAAAATAATGTAAAGTTAAGGTTTGTATATTGAGGGGTTTGATAATATGTGCGATGAAAAAGAAAATGTTAATATGTATTGAGAATAATAATATTTAAGGTTTAATAATATGCGATGTTAAGAAAATGTTGATATGTATACCGCACATAAAACCATCCTAGAGTTCAACAACGAATATTTGACCAGAGCCGATACCTTTAACAACTTCGACATCACAATGGGAGCATCCGATTCATCGCAATTGACAGATTTAATTGGTATCTTTATTTTGAACTCTTTGGGTCGGAAAATTCCTCAACTTCGCGGTGGAATTTATCGTGACGATGGACTCTTTACTATCTTAAATTGCAACATAGTTAACCTTAATATTTTTAAGAACAATATACGTAATCTCTTTAACCAACATAACCTAAAAATTGAATTTGATAACAGCATCAAACTAGCTAATTTCTTGGATGTATCTCTTAATCTTGACACTGGCCTATATTTCCCTTACCATAAAAACAATGAGAACCTAAATTATGTTAACTTTAAATCTAACCATCCTACTAATATCAAGAATGCTATAGTTAGTAATATTGGAAAAAGAATATCTAACCTATCTTCTAATAAAAACATCATTGATGCTAACGCCAATTACTACAAAAACGCGCTTTCTAAAGCCGGCTATCCTGATAAAATCAAATATAGTAAAGAAACAAATTCTAGAAGAAATTACAGTAGAATAATTAATCATGATCATTCCAATAACTTTAATAAAAGACCTAGATACAAAAACATAATCTGGTATAATGCTCCTTTCTCCATCTCTATTAATAACAATATTCCTAAATTATTCTTTAGTGCCTTAAATAAATGCTTCCCTCCCTCACATATCTATAGTAAAATATTTAACAAACACACTATAACATTTTCCTATTCTACATCCTCCAACATTATCTCTAAACACAACAATAAAATACTAAATACTAAATCTCTTCCTTCCAACACTGAATATCATAATAATAGTACTCCCGACGTCATTGTAAACCCTAGGCTAATTTCTACAAACCCAAATACAACGTCAAACACAACTTCGCTAAATGTTCTTAATCCCATTCTAAATCAAGAAACTATTATTCCTATCGCAAATAACTTCTCCAATCCAATTCCTTCTATAGATAACAGTAGGTCACTCATTAATAATCTCTCTAATCGCAATTGCAATTGCCCTATTAAAAATAAATATCCTCTCAACAACCATTGTCTTGATAAAAACTTAATTTACGAATGTAAAGTTATAACTGACACCAATTCCTTCACCTATTTTGGCTCCACTTCCACCTCTTTTAAAGCTCGTCTTTATAACCATCATTCGTCTTTTAAATACAAACTTAAAAGAACCAACACGGCTCTCTCAGAACTCATATGGTCCTTGAAAGACAAAAATTTTAAATATAGCATCTTTTGGAAGAAGGTTTCTTTTGCGTATTCAAACTTGAACACTTCTCTATCCAAAATTTGCAATCTCTGTCTAAATGAAAAATTTACCATTATTTCTAATTTAGATTCTATAATAAATAGACGCACTGACTTGTTTTCTATCTGCTTGCATACATTCCATAAAACATTTCACAAAGTATACAGCTAAGATTCAATTCTTTATCAATTTAGAATCTTTTTCTCAAAGGCACATATATATATATACACTTCTTTTAAAAATATACCCATCTTTCTACCTTATTTCAAAGGTTATTATACATTCTATAATTATACATTCTATAATACTTCTATAATTATACATTCTATAATACTTGTTACTCATTCTATTTATCACTTCCCTTTCTTCTCTTCTTCTTTTAATGTCTAACCCCTAATCTGTACCTTTTCTCACTCTTGCCTAACATAGTATCAATTATTACATAATACAATACACTCTTACTCTATATTACCTTGTAAAAATCCTTCGTAAACATATACACATTTTTTTGACGTTAGATTATTCATCCTCAATTCATTATTCTTTTTCTCCCTTTCATCTAACTCATTCATGCTCATCTCAATATCTCCTTACTTAAATAACCTGTTTTATTCCTTTTAATAATACATATCAACATTTTCTTAACATCGCACATATTATTAAACCTTAAATATTATTATTCTCAATAGATATTAACATTTTCTTTTTCATCGCACATATTATCAAACCCCTCAATATACAAACCTTAACTTTACATTATTTTTCTCTTCGTTAATTTTCAAAGTCTTTTAATTTTTACATTATCTTCCAACGGTTTTCAACCTCTCTATGTAAAACAATATATCTTTCTCAGTTATAAAAGCTACCTCTCTCTATCACCCATCTCTCCTCCTATCTCCTCCTTCCTCATTATACTCCTCCCTCTCCACTTTTTACTCTCATCTC
>OZ024743.1:31416283-31431604 GCA_964016885.1 Eledone cirrhosa | reverse complement strand
AGTATCTGAGAACACAGCCAAATTTCAATTCGCTATGTAATTTCCCTTTGCCTTATGACTACTGAATATATACCATATATATACATCTACATGTATATGCACGGTTTCTTCTACACCAGTACATTTATTCCAAATAAAACTATATCTACATATTTTCTATTTTCAATATACATATGACAGTAATATGAGCCAAATAGTAAATCTATGATTGGGCCATCATGTATTTTGGAATGTTTCGTTTGCCTTGCCTACTTCTTGATTCACATTGCAATCCAGACGGCAACACAAACATATTTCGTGCAACATCATATAAAATGCGCTACATTATAAGTGAAAAAATATATTATACCTATATAAAATACTAAGTAATCATCATAAAACTTTAGCTGTCAGCTGAAACTCTTCACTAAAATGTGAACAATAATCATTAAATATGATTCGTATTATGTATAGACAGATGACCACTTTGCAATTATGAGCTAACCTTCACTTCACCCACTCTTTAAAAACAGACACACACACATATCCCCCCCCCCCCCACACACAGACACACACATATATATATATATATATATATATATATATATATATATATGTGTATCTATATATATGTGTATATATATATATTTATATATATAATGATATGTGTATGTGTGGGTGTACGTGTGTGTATGTGTGCGTGCGAGTGTATGTGTATATATATTAATTTGCTAATGCATTCTCTGGGTTCGTGTGCCATGCATGAAACATTCAACTTGCAGTCGTCTATTTACGGCGCCTTATAACTTGATACAGCGTTCAAAACATTGTTGTCTATGGACACAACTACACAACGATATCCACTCCATATTCTAAGCATTCATAGGTGGAAACTACGTACCAATGGGTTTACCAACTGCCATTTGTTTTCATCAAGGTGATATTTGTGAAGCAGTTGGAAATACCTACGAACATACGAGATGATTTAGAACCTTAACTCTAGTGAATTGACACACACTATCAATGTGTACCTCCAAATTATCTTTCATTCCTGTAATAATGAGAAGGAATACATATGGGACGTCTCCAGTCATACTGAAATATCTAACCATCCAGGTTTATACTGAGGCGTATAATCCGTTGACAAAGCGTACCCACTTTGCAGTTAATCATTCTCACGTCCAGGTTCAACGGCTTAACAAACCTGTCTAAAACATTGTATTTCGGGTATATCGAAGCCATTATGAAGAGGTTCGGCCAGGCTGAGCTATCCACCACTTTATATGTGTATGAGTGCAAGACGCCTTTCCTAAATTTGATGTGTTTATGTTTCCGTTGCTGTCCACGTCATACGGTGTATGCATGTGATGGTAGAAATATTTGCACAAATAATGGAATGACACGATCTGTTCTTCTTTTTCATTCTCATGCAGAATAAATTATTGCAAGGATCTGCTTTGCCACTTTTGTAACGCTTTAGCTTTACTATTTTGACTACCAGGAGCAGATACTTCGAAAGAGGCAGATAAGTGATTTTTGGCCTCGTCGCTTTATTGATGATCTTGTTCGTTGAATTTTGGCGTAGTAAATAGTTACCTAATCATGATCTATTGTCTGATGAGATGCCAATTGTAGTACCCATAAGAGGTTTAGACGTGGCACTAATATTAATGCTGCTTATCCTTACAACATTTAATGTCACCGACATTTGATATATCATCGCTCGGTATTCCTCACATAGGGTTTCTCCTCGGGTAAAGCCTTTACCCTCCCCCCCGACTTCTTTACAATCCGCTACATAAACGTTTAACATTTTTGTCAAGTATCATCATTGATATTGAAGGAAAACATTAATTTGAAATTCAATAGAGAAATACTCAAGAAATATTAACGGATCAGCCTCTTTATACGATAGTCAGAAACCTTCAAAAAGAATAAAACTATTCAAGGAAAAACGATATTTTTTCTTCTAATCTTACAGGCGTAATATACAACTCGTCGGTGATAATAATTGTGTCTACGTTTGGCACAAAGCCAGAAATTACTCAGTTCATTACTGGTACTTTATTTTATCGACACGGTAAGGATGAACGGCAAGTTAACCTTGACGGGATTTGAACTCAGACCGTAAAGGGACGTAACTATGATTGGAAAGTATGGCGTCCGACCCTCTGCCGATACTGCCAATTTGTGACAATAATGATCTCTAATCTGTGCAGTACGCCTACAATTTTAAGAGAAGGAAAATGTCGACTATAGTGACTCATCCTCAGTACACAACTTTGCTTTTCATCCTCCGCAGTTCTTTAAAATAAAGTTGATCTCGACGAGATTTGAATCCAGGGTCGGATCAAATGGTGAAAAGCATTTTGCTCGACGTTTTCCTGATTCTGCCAATACAGTATCACAACAACAACAAATAATTATCTGACTGTATATGCCCGAAGAAATAATAAAGGAAAAATGTAAAGTGTTTCAGAGAATTATCGCGAAACGGATGTCATAAGATAAAGGTAAAAAATTACTATTTTATTATTCTTACATTGAGAGCATCAAAGAAGAATGAAACAAAATAGGATTTCCAACATGTAGATTATGAGCAATTATCTTAACCCCAAATGACATTTACTGCAGATGCAGTGAATCAGTTATTGATTTATAATGCTTTTAAAATACATTGAAATAGAATCGAACATAAAAAAATTACAACGGTGCATAAGCATGGATAAAGAAATATTGCTGATAGGGATTCCTGGAAGAATATATATATATACTATTTTAAATGGAATATTCTTGATTTAATACACGTGTAAAAGAAATTGAGTTGCATTAGAAACTCCTCCCGAGACATAAATATTTGACTGAAGTCAGGTAATTTAGATGCACGAATAATCTAGTTAAATATTTTACCCTCGTAGCAGCGCTCTTGACAGTAACTGACAAAACCAAAGTAGAAGAATACCAAATATGCAAATGTTTGATTTTACCAAACAATTTCGAATCTTGGGGGCTAATTTCTTCAAAATTTCTTCATTCTATAATATGCATATATTGTTTGATATGTTGAGCTGATTGATGCATGTTACAATGCCATTTTCGAGTTTAATAATTGTTTTTTAACCCGCTCATCTTGCTTGACTCGGAAAATAATGAACACGGCGTATTTTTCTGGTTGCAATAAATACGCCCTGAGTTTGAAATATTGGCGAAACAACATTTCTAATATAAATTGCATGATGGTGTTGAAATATATCTCTAACAGAGAAACGTGTTTACTGAATGTTAATATTGAGATATAATACATTTGCTGCTTGGGTCTGGTTTTACCGATTCCTAAATGTGTTTGTTGCAACGGCACACATTGACGCAAATCACGAAAATTTAAATATCCGAAGATTCTTGCAGGAGGAAGGAAGGTCTGCGGTTGGAACTTGGTTGATTACTTGAAGGTGTTTAATATCGTTCATCACAGGTGAATCCTGAATATATTACCCTTGAGTAACGTTGCAGTAATAATAATCGTTTCTACTTTAGACACAAGGCCAGCAATTTGAAGTGGAGGGAAAAGTCTATTAAATCCACTCTAGTGCATTATTGGTGCTTTATTCTATCGACCCCGTAAGGATGAAAGGCAAAGCTAACCTCAGTGGGATTTGAACTCGGAACATAAAGGGCCATAGCTATATGCTACAAGGCATGGTGTCTGACGCTCTACAGATACTGCCAATACATCACCCTCATTACAGTAATAATAATATGATATATTAAATACTTAATGGGTAAATGAGAAACAAATCTACAGGCAAATAATTGAGAATTATAAAACAACTTCCTTCATCTTCGAAGGCGAATTTTCCAAGAGGCTCTAATGTCTCGGCCGCTTTTCTATCTGGCCGTAATAAGTGTAAATGCTAAACCAGGGCGGACATGGATACACTTATTATATTAGAATCATGAACCATTTCTTACATAAAAAATATCACCGTATTAAACAACGAGATATACTGCTCACGGCGTCGCAGAAGACATTACGCGGGTACACTGAAAAGATTGCTATGCCATTCAGATAAAAAAAAATTGCACAACAAGATGTAAAGGAGAAAACTTAAGACAAGAATATCAGGTTATTTGAATAGATACATACGAGTTTTAAACCTAATATAGACATTCAAAGACAGAATTCAAGAGAGTGAAATGAATGAAAAGCTTAGGAAGGAATATTATAGACACATTCATTACATTAGGACTTTACATATATCTAAACGCAAAATAAAATAACAAACATCTATTAATTATGTAGCATCTCAGATGTAAAATAATTTGTATTCTTATCACAGTTGTGTATGACGAGAATAGAAGCAATGATAAATTAGTTTACCTTTAGAATAATGCTAACAAACTCCGACCTAATAAAAAAGAATTGCTATTATACATGTAGTGGATCATGAAATATAATGTCCCTGGCATAATTTTTCCGCCTGGGCAGTTGCTCCTATCTGGGATTTCTTTCCAAGAAAAATCCATGCAGTATCTTCCTTTCATAATTAAACGCTGCAAAGAATTTATTCCCATTTCAAAATATTTTCTTAAAAGAGATATCTGACTAAACAGATGAACAAACAAGACTTTACTATTACAAAAGTACGCTGGTGAGATTATCCATCAGTTTCAAACTTTAAACTGTGGTGCTTAAGAAGATGAAATTACTCTCCAACGTGCTTTGTTGCAGAATATAGTCGAGTGCCATTAGTCAGCAGGGGATTTCAAGTTATTCAGCTAAGGGCTTTATTGATATGCATTTGATATTCACTTTTCTACAGGTCTCACTTCTTACACAGTGTCACGTTTAGCTGATGTATAAGAAACACCTCACACCTTTGGTCGAATCTGACGCAGGAAGGTGATCCCTCCACAAATATGTGTTCATTGCTTATTGTTTAGAATATTTCAGTTGTCTTGTTTTTCTAGGCCATCTTTGGTAGGGAGTCGGTGGTTATCATGCAGTTGTAACATTGGTCTGTGTCCTCATGCTTTGAAACTTAAGTAACAACAGTAGTTGCATCGAGTGTTATCTGCTGTTGATTGATTCCTACTTTGTATTATACTCTTCCATGACGGAGTGTCTTACGATTGGCTTTGCTATCACACACATTTGTGTTTGAACCTGGCATCAGCATTCCGACGAATTAATATATTTACGAAAGACTGGAATATGCATTTAATTTCTCTTATTTCATTGCCAATATTTCAGTTGAAGATATTTGTTTTGTTTAATGATATCATTATATACTCGTATAGGTAGTTTTCAGATGCATCCGATTATTACTCTTTCACAAACTTCGTTATTCTATATGATGAGAACATGAATTGAAATTTGTGGCGATCGAAACCATAAAAACAGCATATTTCTAATGCTATGACAATGTTATTATAAGCGTTATGGAGACATACCTTCTCGTCATAGTTGAAAAATATGTTAGTTCTTTTACGAGTATATAGTGTTCTTTCCAACGAAAAGACCCCTATACTTGCAGACGAACTCATATAACTTCCTATTTTCATGTATAACGTGGGTTAAATTAATGTAAATACGTTTATATGCTTTCCGGTAATCTTAATTTATTTTCAAATTCATAGTTTTTAGTTTTAGAATTCTATTATATAACTGACATTTTACTCTTAGGCGGAAAAAATAGAAAACTAAACATTTTGTGGAATAAAAGTTTGTAAAAACCTATTTGCTATTAGAATTTCCTACACTACAAATACTTGAACACATCATCCATATGTATTTGCATGTGGAAATAACAAATCATATTTATGAGTTCTAGTAATAATAAGCGTCAATTTTTATTTCATTTTCACTTCTATGTTTGATACAATTATAGAAGAAATGAGTCATATAATACGCATTGGTACGTTTATGCTGAATAAATAAATTTATACACACGAACATGTATAAAAATATTTTCTAAAACTATCTGTCTTCACCCACACCCAACAAGTTACCACCATAATATTCAATTTTCGAATGGAAAATTAGTTTTAATCCCATAATAGCAACGTAATATACGTTACTAATCCAAATTGTGGGTTTATTTCATTTTAATACTTTCCTTCTGCCTACTATTGCGCTGAGGTATTTGGATAAAAGTCTCTCTCTATCTAACTATCTATCTATCTATATATCTATCCATCTCAGTCTCTCTTGTTCTCTCAATATCCTACGCTGTATATATCTAATTAGCTTGTTACATCCAAACTTTTACCGAAAACAGAGCTCTTCAAACGTTATATATATAAGTATATACATACTTTTCACGATAGAAAGTTTTCTTTAATTGTTTTCCTATTTAGTGATTTTATCGTCTCAGTCGTTCTATAGTTTGACTGAACGTAGCGGAATATTTGAGTTGTACTTGTTTGGCAACGCATATGAAGCCATATATTGAAACAAATGTAATTTCCCCGAGGGAAGAGTCATTTTAGTCATTCAAATCATCAACAAACAGTTAAATTCACATTTAATGTGTCATACATTTCTTTTGTGTCAAACGTTTCCTCACACAATTTGTGGTAGGTCACTGACGGTGTTCTATATATATTCCCGTGCCGTGTACAAACATCTGCTTTACATAACACAACCTATATTGGATTAAATGACAACGTCTCTTAAATGAGGTAGATTGAAATTTATAAACTGTGTTTTATCCTAATTCAACCTTAATTTGATGTCAATCCCTGTTGATCTCTCACTCGCCCTCTCTCTTTCTCTCGGTTCAAATACATACATAGGAATATAATAGTTTATCAAATATATTGTATAAAAATTACTAATCAAGATCAGTTGTTTTAAAGGATGCCTACTATGGAAATTCCATTATTTATCTTGTATGGGTCACGTTCGTTGATTTGCAAATATATGCTTGTATAAGAAATATATATATATATATATATATATATATATATATATATATATATATATATATATATATATATATATATATGTCTGTGTATATGTATATATACATATATATATATATATATATATATATATATATATATATATATATATATATATATATATATATATATATATGTCTGTGTATATGTATATATACATATATATATATATATATATATATATATATATATATATATATATATAACGAAGGAAATGTGGCAAGGAACCAGATGGACTATAACGCACCAAAGTACTCAATACTTAGGTTAGTAGAGTGGGTAATAGGAACAAGTATGACTCACTCCGAAGCAGAACTCAGGCCGTTTCGACGGCTAATTCTCAAATTAGCCGTCGAAACGGCTTGAGCTCTGCCGTCTGGGTCATACTTGTTCATATATATATATATATATATATATATAATAGTGAGATATGACGAGGGAGAGAAAGGGGTGGAGATAATTTATTATATAACATATATTCGTAAATGAACGAATGAGGCAAATATAAAATAAATATACGGAGATCGACAAATAAATGTATGTTTAATATATGAACATAGACCTAAACATCTCAATTTGTTGTGCGAGAG
Organism: Eledone cirrhosa; assembly: GCA_964016885.1. Taxonomy (NCBI): domain Eukaryota; kingdom Metazoa; phylum Mollusca; class Cephalopoda; order Octopoda; family Eledonidae; genus Eledone; species Eledone cirrhosa. The sequence goes on along the minus strand of OZ024743.1, from coordinate 31,424,072 downwards.
CAGCTGGAATACTCTATTCTATAGAAAGATATGCATCAGTAGTGAACTGTATTCTGTCAAGAATCGAACGAAATATTCAATGTGTAAGACATATATGTCATGAAATGATTATTTATAGTTGTGGGTCTCCTTGTAATTCAAACCAGACACATATCTGAAAAGTCTGAAATTACATTACTCGCGCGGACATTAAGCTGAACGCTGAACGTGATTCTAAGAGAAATAACTACATTGTGGAAACGCATCTAAAGAAAAATATTTACCCCTTTAGTGTATGGTTATTAACATCTATTCTAAATGCGTTTTTACTTCTGTTTCGAAATCGTTTACTTAAATACTTAAATATTTCGGAGAAACATGATTATCATACAAAACGTAATAAAATGCATTTCCCATATATACCTAGACGTTAAATCACTAGGATTAAGATATCTAAATACTAAAGTAAGTTCGAATAAAATATATGCCTACAGCACAAGCTGCTCTGTATTATATTACTTAAGTTGATTAAGCTAGAATGACTATGAGCAACATTTGCCAATGGCTGATTTCAAGTGAAGCAATATTTTACACAAAATGTCAGAGAAATAAACATTCGTGCTTTGTCACTTGTATTGAATTCCGCTGGTTAAAATTATTATCTTCATCAACTATGACTATAAATTATTACAACATATTCCACTATATCCCAGATAAATTGCTATTCCAATATAATACTGCATAGCAAGAATCTAAATATTATGCGCCTTATCTTCTGGCCTTGTATCCTGATAATTACATGGAATATTCTATCGATTTCGCACTGAAGACTGTCATATTGAAATTAATAAATCGGATTTACTATATGTCTCCATCACTTCTTTAACTATTTAATCACGCGTATGTGCACACGCACGAACACATACGCACGCACGCGCACACTCAGTATCAGCTTTTATCGCTTGGGTAATTGAGCCATGTCCATGATGGGGCACCGGGCTCAAACTTTTAATTCAACATATGTGACCTAGGTTTTCAGTTAAAATAATTGTTTCAACTGTTTGTAGAGTCATCAATTTTCAGATCACAACATAAACAACAACATGAACAACAACAACAACCTTATGAGTACACCTTCGGCTTGCCGAATATATGTAGAAACCTTTTGACATAGCGGTTGGGATGTAGCTTCCTCTTTACACACTGTTTTTCCCATGCATAGAGTACTCCCCTGATTTGTAGTCTTCCCGATCTCATCACATCAGTTGGTATACGTGCCACCGCTCACATATACCAATGAGTGTAAGTTTGTCAATGAGCTACCAGAGCATCAACAACTGAGCTTTCGTGTTCCAAGAATGTAGAGATGCGGGGATATAATAATAACAATACATACGTTCGTAATAAAGATGTACTTGCAAGAAGGCTGAACTCTAACCCACATGATGAAATATAATACGAAAGCACAGCCACGCACCAAATGATATAACAACAAATTCATATGCAACATGAATTCAAATCTCTAAATATTAAAACCCATAAGTAGAAACGAAGAAACATGTTCAGAGAGAACCAACTCCACTAGTTTAAAGTAAGAATACTTATACTTATTAAATGTCCATGTGAATACAATTGAGACGACGCTGGCTTGTACCCATCTTTCTGGATACTGTTGTCAAACCAACAGTGCGTCCATATATGACTCTCTCTCTTAAGCGGGATAATTGGTAGCCGGTTATCCGGCCATGTATGCAACAGGATTTACCAGAGTACACATGTTCATTATCACCCAACTACACTTGTATATAAACATCCATCTGTTTAACCATACAAGCATGCTTGCATAAATAGATTACCTACATATCTATGCATTTAATATGTATGTATGTAGGTATAAACATGCCTGATAGAGTGGAATGTAATTGGGTATTTCTACAAGGAAAATATGCATATAATCCCTAGCATGACAGTGTTATACCTGAAGAGATATGCACACACAAATAATAATTGTTTCTACTTTTGGCACAAGGCCAACAATTCACCAGTACATTACTGGTACTTTATTTTATCGACCCCGTAAGGATGAAAGGCAAAGTTAACCTCGACGGGATTTGAACTCAATCCGTAAAGGGACGTTAATAATGATGTATTGATTGCACGTGTCCACCCTACAAGAGGATGTGAAATTACATGCATATATATGTATAGACGAACTCTTATATGTAGCAATTCCTAAAATATCCTTCAGACATAGAAACCATATTTCCATGTTCTTAATAATCTCATTGAATTATTCGTAGAACAACAGAAATACCTCAAAATAGCACACACATACGTATATACCTAAACGACGGGTGCCTGTGCAGATCCAGTCTATCATTGCGCAACTAATAGGCCAAGATTTGACCCAAATGCTGTGTATTTATAGCGATCTCGGGAATAAGTTAACATGCAAAAAGACACCAGGTTAATTTCCTACACACAAAACTAGAGAGGTTAGTTTCATTGTCGTTGATGAGGCTTAAAACAAAATCTTGACGTTGGCAGATAAACCAATAATTCTAGCGATATCTATAGATTTATAAATACCGCTTGTGTCATGAAGAAATTATTCTATTGAGATCAGGAATATATCACTAGATTCAGTATGTTAGACTCGACCAACGTTTTGTAGATAGCGTTCTACAGTATACGTATACTCTTGGTTCATCGGTTATCATTCACGAGTGTAAAATATATATTTATTGATTTAATCATCAAATGAAATTCATACTATCCTTGCTATTTGTGTGTTAAAATGTTATCATTCAATTCACTAGCATTGGGAGAAAAGTCACCAATATTATAATGACGCCCATTTATATACTTCCTCATCGCCTAAAACAGTTTCGTTTAATGTAGAATCGATATTTTAATGGCTTGACATAAAATGGTCTATATTCATCGACTAATTCGTTGACCTATTTATACTACCTGAAGGACGTTTCCGTAGAAATGTTGCTTTCAATAAATGCGTAAAATGTAACATTTCAATTCATTATTTAGCCACCTGGAACTATATATTTATATCTGGGAGATGTTATTGATTAGTTAGTATTGATTAATACATATCAGGTTAAAACAACTCCCGAAGGAAAGTAGTTTTACTACCAGAGAAATCGTAGTCTGTTAATGCATACCTAATCAAGACTGCATTTATAGTTATTAATTTAAGGTTCCCTGATATTAAGGTATATATTTGAGTATCACACACCATTGGGGATGGTTACGAGAGACAAACACTTAGGCCGTTGGTAGTTTTAAATGATTATGAAATACTGACATCGTACTCCCATTCATCATATTTCATTTTAAATCCCCCACCACTATATGAGACCTGAATTACGTTAACGTGGGAGCCACTTATAAATATACTCAGATACTATATTTCTGAAAAGATAATATCGACACAGCTTGAATATGTCTGTGATGGACCATGAATTCGCAACAGTAGAATCGAAAGAACATTTTTAATAGAACAGAGTTAATTCATTTACCCATAAACCTTGTCAAATGACGTACGGCAAGAAAGGAACACACAGTTACAATATTATTCTATTAAATTCTATGTGAATAATTCCAATTCAACTTACTTTTATTAACATAAGTGTCGCGTATTGTAAAATGAACGGATGTTGTGCTTTTAGAGTCACACACGTGGCTACAATGAATGTACTTTAGAATATATGTTCATAACATTTACATTGGGTTCAGGTATGATCAGCATCACATCATAATTTCTGGAAACAATTTCAGATTCCATTCTATCAATGTGAAGCCAGAATTGACGAATATATTGACATTGTGTATTAGGAGCTGTCCCGTTTTCAAAACATCGTCTAATTAAATTTGATTTGTGAAAATGTTTCAACTCATTATTGATGACTTTGGTCGTTTGGTATAAAACGTTATGCAGCTACGTAACAAATAGTTCTTTAGTGCAGGTTTGGAACAGCAAAGGTAAATCTAATTATGGAGCGTTTGCTTGTTGATACAAGCCCAACAAACTCCTCTTAAGTATAACACATTCTATCAACCTTTACTTTGAGTTAATAATGGAGCTATCACAACAAGCTATACACTCCTCATGCTAATAACATATCCATCTATATTAAGAAGAACCTACAAACAGATCTAAATCATTGCGAACACACTAATAGTACAATCCTATCACCACCAAAAATCTAAATAATTGCGACACTTAGTTCTACACGAAAATCTAATCATCTCACTGTTGAATGTTTCTGTATAAAATCTCACTTTCTAAACCAACCTCAGTATAAAATCTATATAAACCACAAGCTGCAGTTAATAATGATATGATCAATACCTGATTAGCGTTTATGAATGAGGGATAGGTGTAGTAGTTATCATTAGCAATCATACATTAAAATTATACTTACGTATATATATATATATATATATATATATATATATGTGTGTGTATATATAAAGCTACACGCAGGTACACACACAAACACATGCATCTACACACGTGTACATATGCACACATGAGTACATACACCTACATATAATCTGCACCATTAAACAGCTTGAAATTACTTTTAGTTGGTATCTATGTAGTTGGAATTGAATCTTGGAATATCATAGCTGTAATTCGAATGTTACAACAGAAACATCCACATAACACATTGTTTTCTTTGTATTTCTATTAACATTTGAATAGAATAATCTGGATTCATTTTTAATTTGTTTTCTATTACGTAAATTATTTCATACAGTAAACAGTCGTTTTATGATTGAAGTCAAAATATCAATGTAATAATTTGAATATTTTCTTCTAATATATATTTTATGTAAATACTCATGAAATTAGTTTCCTTTCAATTAGAACTTTTATTTCCATATTCCAGAACTCATAATTTAATTGTGGTACATTTAAATATATTTCGTTTGAAATTGATAAAACCTTTAATGAACGAAATCAATATAAGTATTGAAATATGGTATAGAAAATTTATCACCAGTTCACAAGCTACAGTATTTATGGTATATTCTGTCCTGCACCCTCTCTTTAAAAAATATCCAAACATAGTCACAATTTTTTTATGACACTCTTTAAATTATTAAAATCCCGGAAGCGTATACAATTCTCTTTTGCAATGATTATTATTTCAGTATGAGCAACAATTGTAGTACATGCACTTAAAAAATCAAATAATGTACAATTGCGGCAGCGCTGATACTTCAAAATCGTTTCATTTTAATTATGAAAATATAATCACTGCGTAGATATTTGTATCAAATTCACAATGATTCTGATCAATACAATGTGATTTATAGAGATCAGTATGTGTTTATGTGAAGGGTTTGAACGCACTACTGTAAACTACATGTCGCAGTCTATGTTACCAATCCAATAGATTTTGCACCTCACGGTGAACATTTGGATTGAGCTATTGTGAGAAAGTTACGTAGGGAAGTGATCAGTGACAGTTAAAGAGCGACAATCGATCAGTTATGTTTATATATATTTATTCAGCCTCATATCCTAGTCTAAATCCTTCTAGAAATATTTAAATGGTTACCTATTGTTATTTACTTATAGCAAATTCTAGAGTTCTCAAGTACAACCTAGCTCAGGCTGGTTGAGATTTAGAACATAATTAAACAGCTGCTGTTGCTACAAATACTACTTCTCATAAAAACATATTGATTTGATGATGTGATGAAATATCATTGCGTTTAACTATATAAGTTTGGATCTTCCAGAATCATTCTCTCACTTTCTCTCCCTCTATCCCCCCCCTCTCTCTGCACACATATACATATGCTTGCACCCCCTCCCATATATAAATATATATATATATATATAGTTAAACACACACAGAACTGTAAGGTAGCCTCCCCAAATCAGCTCGAAAGTGACACATAGGAGACTGAGGTTAGATGGACATCCTCACCGACAACCGGAGTTGACACTGCACTCAGTGATCCTGTGGGAGCCCCTGTGTGGTCACACTGGAAGAGGAAGACCGAGGTTAAAATATGTTGATGCCTTAAGGACAAAAACACTGGTCTCTTGGAGACGCAGGACATGGCAGCGATAATGAGGGACAGAGACGGCTGGAGAGAACTAGTCCATGGATCTCGGGAATTTTACCCGCCCTATATATATATATATATATATATATATATATATATATATATATATAGATATAGATATAATCGATAACAATTGAAAAGAGAAATTTTACAATGAAATTACAATGATATTATACGTAAAGTTTTATTAGCTTTGAAATACTCTACTTGGAGAACGTTACGGTTAGAAGATTCGTCTAACAACATTCTCAATAGTCTATATTTCCTTATATATTTAGCAGGGTCTGTCTTCAGTATTACTTTTGAAATATTTTTTGAAATTATTACAAATGAATATCATAATTAAAATAGCTTTCATCTTATAACTACACAACCAGAATAATAAAACACAATTGAATTGCTATTAATAGACATCTTTCTGTCTTTGGTATTGTAGGTTCTGGTATCATAAAACGAAGCGGTTGTTGAAGTCTCTCGTGCGTAAAGCCGACAAGAGTAGCATTTCTTGCTAATTGAAGACACTTATGGCGTCTGGTAACTGCATATCAATAGTACTGTGTTTGAAACGGCATTTTAACGTATGATTCTAATTGCTTACATCAGAAAAAAAATAATGGAATTGACAAATGTACTTTATTTATTCAGAATATGATGTTTCGTTGCTTAAATCTGGTTGTAGACGCCATATGTTTTTACATCGATTATATAAATACAATTCATTGTCATAAACATTTCAAAACATGTCTTTCTAAGGGTATAATACTAATTTCCTCATCATTAATCATTTGGCCTACCACTTACTTTAAACACAATAATCCAGTAACAACTTCTTTAAAATATTGTTAATATCAAGGAGCATGCATTACAGAAAATTAGCATATGTTTCAGTCTAGCTAAAACACGTAGAATTGTGAATAATTTGCATTTAATTTCATTAGATGCTTTAGCTTTCTAATTAGATATTATGCACGGGACTCGGAATATTGCTAAACTATGCTCAGCGGCGATGTCACGGCATTTATAATCATATGTTTATCAACTTAGATGCTCCATTAACACTAGCGATGGAGGGAAATATTCTAGAAAACAAAAAACTGAAGTAAAACAAAGGAATTAACGAAGCAGAGCAGCGTCTGGGTAGGACATGTTGTTGTTACATTACCTCGCGTCAGCCTGTGATCATCCGAAATTTTCCTTGCATAATTTATCCAATAATACATTATTTTGGATACACGTTTTTATTGTCAAAGAGCGAGAGTGTGAGCGAGAGAGAGAGAGAGAGAGAGAGAGAGAGAGAGAGAGAGAGAGAGAGAAGAAAAAGTGTCAGAAATGTGCAGAAATAGATAGGCAGGTGGGAAGAAAGAAATATAGAGAGGAAAGAGAGAGAAGGGAAGAAGTAGATAGATAGATTGTAATGAAGAGAGATAGAGAACGGGAGAGGGAGAGAGGTGAAGTGAGATCACAGTTATATGAGCTAATTAGTATGAATATACATGCATTCGCTTTAACATGGTTGAATTATGTCCTTTCTAACCTCGACGTAGAAAGAAATACAGAATAATGTAGTGATATTCTTTACTTTGAGTTTGTAATAGTGTAACGTTTTTGGTTACTATATGTTTTAACACTCGCTAATATGGATTTTGGGTTATAATATAACTACATTCGATGTATACGACTTTGGAGAATCCAACTGAATAAATCT
>OZ024743.1:31393783-31396283 GCA_964016885.1 Eledone cirrhosa | reverse complement strand
GTATAACAATATCTGTTTCGACACACGATTTCATATAAAAAACCTCGCAAAACTATATATATATATATATATATATACATATATACATATATATGTATACATATATACATATATATATATATATATATATACATATATATATATATTTTGTATATACATATATATGTATATATGTATATATATATATACATATATACATATATACATATATATGTATATATGTATATATATACATATATACATATATATGTATATATATACATATATACATATATATGTATATATATACATATATATGTATATATATACATATATACATATATATGTATATATATACATATATATGTATATATATACATATATACATATATATGTATATATATACATATATACATATATATGTATATATGTATATATAGATATACATATATACATATATATATATATATATATATATATATATATATATATATATATATATATATATATATATATATATATATATATACATATATATGTATATATATACATATATACATATATATGTATATATGTATGTATAGATATACATATATACATATATATATATATATATATATATATATATATATATATATATATATATATATATATATATATATATATACATATATACATATATATGTATATATATATATATATATATATATACATATATACATATACATGTATACATAAATATGTATATATGTATATACATATATATGTATAAATGTATACATATATATATATATATACATATATTTATACAAAGTTATATATACATATATATATATATATACATATATATATATATATATATATATATATACATATATGGGGTCTTACTGGTTCCTATTACCCACTCTACTACTTCAAGTATTGAGTACTTTGGTGCGTTATGGTCCACCTGGCTCCTTACCACATTTCCTTCGTTATATATATATATATATATATATATATATATACATATATACTTATATATATATATATACATATATATATATATATATATATACATATATACTTATATATATATACATATATATTTATATGTATATATATATACATATATACTTATATATATATATATATATATATATATATATATATATATATATATATATATATATATATATATATATATATATATATATATATGTATATATATATATATATGTATATATATATATGTATAAATTTATACATATATATGTATACATATATATGTATATACATATATACATATTTATGTATACATGTATATGTATATATGTATATATATATATATATATATATACATATATATGTATATATGTATATATATATATATATATATATATATATATATATATATATATATATATATATGTATATCTATATATACATATATACATATATATGTATATATGTATATATATACATATATATGTATATATGTATATATATACATATATATGTATATATGTATATATATACATATATATGTATATATGTATATATATATATATATATATATATATACATATATACATATATATATATATATATATATATATATATACATATATATGTATATATATATACATATATACATATATCATGGATGATTTCTTCCTATCCCAACTGGTGCTCGAACCAACGAGGTGCCACAAAAACGTCCTAGACTTAATTTTCAGCAATCACACTGACAATATCCACAATATTGCAGTGGAGAAAACTCTACTCTCTGATCATGACATGGTTCTCTGTGATCTGAGATTCCACCGTCCAATATACAAACCCAAAATCATCTCTCCTGTCCATCCGTTTGACGCTATGGATTTCCTCAATGCAAACTGGGAAGTGACCAGTCATGATCTTGCACATGTCGACTGGTCCTTCACGCACACTCATACACCCACTAACATCAAAAAGTCCTGGCAGACATTTGTGGACACTGTTACAAACATATGTGCAAAACACACCCCATTAAGAACTATAAACAAATCTAAGAGCAGAATCCCTAGAAATAGAAAAACGCTCATCAGAAAAATTAAGAGAACGAACAAAAAAATCAACAAGCTGAAATACTTTCAGCAGCAACACATCAACTTGACTGCCATTTCATCACTAGAGATTAAAAAAACATAACCTCCAAAACAACATAATGTCCCTCATCAACAATCAGATAAGAGCTGAAGAGGCCTGGGCCATTGAGAAGATCAAACTCAATCCCAAAGTGTTCTCTTCATTTGCAAAAAAAACACAAAATCACTGGCTCTACTGTTGGCCCTCTAATTGATGAAAATGGCACTCTTCAAGACAATGCTAAAACCATGGGTGAGATACTGCAGAAACAATACTGCTCTGTTTTCAGGAATCCTGATATGGCCGATCTGGGCTGTATCGGCGATGTTACACCCCATTACACCTTATCGGACATAACGTTTGGCGCCCCTGATGTCTTAGCGGCAATAAAGGAAATCAAGCATAATTCAGC
>OZ024743.1:31373783-31388783 GCA_964016885.1 Eledone cirrhosa | reverse complement strand
AAAATGTCATCAAAGTGATGCAGTAGCTGCGTCGGGCAATCCCTTCCATTACGGAATCCATGCTGGTTGGAGTTCAGCATATTGTTACTCTCAAGGAAGTGGGTCATTCGCGATCTCACCACTCTCTCAAATACCTTAATGATATGAGAGGTGAGTGAGATTGGACGGTAATTCACGGCAAGGGATTTGTTTCCTTTTTTGAAAACTGGGACAACAGACTGGGATAGAAGGTTTTCTGGCACATATCCAGCATCCAGTGATTTCCGCCACAGATTGGCAAGAGGAGATGCAAGTTGGTGTTGACACGCCTTCAAGACACAAGCAGGGAACCTATCGGGACCTACTGCTGAATTATGCTTGATTTCCTTTATTGCCGCTAAGACATCAGGGGCGCCAAACGTTATGTCCGATAAGGTGTAATGGGGTGTAACATCGCCGATACAGCCCAGATCGGCCATATCAGGATTCCTGAAAACAGAGCAGTATTGTTTCTGCAGTATCTCACCCATGGTTTTAGCATTGTCTTGAAGAGTGCCATTTTCATCAATTAGAGGGCCAACAGTAGAGCCAGTGATTTTGTGTTTTTTTGCAAATGAAAAGAACACTTTGGGATTGAGTTTGATTTTCCTTTTACTAATATATCGCAACTTGTGGTTTACACCAATATGTTTTAAAATAAATAAATAAATATATATATATATATATATATATATATGCGCAATAAGTTTCATAAATGATATTAAGGAATATATTCATTTCTATATACAATGAGACGTACTATTGTAGTTTGGAATAGATTAGAGATAAAATACTTGGTTAAAATCCAGCCTAGTATTATGCACCTAATTCAGAGTTTTACAGCTGATGATGTTAAAAGGTCAAAATCAATAACAATGTCATGACGCATTTTTAAATATGATGTACAAGTCCTAAACAACTATAAAGATAATATATCCAACATGTGAAAAGCTTTGCTTACAATATACATGTTGAAGAGGCGCCTATCTCTTGTGGAAAATATACTTATTCTGTCTACCATTTTGTGTTGATCTGAACAATCACATTACTAGAGATATTTGAAGAAGACAGATGAAATAGAATAGAAGAAAATTGTGAATATCTTTTAAAATGTGTGACGTATCGAATAGAACTAAATTGACAGAAATATAATGGCAAATATTTAATTAAGTTTTAACGTCGCAAATCACACAACATACAGCTTTTATCATTCTAATTTTTTTTAAAAACTTATATAGACTTTAACGAGTGTTTTAACATATGGAATGAACGGAATAATTCACAACATAAATAATCTTTCGAGTAATTGTCAGACGAAGTTAGGAATTAATTTCTCTAATGTATATTGATTCTTTTGTGAGCCAGTCAAATACTATTCTCAAGCTGTTGCTAAAGAAGTAATATATTGTTATCAAAACATATTTACATAACAATCTTAAAAGATTTCGAGAAATGTACAAGTGAATTGGGAATGACACTTGATATCTGCCAAATATCTTTAGTATACTATAGGATTTAATATGTTCACTAAACTACAGGATTTAGAAAAAACACGACATTTCAACGATTTTTTAACAGATATATATGCTTCAAAATCGATGTCTGGCCAAAATACATTATGTTGAGATTGGCAGTACCGGTAGAGGGTCGGACGCCATGCTTTGACGCATAGAGTCACGGCCCTTGCCATTCTGAGTCAAATCCCGCCGAAGTTAACTTTGCCTTTCATCCTTATGGGGTCGATAAAATAAAGTACCGGTAATGCACTGGGTAATTGCTGGCCTTGTGCCAAAAGTAGAAACAATTATGTTGAGAATTGAATCCCACCGAACAAATTGCGGAACAATTAGTAGACAACATTTTATGAAATGGTTAAAACATAGGGTATGTCTGCCAAACGATCTGCTCTTGAATGACCGTTAATATCATAACAAACCATCGGTAAGTAATATGACTGAGGAAAAATGTTGAAAGTTGCCTTTTAATATGATTTGTTTCTAGTTAATGGATGCAACCTGTGAGGGCAAATGGAATAATCTTATGATTCCCATATTTACAATGTTTTTGCTGCAAACGTAGTTAAGAATGATAATCGAAATACAATTTTGGCATGCAATGTAAAAATTAGCAAACGTTATTCACAATAAAACAAAAGCAAAACTAAAACAAACAAATAACACGAACGATGAATAGTGTCATATGTGGATAGTCGATCGAGTTTCGTCAAATCGGACCGACGAAACAGTGTTTCCTTTGGTTTTTCCAATTGCTAATACTATCTATCGGTCGCAACTCCAGGTACAGTGAGCAGCGTGAAAAAAAGTGTCTTTCCCAAGGACATAACGCATCGCCCGGTCGAACTAACAACCTCACGATTGCGAATCCAATTCTCTAACCACCCGATATGTGGATGGTAGAATTAGCATAGTCTGCACAAGCACCTTGATATTTGATGAATGCCTTATATTATTCTGGGGTGAACTTTGCCTTCATATCTTGGTAAACAATATATCACCAATATGACTATGAGCAGAATTTACGTAGTAGCAAAACCAATCCCGTTAGAACCAATCCCGTTAGAAATTATGAGACAATAAAAAATATGGAATTGAATGTGAATTATATATAACAATCGACAACATTCTAACAAACATTTCCTTTCAAGTTAAACATATATAATTTTGATGAAGCAGTCAAATCTGAAAAAATACATATATGCAAATACGTCCCCCAGTGGTGGCTCAATAATGAATGCAGCATGCATGACCATCTATGTACATCTGGAAATCGTTGCTCTTTTATATTGAAAGGTGTCGAGTTTTAATTACTCACCTAATTGACATAAATATAAGTATTAAAATACACGGTACTCTAATATATGCTATACTGGATACAGAAAATATATATCAATTACATCATTAAGAGTATATAACTCTGATGGACGAGATTGCCGCAATAATGAAATGACGCATCAAATGAGGGGTATCAACCATATGATATAATCTTATCTAAAATCATATTTAAACATCAATCTTGTTTGAAATATTTGATTATGTAGGAAAGATTGTATTGTTTAAGTTATCAAAGCTGTTTCATTTTATGATATTTTACACGTGATATCTAAAACGACAAATCAAATATAGGATACGATAGATATTTTATTTTTTTCCAAATATATCCCCTGCGTTTAATGACAATAAATATTACAATTACCCATGAGAAACTTTTATTACCTGTACTACTCGACAATCTATATATTTATAATATAGGTGTACACCGCAACACACACACAAACCCCCATACCCACACACACAAACACACACATATGTAAATATATATATATATATATATATATATATATATATATATATATATATATATATATATTTGTGTGTGAGTGTGCGTGTATACGCATGCATAATCCTATGCATGTACACATAACTATGTATGTATATCATTACATGTGGGTGTGTATGTGTGTAAATATACAACAGTATTGCACTGCATCATATAACCACTTAAGATAAAAATTATTGCTCTTTAATATAGAGTCGACTATTTAATAGCTTTTAATAAACATTTATGTCTCCAAGTGGCATTCATATGATTTAACAGATCAGCCATGAAAAATAAACGAAGAAAGCAAAGATGAAATTAATAGATGAAATGAAATAATTTCCTTCATGCTTAATAACCATGGAATTTGTTTAAAATTAGCCTGAATTGCAGATTATAATTCTCTATGGGAAATATTTACGGAATGATATTTCACATAGTGAGTATTTGTTACTTTCGCTATTGAGAATTCGCAGTTTTACGGCTTACACATTTGTGGGCGGTGGAGTTGTAGACCGAAGAGAATTAATAATATTAAAGTTTGCAAATTAATAGTGGTGCTGGTTCTACTAGTGATGTCATGATAGTAGTAGTAGTAGTGGTAGTAGTAGTAGTAGTAGTAGTAGTAGTAGTAGTAGTAGTAGTAGTAGTAGTAGTAGTAGTAGCACTGAAAGCAGTAGTAGTAGTGATATTAATAGTGGTAGAAGCGATATTAGTAGTCGTAGTAGTAGTGGTAGTTGTAGTGGTAGTAGTAGTGGTAGTTGTAGTGATAGTTCTAGTGGTGGTGATAATAGTTGCAGATAAAACGAGATACTGAATCTTTAGCTTTTTGAGGGAATCCAACAAACTATTTAAATGTCTAAAAACATCTGACTGATCAAATGACAAGTCAGTCAATCATATTGGTGGCCTCTCGACAGCCCCGGCGGACAGAATGGAGAAGGCGTTTCCCCGGAGGACGGCAAGGGAGACACGCTGGAAAAGCCATTCCAGCTCAGGAGGCTCACACCTGCGGCTGGCCAGCTCAGCGCTTAAGGTGGTGTGTAGGAAGGTAGCCCTAGAGCCGAGGACACCAGAAGTCTCCACTGCGAAGGGTACAACCACAAACCTGTCGGAGAGCGACCGTTATTTGAAAAGTTTGGCCTCCTCAGCACGACGTGCACCAGAACCTGGGTTAGTCGCAGACTGCACCGGGTTGCAGCTGAAGAAAGTGTCGGTGCAAGTGGCATCCCAGACGAGGGGTTTGCCACCAGGGAACGACGGGAAGATGGTCATGCCATCTGGCTTTTTGCCATCCCCTCGGTCCAGCACCGTGGAGACTTTCGCCCTCCACCCGCTTTCCTGTCACTACAGTGCCAGCCGCCTTCCACGCCATGCTGCCCTCAACGATGTCATAACACATGGCTTGGACGCTGCAAGCTTCCCTTCCCAGCTCGAGCCGGTGAGGCTGGACCGAGGGGACGGCAAAAGGCCAGATGGCATGACCATCTTCCCGTTTAGCGGTGGCAGACCCCTCGTCTGTGTTGCCACTTGCACCGACACTTTCTCCAGCCGCAACTTGGTGCAGTCTGCGACTGCTCCAGGTTCTGTGGCACGTCGGGCTGAGGAGGCCAAACTCTTCAAATACCGTTCGCTCTCCGACAGGTTTGTGGTTGTACCCTTGGTAGTGGAGACTTCTGGTATCCTCGGCTTTAGGGCTACCTCCATACTCACCACCATAGGCACTGAGCTGGCTAGCCGCAGGGGTGATAGTAATTGTAGTGCTACCGGCTATTGTGTCCACGTTATATGTTTGACGTGTTCATGTCATTTATGTGAAAATAGCTTTAGCAGTGCATAAACACTACTTTATTACACGCAATGAAATAATTATCGATTGACTAAGTTTTTTTATGTTACATTTTCTGACCACTTTTTTTCGTCAAGTCAGACACATTGTATAGTACTCGGACACCCGTGTCCAACCGAGACACATGTGAGAATTGTCGTTTATTAGACTTCTGAAACCTACTCAGTGGACTACTAAATAAGCTGGGCGGGGAAAAATCGGAGAATTGGTGAGAAATGACTAGAGGCAGTGTTGAGGAAGGACGTAAAGCGGATTTTATGAAACACTGTAGACGCACACACCATACAATGATTGTTGACAACGGCAATATTTAATGAAAGTATAATACTAGTTTACTTCCAAACCAGAAGGCGGAATATGGAAACTAATTAGTATAACGCACGAAGCCTACAACAGCATTGCTTAGTGTAATCTCTCTGTGCTACGTATACGAATCATTTGTAAGGAATTGTATTGGTTTTCTTGAGGTATGCGTAAAAATACAAGCAGTAACATTAATACAATCAACAGTTTGATCATATAATAACCATTAATTCTAAGCAAAGATAATTGTAATTATCTATTAGTATAATACAATAATTCTAGATACAATAAATTAATCGGTACTATAATACAATGTACAGTAATATGACGGCATTCCGCGGAGATTTACATAAAATATTAACATAACATATATTGTAATATACTGCAATATGTATTGGTATTAAATTACAACCGTAAACGTAATAGAATGATCTCAAAACCTGACGAATTTGATTAATTATCTCTAAACCTGACGAATATATTTAATTATCTCTAAACCTGACGAATAAATTTAATTATCTCTAAACCTGACGAATATACTTTATTATACGCATCTGCAGAAAAAAAGTAATACTTAATGATAATAAACAAATGTCACTGTAGAGTTAGCAGTTAGTATTAATATCAGCAGTTGTAGAAGTGTTGGTGTTGGTTGTGGTATCAACTGTACCATTGTAGCTGTTGTAAACCCAGTCGAAAATATAATACTATAATAAGTGGAACACAGAAGTATAGTCGATAATCTAAGAACATAGGTGATTTGTGTAGTTCAAAAGAAGAATGAGTTACTATATAAACGATTTTCTCTAGAATATATTTCTATCAGAGATATGCGCACATGTTGTCAATGATATCAGCATCGTGGATCGAAGTTGAAACGATATTTTTATCGCACTTTGAATGAATCAAATAATTTTGTTAATAGAGCGTAAATAGTTTATGTATAAAACGTAGACTGTATTTACGACTTACACAAGTATATATTTATGCATAAAAAATGTTTAATCTCATCTAGCAATCATTTCGAATAAAATTTGAGGTCATTGAATACTATTGAATATTATATTCATAGCTAAATTTATAACGCCAGGTGATAAAAATCAATTGTCTGTATATGAACCAATGTTAAAAATCGATATTGCAATATATGAACCAGTGATGTAAAACAAGACGTTTAAAACTACATCCACTATACAGATTAATCGCAAGTGAATTTCAAATCATGTTACAACACGCGTTAATAAGACGATCATCGAAAATAGTATGATAATACTAACTAGTGGTGTGTACAATTATATTTTGTATATTCTATCTTGTCTATAAACGCAACTCTTTGGCTTGAGGCTTTTTAAACTGTAATTATTCAGAATAAAGGCGGTAAATTAGTGAGTTATTAAACCTTAGGATAGAATTGTTTCTACTTTTGGCACAAGGCCAGCAATTAACCAGTGCATTACTGGTACTTTATTTTATCGACCCCGTAAGGATGAAAGGCAAAGTTAACCTCGGTGGTATTTGAACTGGCAAGGGCCATAACTGTATGCGTCAAAGCATGGTATCTGATCCTCTACCGGTACTGCCAATCCACCGCCCTATGTATGAATTTAATAATGTGATCGGTTGTACTCGGATGTATGTTTGGCTTTTCTGTAGGAAATTGACTGTTCAGACATGAAGATGTATTCAAAATGCGCAAGAAATGCTCTAATGTAACTACGGTGACCTTAGGATTCTGCTACGAGTTACGCAATTACAGAAAAAGGATTACTAATATCCATTACTATATGTCCACTTCAGCGACTTGTGCGTATAAAATCTAGACATTTGACTTTATCTGATTCCTAGCTTCACAGGTAGTAATTTTAATTGGAAATTTATTAAACATATTGCATATTTTTTAGTTTAAATCTTTGGCAAACAACATAAAGATCGCCCGGTCAAACTGAAACACTCACATCTGGAATAATCATTTAAAGTATTTAATCTAATAACTTCATTGCTATATTAATTCGTGTAGCAATATTTCCGTCGAAGTGCAGCTTTAGAAATGTTCAGAGACTGAGTGCATGTTTGGAAGTCAAAGCGATTGCCTATGTGGAGGTATATATTGTTAACGGTCGGCATCCATTGAGATGTATTGCGGGCGGTAAATGTCATCGGAGCTGTTCGAATTCATCGAAAGTCCATGGAAGAAAGTGCGCCATTTAGACTCTCGCTTGTAGTTTACGATCTCTATGAGCGCTTGATACTTGTCTGCAGAAGCGTTGAGGATACGAAAC
Organism: Eledone cirrhosa; assembly: GCA_964016885.1. Taxonomy (NCBI): domain Eukaryota; kingdom Metazoa; phylum Mollusca; class Cephalopoda; order Octopoda; family Eledonidae; genus Eledone; species Eledone cirrhosa. The sequence continues at coordinate 31,380,998 of OZ024743.1, read as the reverse complement.
CAAGATCTCTAGAGAGAAGAGAGTATTCCGTTTGATAAACGGGAAGGGCTAAAGTAAGTGTAGAATAAAGTTAGGATGGCTTCGTTGAGCTGACATATGAAGTAGGGTATATCTTGGGCGAAGAGAGGTAGTAAGTGGATGGAAGTTGCAGGCGTGTGTTGGAAATAGAAAGGTTTAGATGGTGGAGTTGGGAGTGAGTAGAACAGAAACTGTATCTGTTGAGTCGACAGAAGAAGGATACGAGCCAGAGCTGAATGTCTGAAATTGCATATGAGTATTAGTCGGAAGGAAGAAGGAAAAGTTTGAGAATAAAATTGTGTTGTAGACAACAACTAAGACACTGTGGGTCGAATATTGGGTCTTGGTAAAGAAGTATATTGAAATGAATGGAGGCATGATAGTTGTTATGTAGGAAGAAATTCTTGAATAGTAAGCCCAAACGACGGAAGGCCCACAGTTTAAAAAAGGAAGACTTGATTGATATATACCCATCGATAACAGCAATATCTGTACGGTGCCAATATTTATGACGAATACAAAGAAACATTTGTGTGCGGTGGAGTTATTTAAAATAATTAGTTTTCATCTATTATATGTTCATATGTCGTAGAAAAATGAACCCGCCTGATGTATGATAGGATGCTTCGACTCCAATGGAAAGGATGCTTTGTCTTATTTTAAAATATGTGTACAGAAAAGTATGATTCTGTGTCTACCACATCTCTATTAGGATTTGTGAAAGTGTCCTTACCAGAAAACAAAACGAAATTGATGTTCGATGCTAATAAATCCAAACACACAACAGCATATATAATTTCCATATGAGGTTTGTTAAAATAACTTCCTCACCATCCTACAGCTCGCAATTCCATGAGGTTTACTTTTATAGAACGTTTGGAATATTCGGTGTTATTATCTATAATATAACTAAATGAAAAGGAAGATGAATGAAATTTAAAAAATTAAATATTCAGAGATTTGAAGGTGTTTTCTATTTTAAAATCTATGTTCAGAATCGTATCAGTATCACAAAATAGAAAATCCCTCAGGTAGACTACCAATGTCTCTATCATAACACCAGAATAGGATAATTCACTAATATACTCATTATTTAATTGCCTATAAAATTCATGCTGCTACTCCTCCAAGGTTGAAATGTTTAAGAAAACATAAGGAAATGCTGGTGCACATATTTAAATTGTTTAGCGTTGTTTGAAAAGTACGTATCGGTTTTAATCACAGTAGCAATCAGTAATAATCTATAAAAAGTTCTAATTAAAAGGTTTCAGTTCATTTTCAATGTTTCTCTAAATTAGTAAGAATTATATTATTTCGAATATTAAAGGTTTCTAATAATCCTCAGATGAACTGTTTGGAAAATACTTAAAACGGTAATTAGTGCATTTCTATGAAGTTGTAAATAGTGCATTTCTATTAAGACAGTAAACGACAGACTTTATTTTGCTGATGATACGGCATGGGAATATATCATTTAACCTAGGAAATCAACTCACGCTTTCTACCTTCATCCATTCAGCGTATACAAAAAATAATATCCGTTTTGGAATAGTTGTACAATATAACCGTATATCAAGCATTTACATTACTGTCATATGACACGAATGTTATACATAATTGATTCCACGTTTAAGGAGGTGGATTAACAATTTGATTTGAGCGTCGGATCAAATAACTGTTTAGGTTCTGATTTCATATCTTACCGAAATCTACTTAGCTTTTCCTATTTCCAGGCCGTTAAAAATAATCCAAGTACCAAGATCGGCATAAAAAAATAGCATCAGCCTCAGCTGGAACAAAAGGATACCAATTCATCGTCAAATAGATATACGTGACCCTGTTTACTGCCAACACCACAGAAATTTACAAACGTATACGTGCCGTGTTCTCTTACACATATAGAGCGACACTCATTTAAATGTATCAGACAAAACGAAAAGGAAGAGATGGAATTTCATATTTAAACAAAATGTACTTTTAGTATAAGTGTATCGTCTATCAACATTATGTTAATGTTACATACTTACAACCACTTGTGAACCTGAAGGACTAGATATAATTATTTCTTACAAAACGAGTGGATTTTAAGTTCCAATTTATTATGGTACTAACCCCAATGAAATGTATATTTCAACTCAATGGATAACACATATTTTCTATATTAGAAAATAGATTTATATTCTCAAATATTTCACTAAGTATTCGTCACAGGTAGTTTTACAAAATACGATAAAGGAAGAGTATTACCGTTGAAGTGACACTTAACTGTTGTTTATAGATGTAAATCAATACAGTTTGCTACTAAAATAAAATAAGCCATATAATTAGCCGCCATTTTGTTATGTTGTAGAATTGAGTTCTCGATTCTATCATAAACGTAAACCAATAGCTTACTCAAGACAGCTCATATGAAAAATAAAAAATAAAATCGGTAAACCAATATATTTCGGTGGATTATATTATAATTATTCACGTTTACTATTAAGAAATATACAATCTTAGCTAGATTTTATTATCATCAATATCTATTGTAAGCATCCTTCTTTGATCGATTGATTCCTTAATCTCCTGATTGAAAGAAGAGGTTCTCTTACCGCCATCGAAATGTACACATTACATTTGGACAATGGAGATAAAAGCTTGAAAATTAAGGTATAGTCTAGTAATTTGGGCTATATTGTTGTGGAGTTTAACCGGTCGCAACTCTTGGGTGGTGCATTATGTTATCGAACTCTGTATGATGATATACATGCAAATCATAAGGAAGCAACTAATATGATAAGGAATTTGAAATGGAAGTGTTAGATTGAGAGAAAGCCGTCTCATTTTGCATACAGTTCCTTATGCAAATTGCATATGAGACATTTATTCGCTGCTGGCCAGATTAAAGAAGGCAAGAATACGCAGAATAATTATATAATTTAGGATATCTGTAAACGTTACTTGATATTCAAAAAGAGTAGCAGTTAGGATATTACCGTTATCAGAGATTTTGCATAGAGAAAGAAAATCTGATAAAATATATATTTCCATTCATACACAGAAGAACCACGCACGTCCATATGCACACACATACACATACATATACACATACACACAGCCACACATACATACACATTTTCATATATATATACCTGGATATATATGTATATATTTATATATATACATGTATATATATAAAATATATATATATGTGATATATCAATTGGTAAATAAAATGTCTCTGTAGATTATTACTGTTATTCACATCTCCTGAATATGTATGCCCTCTTGCAGAGATCATATGTATAAAATATAGAATAAAATGAAATTTCAACATTTCGAGGTCAATTAATTAAACTTCCATCTTCAATTCAGATTGTATAAATCGAATGTAATATAATTTATTTATTAATGAATATTGGTAGCAGCCATTGCTTGTTATATGGTTAAGAAACGTTTAGAAATTGCTTCGGAAACATTAGTAAACGAGTTCGATCCAACTTCGTAGCAATTAATATTGCCTCAATTTGACATAAGCCTTGTAAATGAAATTTAGTAGATTGAAAATGTTTCGATGCAAGTCAGAGGCCATATACCTATTCGTTAGAAACCCACCCTTGCCAATCACTGTCACGTCGAATCTTTTCGGCTCTAGCTCCCATATTTTTCAACCGCTTTCGTTCAAATTCGAAACTTCGGCACACATAAATCAATTTATTTGGTCCAACTTTTATACTACGATAGAACCTATCATTGCCCATCTTATAGTAGCTTTACACTTTGCATTGGCGTGGCAACCGTTTAACTCTTCAAAATACGATTTTTCCACATCCCACATATTCCATACGATTTCACTCAACATTTTGCCATCTGCTACACCTTATGACCGATTTTCAAGAATATTGCAGTCGCTAAGATCAACACCTTTTCATCAAAGCAAAATATTATTTTACCTACCCAGGAAACGTTGAGTACTGCTGCTAGTATATGTATATATATGTATATATATATATATATATATATATGTATGTGTCATTTAAGTTATTATGATCCCCGAAGGGTGGAACTGCTGGTTCTGGCAGGCAAATCCTGATGTAACAAATCAATCAAACACTCATACGTTATGCAAGTCATTCATTGGAGAAGTGGTATCCAGTGTTTGGAGGGAGAACGGAGTAAAATATTAATAAAACGACAACGGAAGGCCGTTATCTATCTATCTATCTATCTATCTATCTATCTATCTATCTATTTCTCTCCCTCTCTCTCTCTCTATATATATATATATATATATATATATATATATATATATATATGTGTAGTATATATACATATATATATGTTTCGTTTCTGAATTTGTTTAGCAAGATTCTCTATCTGAAAACGTGTTGAAACCGATATTGTTATACTTTGGGAGGGTCATGTTGCCAATAAGAAACACACGCGCCAGTTGCTTTCACTTCAATTTATTATAATAAATTTATACATTTAGGAATTTATAAATTTCCGATTGGTTGGTTGGTTCCACAACCAGATGATTGTTTATATATTGTCAAAGTTCTTTCGTCACACATTCTGTGACTCTTCAGTGACTAGGGATTCTTTTCTTTGTTATTGTGCCTCTCCTTTGTTCTGTCCTACGCCATCTTGCGTCTGTGTGTGTTGTGTGCTTAGTTTGCGCATGTGTTACATCCGGGTGTCTGTGTGTTTTTATATTTGTTTATTTATTTGTTTATTTACATCTTACTGGTTGGTTGTTTGTTCTATGTGCGTGTGTTTTCATTTCGTCCTTAATTGTAAGTTGTGATGTTGCTGTTCCATTCATATTTTCTATTTAATTTTAGTTGGAGTTCATTTATGTTTATTACCTCTGTGATTTGTCTAAACATTGCGTCTTTTCTGTGTGTAGATCCTATTTTTATTTTTATGTTCTCTAATTTACCCTTATGCTCTATTTTAGCATGTTGGTAGAGTACAGATGATTCTTTACTATCTTGAAGGTCTCGCCAGTGTTCACTACGAGCTGTCTCACCTGTGTACACTATATTCTTATCTTTACATTGTCCTTCAGTACATCTTATGCTATATACTACATTTCTAGTTTTACAGTTAATATGGGGGCTTAATTTACAGATTATACATTTCTTGTCTATACAGGGAGGTCTTTGAACCGGACCATACCAAAATCAACATACTGATTGCGGATTTGGTACGGGTGATGAGAAACGTGTCTCGCATGTGCAACCCCAATACACTAGAGAGACACATACAACACTTCATCCACCGTATGCAGTTCTCTGGTTACAATCAGAGAGATAAAATCAGAGTATATAGAGGAGACAGAACCAAATGGGAAAAAAATGGTAAATAATGACACAAATGGGACCTGCCCCTTGTATAGGAGCAAATTTTGGAATATAATAGAAAGAACTAGGAATAAGGTTAGTAGAATAAACTCATGGTATGATAGCAATAAATACCAGAGTGTAATGTTCATCGATACAACCCCTAGAGGTGAATTAGCTTACAAATTTAGAAGGGCCCTAGATAAAAATAAACTCAATATTAAGATAGTAGAAAGAACAGGTACCTCCATAAAAACACTTATTAGCAATACATACCCCTTTCAAAGGCCTCCCTGTATAGATAAGAAATGTATAATCTGTAAATTAAGCCCCCATATTATCTGTAAAACTAGAAATGTAGTATCTGGCATAATATGTACTGAAGGACAATGTAGAGATAAGAATATAGTGTACATAGGTGAGACAGCTCGTAGTATAGGGGAACGGATAAATGAACACTGGCGAGACCTTCAAGATAGTAAAGAATCATCTGTACTCTACCAACATGCTAAAATAGAACATAAGGGTAAATTAGAGAACATAGAAATAAAAATAGAATCTACACACAGAAATGACGCAATGTTTAGACAAATCACAGAGGCAATAAACATAAATGAACTCCAACCAAAATTAAATAGAAAACATGAATGGAACAGCAACATCACAACTTACAATTAAGGACAAAATGAAAACAGACACGCACATAGAACAAACAAACAACCAGTAACATGTAAATAAACAAATAAATAAACAAATATAAACACACACAGACACCCAGATGTAACACATGCGCAAATTAAGCACACAACACACACAAAAACAAGATGGCGTAGGACAGAACGAAGGAGAGGCACAAAAACAAAGAAAATAATCCCCAGTCACTGAAGAGGTCACATAATGTGTGACGAAAGAACTTTGACAATATATAAACAATCATCTGGTTGTGGAACCAACCAACCAATCGGAAATTTATAAATTCCTAAATTTATGAATTTATTATAATAAATTGAAGTGAAAGCAGCTGGTGCGTGTGTTTACCTTTTCGTTTCCTGGAGATCGGGTTGTTCAATCTCCATTTCAGTTCTGGTGGAGGTGTTGGGTAGGGTGGGGAAACATTTTAATAAGACGCGGTTAATAGGTTTTTTACAGGGATTGCCAACATCCTGCGAAAACTGTTCTTCCAATTTCTGATAGGTTTCTATCGAAACCCTTATTAGTTTTAGTTGTGGAGACGATCCTGCTTTGACGAAAGTTTTGCCCTCCATCTCAAACTTGGGGTTTTGGGAGATGACCTCCATCAAACTCTTGTTGTTTGTATTGATGTATGCGTATTGTTGTTTGTATTTTTGTTGTGTTGTTTTAGTTTGTTGTTCGTCCGGGGGTTCTCTTTTTATGGTGGGTGCTTGTGTTTGGGGTGGTGTTGGTGTTGGTTTTGCTGGTAGAGGGATGTTTGACTGTGGTGTTGTTTGTGTTGTTGTTTGTGTCTGTGGATGTGTGTTGGTGTTGGTGATTGGAGTTTTGTGGGTTTTGTGGTGTCTCTTTTTTTCTTTTTTTTTTGATTTCCGGGGCTCTTCTTCACTTAAAGAAGGAGAAGCGGCCTCATCTATTGATGAATAATCATCATCAGGAGTGTGGCGCAGAGGTATGTTGTGTGGTGATGGTGTTTTGGTGTGTGTGTTTGTGGTAGTGTTGGATTGAGTGAGGTGAGGTGGGGTTGTGGTTCTTCAGCGGTACTGTCTGTGTTTTTTGTGTTGTTTGTAGTTGAGTGGTTGTTTGTTTGGGTGTGCTTGCTTGTTTTGTGTGTTGTTGCTGCAGTGGTGGTTGCGGTGGTGGTGATGATTGTTTTGGTGCTTGTGTTGGTAAAAGTACT
>OZ024743.1:31366283-31368783 GCA_964016885.1 Eledone cirrhosa | reverse complement strand
CTTCTCCAACAGAAATTACTTCCTATAATGTTATGAGATATTATAGATTACCTATCTTTGTGAAATGTGCTACAGATAGTGTAGCAGAATTTACTCACATTTGTTTGTTCATGTTTTCAATATTTTACCGAGATCACATTTCACTACAAAACGTGATACAATATACAGAAAGGTTAGATTAAGCGTCAGTTCGTAAATCGTAGAATGGCAGTTTGCTACAGGAAAACAGCTTTTACTATTTACTTGTTACGCAGAACTCGTTCATGTGCCTTTCATCATGGATTTGATGAAGGAAACCTTACATCCGGCTATGCAAAAGTCCTTCATGCATTCATTTATCCGAGTAAAGTCGATATTGGATTGATAAATGCGAATTTACCGTTTTTTTCATTCATTTTTCATACATTTTTCAATAGTGCAGTTCAAATGTTTTATCGATTCTCAGCTGAGATGAGAGAAAAAATAAATATGTGAAGATTTTAATTTATTTGGCAGAAGAAAATCCGTAAAAACAAATATCAGCTAAACTGGAGATAAATTAGTTCACAAATATATGCATCGGTTAGAAACTTTTAATTTGATCATGTAGTTATCTGAATTTGGATGCAATAGTATCTGCTTACCAGGTCCCGAAATAACTATTCCACAAAGCTTCCAACGTTAACCTGTAGGTCGCTGTGTACCGGGCAGTTTTGTGGGATTCTTTGTCTTTAGGTAGTCTGAAGTTGTAGATACCTAGATGGTGATCAGTTCAGAGTTCAGCCTCACTCTTAACACGAACATCCATTGATAGGTCTGATGCCGTGGTCTGTATGGTAGGAATAAAAATCAGTGCAGCGAAAACTGTCACACATGTCCTCTAAATGACGATACTATGGCCAGGGAGTTAGAATGTATCAAGACAGAATCGCTGGACAGTTTTTACGGGCAAAACCAACCAGCAGTAGACCCTGGGGTAGATCTCGAATAAGAAGGTTGGATAACATCAATGAAATTGTCTGGTTCCGCTTGAGTGTCCATCTAGAATAGTTGGAGACGGTTACTTCTGACAGAACTCACTGGAAGGAGTGTTTGAGGACTTTTCCGTCACAAGCCTCGCGGGAATAAAATGTCGAAGAAGAAGAAGAAGAAGAAGAAGAAGAAGAAGAAGAAGAAGAAGAAGAAGAAGAAGAAGAAATTTGATCGAGCCTATGTACAATCAAAGCCTTTAAAATGTAGGTCTATTCAGCGGTATAAAAAAAGATCAACTTAATTTCTTCTCGCCGGGGTTACTTTGCCTTTCATCCTTACGGGGTCGATAAAATAAAGTACCAATAATGCACTGGGTAATTGATGGCCTTGTGCCAAAAGTAGAAAGAAGTATTTAATTTCTTCTCTTCATTACGAGGGATATATCATGTCCAAGCAAATTTCATGACATATGAATGGAAAGAGGCATAATCAACTCGAACCTTACGTAACGCATGATATACACAATGGGATTGAAACAGATTGAATGATGAATCAAAATTTCGTCAATTATTATCTTTAAGAGATATTCCTTTTGGATTGCCCGATAGATTGGTGGTTTGTAGAATGGGGAAAATAATACACCATTCGCTCATAACTACATATAATTATTTTTAATATAAACTAAAAATACACGGTGTATTTCAACAGATTTAAAATGTGGAAGTAATAAGTTACATTCGTATGAACATACCAACGTGCAAATTAGTGAATGTATCTAGTCAAAATAGAGAGAATTGGGCTTTAAATTCTAAGGGGCTTTATTAATATATATATTACAGAAAAAAAAAATATTACTAATGCATACGCTCACACCATCGACATTTCCCCACCGCTTGCTGCTACCAAATAATTTATTTCTAATTGCTTGCTTGTGGGTGGCACCTCGTCTTCACATTAAGCTGTAAGATATTGCTCTTCGATTCTTATATTACATTCCTGTTATTGGCAGCTAACCTCATGACGGCAAAGATACCTTTATACGCACATACCTAAAACACACATCCAACTACAGTCTATGTGTGTTGATAATATACAACTCTTATAAGAACAACCACTCTAAAGTAAATATCTGAATTTCCAATTTATTACTTATTTCGCGGAATTTTATTACTTCAGAAGTTAATGTCTAATTCACATACATCTACTATCCAAATACAAAGGATTGGCCTTTAGTGCAGACAAATATTCTATTATCTATTTCTTTCTGAGGATATACAATAAAACAAAATGTTTGCTGTCTAAATATAGGATAAAGTCAAATAACAGCTTTCAAAGTTCTGCTCAAGGAACCCTAAATCACCAATGACATGACGATCGAATATCTTGCGTCCAGCGTATTTGAAAAAAATCTTAACTGGTTTTCGCTTCAGTAAAATGGAGCAATTCAACTTATTTATGACGCGACAGATTCGTTCTAATTGAACGATGACTTGAACTACGTATACTACATATGTCAGACGGCTTAAGTGAGCATGCATGATAGAAATCA
>OZ024743.1:31343783-31361283 GCA_964016885.1 Eledone cirrhosa | reverse complement strand
TTCCGCCTTTCTTTAATTTTCAAAATGGAAAGTTGCAGTTCCACATACACCCTAGAAACTGGTCTATAAAAACAGTAATAAAGATGGATGACGGTGGATATTATCGACTATCATCTCAGAATGTAGAAGAGTTATTCGGCTAATAAAGAGAATTCAGAGTGATGGGAAGAAGGAAACTGTGAATACTAACGAATACTTCTGTCCAATAGACTAAATGATGCTTTCAGAACTGATGAGAAATTAAATGTGCAATGCATAGTTACACTCTATATAACGAGCTTCTATATATTCCTGAAATTAATCTGTCAAGTTACCGCTATATTCGAGATTATGACCGTAAACACATATACCATGTGTGTGGCAGAGTATTGTTGAATTTCCCAGCATTGGATGGGAAGAGAACATTATGACAACTTCAGAAGTGATGATGAGATGAATTTTAAACATAAATGAATGTTTATAAACATATCATTAATATCATTATTATTGCTACATATTTCAAGTCCCGCCGAGGTTAACTTTGCCTTTCATATTTAAGGGGTCGATAAAATAAAGTACCAGTCACGCACTGGGATCGATTTAATCGACTTTCCCCTCCTCCATTATTGCTACATACTACTGGTGTGGTGTTTTCATTGGTAGAAATACGTTACCTATCGAGCCAAATGCCATGGTATTGCATGAGTATCATGTTTGTACTTTCTTCTTCCAAAGTCATTCCATGATATCCATAGTTATAATATTTTCTACTAATGTTGTTTGCATTATCGGTTGAAACAATTATATAGACATCAGTTGTTATACTCAAGAGCAGAACCAACGCCTAGATATTTAGCGCCACTGGCTAGCTGTACATAGTGAACTATATTCTCGAAGATATGCACCCAATTAAGGCAAATATAATAATTTTAAATCATTGTTTATTAAGCTGAGACTACTTGTTTTCATAATTCTTGCTTTGACCACACTAAAAAATATATTAAACCAGCATTTTCAACGACATATTCCATAGTAACCCACGCAAAATCATGCTCGATCTAGCGTTCTACATTGATTGTCTTACTATTAGCAGTGGTTCTGCCCTGCTAGTACAAATTAACTTTAAATTGGACCGCCATTCTATTTAAATTCAGGATGTAAAAACCGTTATTGAATGAAATAGGCAATGTTTCCACTTATGTTATTCACAATATTACGATTAGTGCTTCTGGTCCCACATCATGTGAGATAAAATAAACACCTTTATAAAAGAAATCTCAATCATCCCATATATCCTTAACCTAGTAATTAATGCCTTTCAAGTTCTGAAAGGTTACGTTGTGGTTTGTGAGCGGTATAACTACATTTCAAAGGGCTACGCTACCACGCCTAACCACAGTCTATGCAATGAATACAATACTTACTGATTGGCTTAAATGGTATTCAACTTTGTCATTTGTCGATCGACTTTGACACACAGACCCGGAAGCACAAAGCGTGGTAATTTAACGAATTTTGCAAAGATGTAAGGTTTGAATAATATGTCTAGTATATGTTTTGCGAATTTGATACAGAGAATGGTTGAAATAAATCAAAGAAACATTAAGTCCTTCGTACATGCCGGAGAAAAAACTAGTGGAAAAATTATTAAAGATTCAATAATGGAAAGTATCGCGATTTTAGTGACGAATGATCATCTTCCTCAACACAATAACATTCAGTGATTATTTTCGGAATGGGAAATGTTGGTGCAGACACCAATATAGGGAGAATAAGAGGGGAACAGAGAAAGAGTTTTATTGAGGCATATAGTAGGATGCGTTGAAAGATGAAAATATATTGCCGGAATGTCATAATTGTTTGTAGAGATGCGATACGCTTAAAATAATCTCGGATTATAGGGCATAGATAGTTGTCTCACTTTTTAATTTTATAATATCCAACCTGTCACAATAAGTCTATATAAATAATCTAAAGCCTTCAAGCCCTCTTGCGTCTATATTCGAATAACAGTGTTTCTGGCAATTTTGCTTTATTAACAGTTAACTTTGTCAAAAACACATATCACCTTTACTTTACGATTATGTATAATTAGTGTAATAATACTATAATGTGGCTCTATGTTAATCACAATAATTAAAAACAGGAGCAGCCATATGTTTTCCACCCATCTGCAGCATGAATATCAGAACCTTTAACAACCTTTTCCATCTGTCCTTAATTTACTCTTCTAATCCATCTTATTCGCATCACGATCACGAGTATTACCATCATTTATACCTTCCACACCGGGATTCTATATTTGGATACATCATTGTTTGATTATCTACGATTTTGTTGTATCCAGGGATATCTGATGTAAATCGATTTTTTGATAGATATACCAACTCTTTTCATTTATTAATGTCTTCATCTCAATTTCTACAGAGTCAAACTGTGTATTGATACGTCGCTATCAATAAAATCAGCAAGGTATTATCAACCGAGATATTAACACTTGTGCTAAACACAATACTGAGGTCGATTTAACATCCCAGTACGAAAGTTACTCCAGACGTTAAAGAAGAGAAATTAATGTAGTCGGAAAAATACAGAAATATAGTTCTCCCACCCTCTAAGATATGACTTACAAATATTTATGAAACAATGGAATAGATATTCATTTCACATAAATGATATAAACGTTTCGAAAAGTAGCGTGTAAAAGTAATAAAACACCTACACGAGATATTAGTATTTATTTCCTTATAAACAAACAAAAAACAAAGACACCATTTAAAATATTCTTCCCGTAAGCTGATACAGGGTGAATATAATTTCCCTGAACGGCGAGAGACAAGCCTTATATAACGAGAAAACTAGTATAAAATACGCAATAGGGCTATAAAATATATAGTAAAGAACACTCAATAATGAACGAATAAAAATGAATGTTTTCCTTCTCAAAGATCCAGCAACCATGAAGAAGAAACGTAAACCGTAAAGAGTTTTAAGGATACAAAACAAAATATGAAAAGCGAAGTCAACTAATTTATAACTGATCAACAGAATAGCATACTAAATCACTAGAAATAATGGCTCCTATATGCTCAATAGCTGAAACAACATGTATACAGAGTATAATCATAGAAATAAAATGCGTAACAGTAGCTAAGAATCAGAGAACACAAATCTAAAACTAAATGATTAATTATGATAGTAGAGGTACAAGGCAGGAAATGTACAAAAGCATTAACTGAATCAGAATACAAGAAGTGAACAGAATATATAGACGCGTTGAAGAACCTAATGCATAGTATCTCGGTTCCAAAAGTTAGTAAGAAATTAATGCATTAGTGAGTTAGATATAGGAGAGGATGTTATGAAATAATCAATATACGAGGTGTGTCAGCAAAGTAACAGGACTTAGTGAGCTGTGTGATATATGAGGTGAATAAGCATAAGTGGTTTCCTCACCGTGTGACAAAATATCAGGGGAGAATATAAGTGTATCTGCAGCCACTGTATGATATTTTCACGTGTTTTTCTTGACAGCTTCTGAGGTTTAGGCGGTCGAACTAAGGAAACAGAGGAACCAATCAGCCTGATCCTTCTGGTCTGGTACGGGAAAGCTCAGTCAGAGGCACTCGAAATACTGCAGCAAGTGAGCGGAGATGAGAGGATGTCACTTTCATGGGTTTTTGTGTAGTAAAGCAGGATTTAAAATGGACTCGAGGACGTTGAAGACGAGCCCAGGAGCGGAAAGCCTTCTACTAGTAGAACATTGAGGACGTGATACATGTGTTGAGTGGCGATCGACTATTTGAACATGCAGAAGATCTGTCCGAATCTGGTGCGGAGGGTACGATCGATGACAAAAAGGTGCAGCCTTTGCAATTGTGGTAGAAAATCCTCGAAAGTCTTTAAATCGTACCAGACCTGCTCGGTTGTGTCGTCATCGGTGGTGAGTCATGAGGGTCATCGAACGGACCCGTTTTCCGGACGTGGAAGCCATCAAGCGTGTCTTGACGCTGGAGCCACGTTGAATCCCGGGTTAATCCTTCCATGAGTACATGGGCGCGTGGAGGAGAAAGATGGGAAAGTGTATTAGAAATATTGTAGTTTATATTTTGGATTTGAAATAATTTTAGTGATCCCGACCAAATCCAGTTTATTTTCTGACACACATCACATGATATAGTAACAGAGACTATGTGGTTGTATCATATGAGAATATGTCTCAAATCCCCATACTCTGGGTATGCCAATCATTACTCATATGATATTGTTAAAATTCTCTGGCCACCATTGGTAACGCTGTCTCAATTTGGAAATGGAAAAGAGGTCATTAAGCTAGTAATTGACTGTTATAATGAAGTAAACTAAGGAGGCGAAAATTCCAGAAAACGGTCAAACATGTAGATGGAGTGCTTAATGTCAGTGAACAGTTTATAGACTGAGTATTGTTTATCAACAAGGAAGTATACCTCAACTTAGAAATTTATGGAATGCAGAGAAAAAAAGCAATTAAGAATTACAAATAACAAGAGATCAAATTCAGTTGAATGTATAATCATTCAGCTAATCAGAAGGATCCAATTCTCATAGTTTACGCAAGTGACCGCGCGAGCATCCAAGAGTAATATGACTTTGATTTATACATCTTTGATGACAATCAAGTAGATAGGCTTCGACACAAGGCATTAGATGAATATAACAGATCATAAAGCCGGTTAATGTAAGGAAATTAGACCGAACCATGATTAATGATAGGATATCAAGTGTGAAATATGCAATTGATAAGACTGCTTGTGGAAATATTGAAGATATTAAAACATGACTATCAGTAAATGCTAATGTAGTTACAGAAATGATGGTGAAAACACGGGAGGCTAAAAGTTCGTTGCGTAGATTCTTTGGGAGAAATGGTGAAGTCAATGAATAGGTGTAGCAGATACAACGTGTTCCTCAAAGCCAGTGTTGAATAAACACGTGACGATAGGTCACCGGCACGGTACAGCTTCAAATAGGACAGTTTGTTTACAAACTAATCGAACATTATTATTAATGTTCGATATAATCAATATATACACTTGTATATGTATATATGTATATATGTATGTATCAGTATATATATATATATGGGTACGTGTGCATACTTACACACACACATACACACACACACATACACACACACACACACAAACACATACCCCCCCCCCTCCCACAAACACACACATATATATATATATACATATATATATATACATATTACCTCACCAGTGTTTGATAAACACAATTTTTAGTGGCGATATTCATTCACTACTTCAGACACATTCGGATATATCTGATGTGTGTACGCTTCGCATGAATAAACAGTTACAGCTATATCTAGACGTGAAGAAAGTAGGAAGCTACAATTAGTTACAGACGTTCGAACAACGGAGCAGATTTCTCATAACATTTTCGCTAAGTCACTGAACTTTCCAGACATACATGTAAAGTTAACTTTATATTTCGGGGGGTTCATCCTGAGACACTAAGTAACCAGACTATCCTTTGATTTAGAAGTAAATCCCATCCGATGGGATTCTAACCACTTTATGGTTGCCCAGTTTCACTCACAAGGCATAATTCCATAAAGGATATGGTAAGATACGCTTGCGCAAGACTCCACAGGAGATAATGTTTGTGAAACAAAATCTTTACCAACTCAGCCAGGATGCATCAACGGTAAGAACTTAATTTATCACAGGATACTAAGGACTGCTTAGTAAGTATTTGGAAAAGATGTGATGCCTGGTTGGATGGATGTTAACATATTGATGGTGTTATTGTTCAACTGTAGTTATATTCTGATTTAGTCCGACCAGAATGTAATACATTCCAGCATCAAAAAGCCTATCATTTGGTTTATTCCAGTCTAAATTCTCAATTATGTCCTTTATTTCTGAGGACAGTAAGTTTCAATTTGATCGGTATTTAGCTGCTATTAATAGTCGATTATGTGTTTATTTATTAACAGTCTTGTTGACAGATTCTTTACCTCTATTTGTCTTCCGTCCTCGACCACAATTTCTACCCAATGTCAGTCTCTCCCAACTCAGCATATATTGAGTATATATTTAGCAAAAGAAATGATACAATTATGTTCTAGAATTGTCTTTACAACCTTCAAAGGTAATATTTACAGAGCCTCACACAACCAGACAGTCACACACAAATAAACACACACTATTCATATATATGACTGAATGAAAACTTGAATCGGAAATGGTTTACGTCGGTGACGACGGGGAAGACCTGTCAACTTACATATTTGAGAAACTATTGATATAAATCTGGCAATATCTAATAAACATTGAAACAACGCCGTAGGAAATGCTGTAAGAATAACTACAACCCCCTACAATACAAAATGATGGTTTGATGTTTGGGAAAACGGAAAATAAACATATGATAATGATGAAGTTTCTGTGATTCATTTGCCTTAGGCAAAAATCTGAATGATATTTCTGTAATATGGTTTTCAATACTTGCTAATTTAGTTATGAATTTACTTTCCTATTCAGAAGTATACTTAATTAGTTATGGTTTACTGGAATAAGAGGAGACGAAAAGGAATTATGTGACGATGGAATTATACTGGATATATTTCCCGGAGAAAAACAAAAGCAGAAAAAATGATTCACTCATGCAGTTATATTTGTGTACACAAGATATTTGGAAACCATATGAAATGAAAATCCCGAGAAACAAGAGATAGAGGTCAAACGGATAGGGGAGGCTTAGAGATATATAAAAACACAATAAAAGGGAAGTGAGAACTCGCAATTGATTATGGTGAGTAAAGAACGTTCACTTCATCCAATTATCCCTGGGTGGTGTCGTAGTTTTAGTCTACACACATGCCTTCCTGGGGGTCCTATAAAAATAAAACCCTTTTCAAATAATCAGACTGGAGCCTCAAGCAAGACCTATCGAGACCATGGAGGTAATCCAAATTCAGATAACGCCCTGAGTAAAGTGAGGAATTTGAAACGGAGTGCAGAATCAACAGTTCCTACTTCAGTTATTAAATGCGGCAGGCGGTAGCCTCTTTGTGTGTCGCCGCGTGGTATGAATGTACCTTGGTGAAATCTATCGGTCAAAGATGTCGGGGAAAGAAGGAGGCTTACATAAGTTTTCCTTCATGGAACGAAATCCCACAACAGCGAGACTAAAGGCTTCAACGATGAAGATATGCTAAGCATGAAGATATGCTAAGCATGAAGATTTGCTAAGCATGAAGATATGCTAAGCTGTAATCTGACTTCAGATCAGCAAATAAAGTAGGATGGCAGGCCATTCGCTGACTTTGTAATAAGTCGCCCTCCATTATTAGGAACGTGTCTGGTTCTCCTCTCCAGAGAGAGTAATCCTCACGTGGTGGAGGAAATATTATTCAGTTCTAATCGCGATCACAGCAGCATATTATAATGTAAATGGGGTGCATCTGCGAACGATGGCTAAACTCACTGAGACTAACGTCTTAGGAGACGATATAGGACTCATAACTTGCAAGATCTTCGGGGAAAATAGGATTCGCCCCGAGATGTTAAAAGATTAAAATAGAGAAAGTATGAAAGTAATTTCTGGTGAACTCATACTTATCGGGTGGTCTGGGCACTGGATGTACCTATGCAATAGCAAACGGCAGTGATCATCTGAAAAAGGAATCAGTGCGGGAAGAAGAATAGAAATATAGATAGCGAGAGAGGGAGAGTTAAAATGCGAGGGGATTAAAGGGAGAAAATGAAAATAAATTTATATCAGATATACGGAGGAGAGAACGATGGCGAAAATGATAAAAAACAAACAAACAAAACTGAAATAGTTGTGAAGAAATAGTTTATATAAGAAGTGTGATGATTGGAGGTATAAATATTTATATATTTCACCGGCCATTTGCATTTTCATCTTACCTTTGTTATCTCATATTAATAGGTTATCGAACAAACAGTTCATATCATATTCTTTTAGCATTTATTGCTTCAAAGGGAGCTGTTTTTTTTTTAGGCAATATCAACTTTGCTTTGCTTTCTGGTAATTGGATTAAATACATTAACGAGCACGATTTTATTGTTTAACCCCTTCCACACGTGGACGTGACTTAATTCCATATGAGAAACCGCCACTTGTTACGGCTTATTTTATCCCATAGCCTGATCAAATATAACGCTGATGAAAAGTGTTCCAAAAATGATAATCAAGAATTGTTACGTTACTTCAACCACATTATAATCAATGTATATAAGTGGGGTTATATTTAGGGGGATATTACTTAAAAGTGAACTACTGAGATGAAGTAAAAAATATTATAGATATGATATAATTGATGTGCATGAGGATGAACAAAAGCAATCGGACGAATTACACATTAGATAGACAGGAAAACCACAAACTATTTATTTGCATGTTGGATCATCATAGCAACTTTTGAAAATGTTGCAGTAGCGATCATATGTGTATCGTATAGTAACTATTTAAATAGCTCAGAATTTATTTTCATAGAAACGTTATAAAACGAACATTTTTCCTTTGCTAACCGAAATAACCATACCCCAGATATAGTGCTAGATTTAGTGAATCAACTCAGCTGATGTGCAGTAGATATCATGCGATTTGTGTGTGTGTGTCGATCATATGAATTTCTATATTTTTCTTTATTAAACACCAGCGTTAAAAGCTATTTAATCACGCCCGATATATGTGTGGATGATATGTATATATATATAGTCTGGAACTAGCTGTTGAAACGGCAAGCGGTCAGCCGTCGAGGTCCCGCCTCTTTCATATAACCATATTCTACTACGCCAAGTATCGTGTATTCTGGTGCGTACTGGTCTATCTTTTTAGTGGCGACTATAGACAACAAGTCTCCACTTCACACCGGCGTACATACGGGTCACTTTTACGACCTTTCGGACCTTTGTTAGCTGGGGACGAGGTCATATATTTTATCGTTCCTGAGGTTTTTAACCCTAGGAAAGGAAAATGCTTCTCTGATGATCTTTGTTTTCCATTAATATCCATTTGATATCTAATGTTTTGCAAAGTGAAACTAAACAGTAAGGGCAAATTGAATACTTAAATATTTATATTATATTTTTTAATTTTGATTAATTTTAATTTTAAATTAATTTTGATTTATTTTGAAAAATTGATTGAATTTTACTTGTTCTGCTTATCTTGATATTAAGTTCTGGTATATCGAATTATTAACATAGAACCACCTTGAATCATAGACAACCTATGTATTTCTGGGGGTATCTTGCACCCTTAGACATATTAACTTTATTCATTATTCTCCGTTATGTAGAGAACAAATCTGTCGTTCTATCTAGCTGCTATTTTTTCAGTGGCGACTATAGACAACAAGTCTGTGATTTCCCGCCTTCACTTCACACCGGCGTACATACGGCTCACTTTTACGACCTTTCAGACCTTTGTTAGCTGGGGACGAGGTCATATATTTTATCGTTCCTGAGGTTTTTAACCCTAGGAAAGGAAAATGCTTCTCTGATGATCTTTGTTTTTCCATTAATATCCATGTGATATCTAATGTTTTGCAAAGTGAAACTGTACAGTAAGGGCCATTTGAATACGTAAATATTTATATTATATTTTTTAATTTTGATTAATTTTAATTTTAAATTAATTTTGATTCATTTTGAAAAATTGGTTGAATTTTACTTGTTCTGCTTACCTTGATATATATATATATACATATTTATATATATATATATACATATTTATATATATATATATATATATACATATTTATATATATATATACATATTTATATATATATATATATATATATATACATATTTATGTATATATATATACATATTTATATATATATATATACATATTTATATATATATATATACATATTTATATATATATATACATATTTATATATATATATATACATATTTATATATATATATATATATACATATTTATATATGTATATATACATATTTATATATATATATATACATATTTATATATAAATATATATATATATATATATATATATATAAATATTTATATATATATATATATATATATATATATATATATACTTATATATATATATATATACATATTTATATATATATATATATATATATATACTTATATATATATATATATATATATATATATATATATATATATATATTTATATATATATATATATATATATATACTTATATATATATATATACATATTTATATATATATATATATATATATATACTTATATATATATATATATATATATATATATATATATATATATTTATATATATATATATATATATATATACTTATATATATATATATACATATTTATATATATATATATATACATATTTATATATATATATACATATTTATATATATATATATACATATTTATATATGTATATATACATATTTATATATATATATATACATATTTATATATATATATATATATACATATTTATATATATATATATACATATTTATATATATATATACATATTTACATATATATATACATATTTACATATATATATACATATTTATATATATATATACATATTTATATATATATATATATATATATATATATATATAAATATATATATATATATAAATATTTATATATATATATATATATATATATATATACTTATATATATATATATATACATATTTATATATATATATATATATACATATATACTTATATATATATATATATACATATTTATATATATATATATATATACATATTTATATATATATATATATATATATACTTATATATATATATATATATATATATATATATATATATATACTTATATATATATATATATATAAATATTTATATATATATATATATATATATATATACTTATATATATATATATACATATTTATATATATATATACATATTTATATATATATATACATATTTATATATATATATATACATATTTATATATATATATACATATTTATATATATATATATATATATACATATTTATATATATATATATATATATATATATATATACATATTTATATATATACATATTTATATATATATATATATATATATACATATTTATATATATATATATATATATTTATATACATATTTATATATATATATATATATATATACATATCATATTTATATATATATATATATATATATATATATACTTATTTATATATAGATATATATATACATATTTATATATATATATACATATTTATATATATATATATACATATTTATATATATATATATATATACATATTTATATATATATATATACATATTTATATATATATATATATACATATTTATATATATATATATATATATACATATTTATATATATATATATATATACATATTTATATATATATATATATATATATATACTTATATATATATATATATATATATATATATATATATATATATATATACTTATATATATATATATATATAAATATTTATATATATATATATATATATATATATACTTATATATATATATATACATATTTATATATATATATACATATTTATATATATATATACATATTTATATATATTTCGTTTCTGAATTTGTTTAGCAAGATTCTTTATCTGAAATCGTGTGTTGAAACCGATATTGTTATACTTTGGGAGGGTCATGTTGCCAATAAGAAACACACGCACCAGTTGCTTTCACTTCAATTTAATTTAATATATATTTATAAATTTACAAATTTATAAATTTCTGGTTGGTTGGTTGGTTCCACAACCAGATAGTTGTTTATATATATATAGTCATAGTTCTTTCGTCACACACTCTGTGACCTCTTCAGTGACTGGGGATTTCTTTCTTCGTTTCTGTGCAGAAACGAAGAAAGAAATCCCCAGTCACTGAAGAGGTCACAGAGTGTGTGACGAAAGAACTATGACTATATATATATAAACAACTATCTGGTTGTGGAACCAACCAACCAACCAGAAATTTATAAATTTGTAAATTTATAAATATATATTAAATTAAATTGAAGTGAAAGCAACTGGTGCGTGTGTTTCTTATTGGCAACATGACCCTCCCAAAGTATAACAATATTTATATATATATATATACATATTTATATATATATATACATATTTATATATATATATATATATATACATATTTATATATATATATATATATATATATATATATACATATTTATATATATACATATTTATATATATATATATATATATATACATATTTATATATATATATATATATATTTATATACATATTTATATATATATATATATATATATATACATATCATATTTATATATATATATATATATATATATATATATATATATATATATATATACTTATTTATATATAGATATATATATACATATTTATATGTATATATACATATTTATATATATATATATACATATTTATATATATATATATATATACATATTTATATATATATATATACATATTTATATATATATATATATACATATTTATATATATATATATATATATATACATATTTATATATATATATATATACATATTTATATATATATCTACATATTTATATATATATATACATATATATATATATATATACATATATATATATATATATATACATATTTATATATATATATATACATATTTATATATATATATATATACATATTTATATATATATATATATATTTATATATATATATATATACATATTTATATATATATATATATATATACATATTTATATATATATATATATACATATTTATATATATATATATATATATATTTATATACATATTTATATATATATATATATACATATTTATATATATATATATATATATATTTATATACATATTTATATATATATATATATACATATTTATATATATATATATATACATATTTATATATATATATATATATACATATTTATATATATATATATATATATATACATATTTATATATATATATATATATATACATATTTATATATATATATATATATATACATATTTATATATATATATATATATATATACATATTTATATATATATATATATATATATATACATATTTATATATATATATATATACATATTTATATATATATATATATACATATTTATATATATATATATATATATATACATATTTATATATATATATATATATTTACACATATATATATATATATATACATATATATATATATATATATATATATATATATATATATACAATATTAAATAAATGGAAAACTATATTTATAAAACCATATCTATTTCATTATATATATTTCGGGGATATCATATTAACAATATGCTATGCCTTCGTCAGACAAAATACAATATAAACAGTTTTATAGATAAATATATTCGACATACCGTAATAAACATCAACTTCATTTGGAGAGGTTTACGCTAGCAGTGAAAATACAGAGAGAAAGAAAGAGAGAAAGAAAAGAGGGAAAAAAGAAAGAAAGAAAGACAGAACGAAGAGAAGGAAGAAAAAGAAAAAGAAAAAGAAGAAAAAAGAAAAAGAAGAAATGCATGGAACAAAATAGAGAGATGGAAAAATAGATAAAGCGAAGAGCTTCATGTAAAGAGACAGAAAGAGATATATATATATAAAGAGAGAGGAAATAGAGATAGATACATATATATATATAGAAAATTAGGTAGTGGGAGGTCATTTTGAGTAAGTGTATCAATGATACATTTATTTATTTATTTATTTATTTATTTATTTATTTAGCTCAAGTATTAATGTAAGGGAGAAATATAGAGAGATATAGAGAGATATATAGAGAGAAAAAAGAAATATAGAGAGATATAGAGAGATATAGAGAGAGAAAAAATTTAAAAATAGCCAGACATATTCGAGGCGTAGAAAACCCTATGTTTTAATGTATTAGTATTTATAAAACTTACACTATACTGTAAATATCAGTATTCCTGAATGAAACAAGTATTCACAATGTGTGAAAATTCATTATCTTATGTTTAGTTTTAAAAAATTCATATGTTTATGTGACAGCTACAAACATCAATGTGAATCCAACTGATTCACTCCGCAAATTCTAAGTTACCGGAAAACATTCTCAATGTGGTATGAAAATTTGAGCATATTATTATTCTTGCAATTACTCTACAAGATTATCTATCAAGCAGAAATAGAGAGCAGATTTCAATATACTAATCGAAAATATATATTATATTATAAACAAAGATAACAATAATAATAATAATAAGTAAAAATATATAAAAATATAGAATAGAAAACTAAAAAGATATTACGAAAGAATATTACATAATAAAAATATTGCATATTAAAAATACGTATTAAAAAATATTACGTATTAAAAATTTACATATAAAAATATTAAAAATAAAATAAAAATAAAAATATTATAGAATACTACAATACTAAAAGAATAAAGATAAAAATAAAAATAAAAATAAAAATAAAAATAAAAATAAAAATGAAAATAAACCACAAAGAACAACCCTTCAAAGTTAATTGACAATATATTGCCAAGTTCATTACAAGACAAAGTTTTCAAATCTAAAAGAAATCCACCCCCTAACAAACTTTTATCTGACTTTGAAAACGATATAATTTCTATCATACAAGGGGTCAAATTCAAGAGAAATTTTAAAGGCCAGGAATATCTGAAAGGCATTAAGGATAACATTGAGAGCTTAGAGAAAACTGAGAAGATCTTGGTGAAATCTGACAAGACCAACAACCTCTATGGAGTGCGGAAAGACATGTATAATGGCCTCATACTGAAAGAGCTGAGGAAAAAATACAAGGTAGTAGATAAGGCCGAACTTGAGAAAATGAATGTTGAAGCATCTTGTATAATGCATGAGTTGGAAATTGAGAACAGAACACAACCTTTCGTGCCCAGGAAACCGAAGATCAATATGAAGGACCACAAGAGGAATTTTGAAAATGACCTGCCAGTTAGATTGATCGCACCTTCAAAATCGGACCTGGGCAAATTAAGCAAAAACATTCTTGACAGGGTGATACTGCAAATTAAGAACTTGGATTGTGTATCTAACCTGAGCTTGTGGAAGGGAACTGGAGAGGTTGTTGAGTGGTTTAGGCAAATTAAATATGACGATAATAATAGGTTTATTCAACTTGATATAGCTAACTATTATTCTTCTATTACCCCTAGTCTACTAAATAAGGCACTAAATTACGCATTCAAACATACGGACCTAACTAGCAATGAAATGCATATTATATTATCGGCTAGGAAAACTTTGATAGAATTTAATGACAAATTATGGACCAGAGCAGATAGAGATAGCAATTTTGACATAACTATGGGATCTTCCGACTCAGCTCAGGTAACTGACCTTGTGGGCTTATTTTTAATCAATTCGCTACATAGGAAAATACCCGGTACTACCGGAGGTTTATATAGGGATAACATGCTTTTACTTATTAATAATAATAACCCTGAACTAAATAGAAAATGTAAACAAATTACAAAATTTTTTAATTACTTTAACCTTAGAATAGAAATTGAGAACAACCAAGGATAGTCAATTTCCTAGATATAACATTAAATCTCAACACATGTCTCCATTATCCTTTTCACAAGTTGAATGAAAACTTAAACTATGTCAACTTTAACTCTAACCACCCCAGATCTGTCAAAAACACTATAGTAAACTCAGTCCAAAAACGTATCTCTAGGATCTCGTCGAATAGAAAGATTTTTGACGAAAAGGCCCGATACTATAATGATGCACTAGCTAGGGCAGGGTATGCTGATAAGATTGTGTACATAGATAATGATAGACAAACTAAACAAAGTAACAACTTTTTTAATTACGGCAACAACATTAACAACTATAATAGAAAGCATTACAATAATTCCAAAGGACAAAAAGAAATAGAACTAGGAACATAATTTGGTTTGCCCCCCCTTTCTCACTAAACATTAAAACCCACATCGCTAAATTATTTTTCAAAGCTCTTGATAATCGCTTCCCTAGAACACATAGGTATCACTCAATCTTCAATAGGCATACAATTAAATTAACCTACTCATCCACCAAAAATTTAGCACAAAATATTAGTAGAATAAATAATAGGAACTTAAAACCTACTGATAATAGCATAAATAATATACAAGTTAACAAATGTAACTGTAGAGATAGATCTAATTGTCCGTTAAATAACAACTGCTTAGTTAAAAATATAGTATACAATTGTAATGTTAATACTGACTCTAATTCTTTTAACTACGTCGGTTCCACATCGACGGAATTTAAACTTCGCTATAATAACCACAAGAATTCTTTCACAGATCCAAATAAAAAATCTTCAACGGCACTATCAGGGGTACTCTGGCAACTTAAGCTAGATAACGTTAGATATTCGACGGCTTGGCATATAGTCTCAAGAGGGATTCCTTTTAATTCATCCTCTGAGACATGTGACCTCTGCGCAGAGGAGATATTCTTTATACTAAAATCTAAAAATTCCCTTAACCTACGGACACATTTATTCAGTTGTTGCAAGCATAGATTAAACTCAACGTTTAAATATAAATTTAAATTTAAAATGTAGTATATTTAGTTTGATTTATATTTATATGAGAACTAGCCGATAAATCTTTTGATTCCTAAATCTTTGATTCCCTCTTTTTACTCTTTTTATTGTTTAATTTATTTTATTTATTTTTATTTTTATCTAAACATTCCTCATGAAAAATTAAGCTACTCTAAAAGCCGATGCTCCAAATTTTTTGAGTTAACCTTACACTAGATAAACTTCTATATTAAATATAGGAACATATGTAGACATTATTGGACATCATAATCTTTTTTGCGATATTCTTTGCTAGATGTGATTTGATAGATAATTTTTGGCTTTGTCTTTTAATGAACTTGGCAATATATTGTCAATTAACTTTGAAGGGTTGTTCTTTGTGGTTTATTTTCATTTTTATTTTTATTTTTATTTTTATTTTTATCTTTATTCTTTTAGTATTGTAGTATTCTATAATATTTTTATTTTTATTTTATTTTTAATATTTTTATATGTAAATTTTTAATACGTAATATTTTTTAATACGTATTTTTTAATATGCAATATTTTTATTATGTAATATTCTTTCGTAATATCTTTTTAGTTTTCTATTCTATATTTTTATATATTTTTACTTATTATTATTATTATTGTTATCTTTGTTTATAATATAATATATATTTTCGATTAGTATATTGAAATCTGCTCTCTATTTCTGCTTGATAGATAATCTTGTAGAGTAATTGCAAGAATAATAATATGCTCAAATTTTTATACCACATTGAGAATGTTTTCCGGTAACTTAGAATTTGCGGAGTGAATCAGTTGGATTCACATTGATGTTTGTAGCTGTCAC
>OZ024743.1:31328783-31331283 GCA_964016885.1 Eledone cirrhosa | reverse complement strand
AAGGCTAAAAAACACTTGTGGATAGTGCAGTTTTAAATCAACATATCTTGATTTAAATCAACATATGTTGATTTAAAACTGCACTATCCACAAGTGTTTTTTAGCCTTCATATCATGTTCTCCTATTTTATCTGATGAAAACACAAATATTATTGCTTGATGATGTTTGTTTTTGAAATGCGCATAATAAAATATATGGAACTCCTTTAACCATCTTTTGATCTTATATTATGCATACTCCAGTCCCACAAACTGTAGAGTGCATCTTATCCGATATCTGCATTGCTTTATTGTACTACAATAAAACTCAACTCCTACATATATTTATATATATATATATATATATATATATATATATATATATATATATATATATATATAATTGTTTAAGCGTCAGTCATACAAAAGTGAGTTACAAACGAAACGAAATTTAATTCCGTTTCGTTATTTGTTTTTATATATATATATATATATATATATAAATACATATTTATATATATATATATATATATATATATACATATTTATATATATACATATATATATATATACATATTTATATATATACATATTTATATATATATATATATACATATTTATATATATATATTTATATATATATATATATATATATATATAAAGAAAAAGAAATGAAATCGAAAATGCCACTGAAGTCTTATTTTTTTTAAAAATATATATATTTATTTGGTTCCTTTACCGGCTTCGCTGTTCTTCTGCTTTTCAAAAGGTGTGTTGAGATGGAGGGTCTGTGGTTTTTCTCACATGTGAGAAAAACCACAGACCCTCTATCTCAACTCACCTTTTGAAAAGCAGAAGAACTGCGAAACCGGTAAAGGAACCAAATAAATATATATATTTAAAAAAAAAATAAGACTTCAGTTGCATTTTCGATTTCATCTCTTTTTCTTTATACTTCCACTCGTGTACGACACCTCGGTTATTTTTCATGTTGTAAAAAAAACCTCACTTTCTAATATATATATATATATATATATATATATATATATATACATATTTCTATATATACATATTTCTATATATATATATATATATATATACATAATTATATATATATACATATTTATATATATATACATATTTATATATCTCTTTTACTCTTTTACTCTTTTACCTGTTTCAGCCATCCGGCTGAGGCCATGCTGGGTCACCGCCCTTGTTGCTACACATTTTATCTCCAGCCTGTATAGGTTGGCCACTGGTGTAGGAGGGAGTTTGTTGCTGCTGCCCTTAGGTTTCCCTCGTGTCTTGCTGTGGGCTCATCCGGGATCCTGGATAACAAGGTGTCGAGATGTTTCTTAAAGACATCCACCTCCACGTCATGCAAGTCTCGCAGATGCCTCGGCAGCCTGTTGAAGAGTTGAGGGCCCTTGAATCCCAGGCTATTGCAATACCTGCTCCTTATTCTAGATGTGGAAGACGGGACCTTTGGCACCACACAGTGACGTCCTGTTCGACGGTTGGTCCAGCTCCCAATGCCAAAGTTTGGTGCTAGTCCCTCCAGGATTTTCCACATGTAGATCACTGCGTATCTCTCCAGTCTTCGCTACAAGGAGTAGAGGTTCAGTTCCTTCAGCCTCTCCCAGTAGCTTGTCTCCCTCATCTTGGCAATCCTCTTGGTGTAGCTTCGCTGGATTGCCTCAAGCTCCGTGGTTAGTTTGACACTATGTGGTGACCACAGCTGGGAGCAGTAGTCCAGGCGGCTTAGGACAAAAGTCCTCCACAGTGTCAACATGGTGTCTCGATCTCTTGTAAGGAAAGTCCTCAAGATCCAGCCAGCGAATCGTCTACATGCTGTCGCCACGTTCATGATGTGTGAAGAAAAAGATGCATCATCGCTCATGTCTATGCCCAGGTCTCGTATCGATTTTGACACGGGGATATCGGTCCCTCCTGGTCCTGTGTAGCTGTGTTCCGTTATATTTGTGTTTGTGTTTGTAGGTTTGAATTGTAGGGCTTGGAATTTGCCAGCATTAAACTGCATGTGGTTTTCTTCCGCCCATCTGTATATGGCATCCAGATCCTGCTGTAAGAGGGCAGCGTCAGCCGGGTTTTTGATTGCCTGTGCTACCTTAGTGTCATCAGCATAGCTAGTGAGGGATGTTGTTGCATGCACCACAGAGGGCATGTCCGAGAGAGCCACCAAAAACAGTAGTGGTCCCAGGACTGTCCCCTGAGGCACCCCACTTGTTATCGGTGTTTCCCTCGAGAGGGCCCCATTTGCTGCGACTGCCTGGCTTCTGTCCCTTTGGAAGCCATGCAGCCACTCACCTACTTTTCCAGTTATGCCGAGTCCGTGTAGTTTGTGACATATCATTCCGTGGTCGACCTTGTCAAAGGCCTTCGCAAAGTCAAGATATATCACGTCTACATGTGAGCTGTCTAGTAGTTGTCTCAGTACCCAGTCGTAGTGATGTAGCAGCTGTGTAAGGCAGCTTCTTCCTGGGCGGAAGCCATGTTG
>OZ024743.1:31314314-31316814 GCA_964016885.1 Eledone cirrhosa | reverse complement strand
GAACTGAAAGAGATTTCCTCTAAACTCTCAATTTTGACCAACAAAATGGACCAAATACACATCTATAAAAAAGGACCCCACGAAGAAACAGAAAATACCCAAGAGACGAATATTACTCCAGCATTAACTAAGCTAATCGAAACCATTGAAACAGCAATGCTCCAAAAGCTGGAACAACCGTTAGAACCCAATCTACGAGATGTCCACTCAGTGAAAAACACCCTAATCAACATATGGACTCAAAAGCTCACAGCCCGCAAATTTGCCCTTTGGGATATCCTAAAAAATAATGGCAAGGCAGACATATATGAAAAGTGGCTAAACTCTACCCCAATCATCCTCCCCAAAAAACTCCAAATAAAACCCATCCCGAATGAACCAGAAATCCAACAAAGACTTAGGGAAAATATGGCATTGGAAACATTTAAAACAGAAATAGAACTGTTGCGATTAAGAGCCAACTCCAACGAAGACAAAATTCAAGTCACTCGACCAACAGATGGACACAAAAATCTCAAAGCACTCTGAAGGCCTACTCTACAAAAATACTCTAAAACTTTGGAAAGAAAACTGTGAGGATGAAGAACTAACATCCCTCCAGCGATGGGAAAAAAACGCCACCTGGTTCAACAACTACAAAATGGACTTCAAAAATGAACAACATACAGGTAACCCATTTTTAAAACAAACTAAAACTCACACACCACATGCACAACAAATAACAAAAAAAGTAACAAAACGTCCAGCATACCCCCAGCAAAACTATAACGATAATCGCAGAAACCATAGACAAAACTATAACCCTACTAACAAACACCAAAGTTCCCCGAACACAAGGCAGGACCTGATCCGCAGATCACAACCCACACAAAACCTATTCCAAAACCGTAGACCCCTGCCCACACAGAGCCTGTTCCAAAACCGTAGATCACAACCCACACAATGGAACCAAATCTACAACCCGGACTATCAACAAACCGAACCTCAATACGATCCAAAACCGAAAATAATTAACAGTTCAAATACAAACCCCTCAGCCCAACAAGTAAAAATTCCCTCCAAAGGTCTGAAATTCACACCAACACCACAATACCCTAACGAGATAAATGAGGATATCTCAGACTTCTGTAGAAAATTAGGTCTCACAGAGGAATTCTTTGACAAGGAGAATAACGACGAATCAATTGTACGGAATAAAAGCAGCTACAACCAACAAAAGGTAGAAACAGAGTTCTGGACAAATTTTGTGACCGCATAGCTACCTTCCCATACCATGAACTACCGCAACCTAAACCCAAACCCAACATGAGTCGAAGGGAATGGGAGATTATCCATGAACTAAAAAAACAATACGGACATTATAATTAAAGAAGCGGACAAGGGAAGTGCTGTTGTCATTATGGAGGCTGACAAATATAAACAATTTATGTTCTCTCTCTTACAAAATACTAATTACTATGAAAGAATAAAAAAACTACCAGCAATCAAAAATAATGACCAAATTAAACACACTGATTTATCGATACCAGGAAGACCTAACTAAAAAGGAACGCGATTATTTAACAAATTTTGAATACAAAACCAGCAACCTTTCCGGACTTCCGAAGATCCACAAGTGTAAAATAATCAACGATGCCTGTAAACAATCCACCTCAGCCTGCGTGAACACACAATACCCCACAGACCTTAAATTAAGACCAATTGTAGCGGGCCCACAATGTGAAACACACATATTGAGCAACTTTATAGACATACTACTGAAACCAATACTGAAACACATACCAAGCCTTGTAAGAGACGATCTGGACCTCTTAAACCACCTCCCCAAACATGTCAACAACGACACTATTATTGTGTCTTTCGATGTAGTGAATCTCTACACAACGATCCCACACCAATACGGACTAGAAGCAATAGGATTCTGGCTAGAGAAATATCCCAATGAGATACCTGACAGAATAGAAAAAAGCTTCATCACCGAGGGATTAAAATTCATCCTACAGAACAACTTTTTTGATTTCGATGGCAATACTTACAAGCAAATATCGGGGACTGCGATGGGTACAAAAGCCGCTCCAACTTATGCCAACTTAATCATGGCATACTTAGAAGTCCAGATATATGAACAGTCCAAATCAAAATACGGATTGAACTTCCACAAATATTTATCAGAGAATTGGAAACGCTACTTGGATGATTGCCTCATTCTTTGGTCCCACACACTCGACCAACTGAAGGATTTCAAAAACTTAATAAACGGCATCAATAACCACATCCAATTCACAATGGAATACAGCCAAGATCAACTCCCATTTCTGGACATCTTAATCTTAAAAAAAAGACACAAATATCGAAACTTACATACACTACAAACCAAAAGATTCCAAACAATATCTGATATTCACCTCCAACCATCCAAAGCACACGAAGACGAACATTCCTTTTAACCAAGCAAGAAGAATTTGCACAATTGTCTCCAATTATGAAACGCGAAATAAAA